>WBNO01001297.1:0-19192 GCA_013400575.1 Peucedramus taeniatus | reverse complement strand
TTCTCTTTGGTTTTGAATTCTGAACCCGAAAATGTAACTAAATTCAACTTTCCTTTTCTTTCTCCTTGATTTTTCCCTTCTGACCTCATATGAGAACAAGATAGAGAAAAGATATCAAGATCTTGTAAAGAAATACAGACTGATAAACCACCAGCCATCCAACCTGAAAAATGAAGTCATCCGAAATTGCAGGCTTTTACTTGTGACCTCTGTTAGAAAAGAAGAAAATTTCAAGTCTTCCCTTCTTCCATTGGCAACACTATAAAAACCTTGATTTATATAACAAATACTTTTTCCTGGTTTTTTTAACCCTTCTTTCCTTTGCACATTATAAATCTTCACAAATTTTTCACAAATTTACCACAAACTTTTTCATTAAAACAAGTAATCACAGTAGGATGTCATGTGGTCTTTGATATTCATCCATGATCAGTGGAACCAGCATGTGCCTTTTCAATTATTTCAATGAGCCCTCCATCAAAGCCCCATGTCTGAATTGCAACTGCTTTCATTTATACACTTTGTGACAAAAATTAAGCTATACTTACATCTTAATAATGGTATGAATAAAACAGATTACAAAATCCTGCAGAGGCAGTCTGTCAGTTTTAGAGATGCTTTGATGGCTACATTAGTTACACCTTTGCCTCTGATCTGACAGCATGCTTAAACAGTCATGGCTTATCCACATTCATTGCAAGTAACCCAAGGTAAGACCTTAAGTCTTCGGAAAATCCATATGGGAACGGTACTCCCCAAAGCTAAAACGAATAAATCAAATACTTTTTAAGATAGTGTTGAGATACACTCGAGAATTGAGTTTGTTAGTTCTCAAAAAATCAATTCCAAACTCTTTATGAAAAATACATCTGTTTTAATTAGTTATGTAACTTCTTCATTATATCCCTGTGTATCAGAACAACATGAAAGGAACGGGAGCAAGGAGTGCACAGAATAATAAGAGGTGCTGGGACTGCAATACACTTTTGAATAATTTGGCAGGTCTCTTTGCTTGGTAATGACAAACACAGGAACAGACATTATCCAGCCAGCTGCAGCAATATGGCAAGTTATTTTATGAAGGTAAGTTTCATATGAGCAAAATCAGAGCAACAACCCAGAGTATTTTAACCCAGGAACAAGGAAATGCTTTAAACAAGTTCATAGTTTTGCTTTTTTTCAAATAATCATTGTTTTCAGGAAGAAATTTCAAAATCCCTGCACTCAGTTGGAAACAATGTACCTGTCATGTCCTCCTTTGGCAGGGTTTCTTATATCCTCTACTTATATTTTAGTGGTTTTTCTTTCCATTTATGGTTTTCTTTGGTTTGGTTTTGGTTTTGTTAATTTGTTTGGGTGTTTTGTTTGTTTGATTGGTTGGGGTTTGTTTGGGGTTGCTTTGTGCTTTTCCTCGAGAAAGAAAGGAAGAATCTAGCCTGGAGTACTGCAGATGAAAGACAGACATGGGCATGGGGGGATCCATTTTCACTGCTCTTTTTCACAGTAAGGCTGTTGTGCCCTTATCCCAATATTTCATATTGATGGGAGGTGTACTAGGGCACAGACAACTTTGCAGCAGGGATGAAACAGGGGTTGTGCTGGCAGCATTGAAAAGGGGAATGGGCAGTCTACTCTGAAGGAGTAAGCATGGTGGCCACAGAAGTAAAAGAAATAGCACCAACCCCCATCACCTCTAAATATCATTAATTCAAACTGAGTGCCACAGGGAATTGCTGCCTGCCTTTTTTCTCAGTGCCTACCAGATGGGTAATGAACACACTGCTCATAGGCTCTACCTGCTCAGCTCTGCTCAGTCTTTGGAAATACCAACAGATAGAGTCTCATCCTTTCTGTGCAGACTTTTGAGTGATATGGTTTAAGAAATAACCAATGCTCATGACCCTGAAAATAACCAGGGTTCTGTGTGACTAATTGATTTTCTATTCAGCATCCCAACCAAAATGTGAAGGATATAATTTAGAGAAATCTGTTGCGGTTTTCTATTTTATGCCAGTGATTTTTTGTGCTTTTAATTTTTTTTTTTATTAATAATCATTAAAAAATTAGTGAATTACAAATTGAAAAAAATCTGTGAAAATTTTATGGTGTACACTTTGAAATGAAACACTCACAGAAAGTACTTCCTTAATTTCTCCTTCTGAACCGAAACCTCACGTCAGTTTTGGCCAGCCTCATTAAATTGCAAAATTATTCTAGTTCTGCCCTTTTTTTTTCTCTCGTAAACCCTGCAATTCATTAAAATGTTTGGCTCAGCTGCAACTCTAGTTTAATTTCACAGAACCAGGAGAAGAAACATAAATGTGCATAGGTTGTAGTTTAATCAGTTTTAGAAAAGGACATTTCCATGTAAGGTCCTTGTTCTTACCGCTGGAAGCTGGAAGAAGGGTTACACAGAAGTAACAATGAGTCAATAGGGAAGAGATATGGCTGTCTGTACCTGGGATTTTATATACAGCAAAAAAGCAGAAAGAAAGAGCTCTTTTTTCAGATATTTTAATTGTTACACAGAATTTTTAAAATATATGTAAAGGAAATTTTGAGGCAGACATAGCTGTTTGGTTTGTAATTGCAATATTGTTTAAGAACAATATCACTCGTCAGCACTCTCACCCAGAAGCGCATGGTATTGAAAACAGCTCCACAGAACAAGCACATGGGATAGATTGTAATAGATTGCAGGGCCCTCAGCTTAGTCTAAATAAGGCAATGGAATTTAGGCAACATTTTTCATTCAAGTCAGACAATTGTCATGTTTATTGAATGCAGAATTTACTTAAAATTCTTCCTAGAAATCTGAAGGGGCTCTTGCACTCAGAAATTTCAGATGACAGTACCATTTTTCTTAAATCTCCCAGGCCCTTTGTAATAGCTTACTTTCACTCTGAAAAGAAAAATAGCTCTTTCTGGCTAGAGTTACTCTTCACATTGCTGATAAATTGCAAACTGATTTGACAATTACTCTGAATTAAAGATAGACATGTCAAACAGATCACTTAGAAGCTGATCAAGAGCAAGTTAAAGTGTCAGGATGTAAAATAGAATTAATTAAAACTAGGAAATGGCTGTAGATTTTTTCCCTATGAATAATTGTGACTCTGACAAAACAAAGACTCACAAGAATAAAAAAAAGCCTCAGTACATCAAATACTTTATATCTCCATTTTTAAAAAACAATACTCTACTATTTCGAGGGCTAAGAATACTTTTCAAACAAATTATTTTGTGCACCAGTTCCTCATTGTACATATCTCTGCATAAATCCTCTCTTATCTTGAAAATTCTCTGAAGTCCTCCAACTGGTAATCTGTCAAACTCAGGAGCTAACCTCCCATCCTTGCAGGATCTAGGAGAGCTAACAGTTATCCTCCTGACTTTACAGCTTTGTTCAGACTCTGGCACTTGCTTTTTGATTGGCTTAAGGAGTTTTGTTGTCCTGGGATGGGGTTTGAAAGTTGCCACCTTGGTACAGTGTTTTTATTAAAACTCTTGGAAGCTGAGTGTCAACAGGGTACAGAAACTTAATTATGCTTTCTAAGCCAAAGCTGGTCCCCATGGAGACCCTTTTGCTGCAACAGCTTTAGCAACACATATTAGCTGGATAAATACAGCTAATGGAGCAGTCAGTCTACTGCTTTGTGATGGGTCTGTATTCAGATAAAGTAGTTGTTTTAGATAGTTGCATATATAAATGTATAGTTGCACACACACATTTTTGTATATGTTATTCATATTAATATAATATGATTAAATATTCAGAACATTTCTTTTGTGGGCTCAGGTGTAAGGATTCAGTTTGGGGAATTAATTTGATCTAAGCCATGTTCATAATCGTTTTGTTTATAATGTAGAAGATTCCACATTGTGTTAGAAAAGGATTGAAAATTGGAAGGAAACACAGAGCTATCACAATTGAGACATCATGGTTAACCTCTGTTGATATCTGTTTTCATATTGTTGGTTACTGAAGGAAAAGATTGACCCTTACTTCAAGACCAGTGCTATACTGTAATTAATCCCAAAGAGAGTTTTGGTAGGCTTCATTCTAACAAAAGCTCCCCAGAACATTTTCTTTTAAGGATAATCATTTCAGCCACAGCAAATGCAAAAGGTTTTCTCAGGATGGCATTCTGGCATGAGAGCCACAACTTTCCCATCAAGCACAAGAAGATGGTATAGGAGAAGTGTAGCCAATATATCTCAGTTGATCCTTCAGAACATATGATGGAGAAGCAGCCAAAATGTGCAGCATACGACCTTTGTGCTACTCACAATGCCTCTTTCACAGTTCAATTTGTAGCAACGCAACATAGAATGAAAATAGAATTTGCCATTTGTTTGAATGGAAGGGATGTTTCCAATCCAATGAACCAACTTAATGTGCTACCATTTGACAGGAAGCACTAAAAAAATATTAAAAACCTTTGTTTAGATAAAACTTACATTGAACTTAAAGTTTATGGACAATTTTTCATTTATTTCTGCAAATAGCCATTGAGCTGTGTTTCTGTGTAAAGTATTTTGAAAAATAAAATCAGCATTTACTTGTACAAGCCTTGGTGCCTTTTTGTCTGGTTATCCTGATGACCCTTTTAGGGGAGCATAAATGCCATGATTTAGGTGACATAGTCCCCTAATTAAGATTGAACTGACTCATTCCACCAGCTACAACAGAGACCTATTGATCAGTCCAAAGCACAAAATAAGTTCTCGGAGGATCCACTTGATAATTTCTAGTATGAATGAATATGACGTATTACCACCAAAACTGGAGAAGAGTAAAAATACTTTGAAACTTGGTGTCTTCATATACCTACACTGCAGAAAAAGAAAAGTTGCTTATGCTCCAGAAGTTATCTTCATGAAATCAGTCATTTTTTCTCCCATCACAGCTCTATTGGTGAGTTTAAAGCATTTCATCGTAGCAGACTACTGCTTTGCAAGTCAGTTCATCATACTTCTAGTAGTGTTGTATTTGATTTATAATATTTGTCTAGCATAAGCGAATCTGGCAGAAGGCAATTAAAATAAAGTTCTCTGAGTTTACAAGGGTTTCAAGCCTAGAGAAAGCTTAATTAAAGTCAATCATGGAAAAAAGCACTTAGCCCTGCAGCCCTACACATTTGTCAGCCATCTGAATCATGGGAAAGGTTAATTAGAGTCAAATGAGGAAAAAGTAAACACTAAAAGCACTTTCTGGGGTTCATTAAGTTTAAATAAATCAAAATATGAAATATTCAACTTCGTAACAATGATGCACACATATCTCTCTCTGCTTTTCTACGATCACACATTTTCCAAACTCACTGAATTAGCATACTTGGAAAGCCCGACTCTTAGTTACACCAGGCCTCCATGGCTGCATTTTGAGAGTGAAAAGGAAGTAGATGAAACCTTTATGCCCTGTTACATTGAGAGTAAAGCAACTTGTGTATACATATTCATTTCAAAAGCAGAATACTGTTGACAGGTTTTTATTATTTCTTAGTTCCCCTTCTCTGTATCTCTTTACTCTGTAGGATGAAGCAGAGGAAGTAAACTTTAGGAATCCTGCTATAACTCTATAAAGCAAACCTTCTAAGTGAGGGCAGGTTGAGGCCTTGGATGAACAAAAATCCCTACAATTGCTGCCTATTGATTCAGCCAAACAAATGAAAAATAAGTGGAGCTTCCTGAATGAAGAACATGAGTGCTTGTGGTCTCATGGTTGCTCAAGTCTTTGGGAGCAGAAGATCCTGAAAACAAAATGCATGTGAGGCAGGGAACCTCATGCACTCTGTTCTTGAGGAGAAAAGGAGTTTATAAATTTGAGAGCACAAGTCCAAAAAAAAAAAAAAAAAAGGAATTGTTTTGGAAGACATGGAAGACACTTTTTAGAAAAATATGCCTGCTGTATGTCTTGAAGGAGGCAGAAAAGGTGTGATCAAATTTCTGGGTTTCCAAAGCATGTATCTTCTCAAGGATTTTGAGTCCCTGTTGTCCACTGGAAATTAGCATCTCATCACAGCCTTTCTTAACATTGTCAGCTCTTTGTCTCCCTTACGTAAACTAGATTTTTATTGAAGTAAAATATTTCAAAATTATCCTACCTACCAGTTATCTTGGCTGACAGCTCCAGCTGCAGTGACAGGCAAGTACATACGTAGCACTTGGAGCATGAATTGCTGTAAAGCAAATAGTTTTCATTTGTATTCATCACATCAACAAACATTCTGTGAACCACTAGGTAGCCTGTCTCCCTCTTTCTTCTTCATTTCTTGATAACCCCTTATTTTGTTCTTCCTTTACAGTGGTCACAGTGATTACAAATCAGAACACCTTCATAAAAAAACGCAAAAATAAGTTTCTGTCTCACTTTTACAGGTCCAAGTATCACCCGTTTTTAGAGAATTTGGCAGACCCACAGATACAAATGCTACAAATGTGTCTACAAGAAAGTAAAAGAAGAAAGAAAGATGGAGGGGCTGCCCTTCATCTAGTAGAGGATCTCAGCTTCCTTTGCCTTTCACGGAGAGAGAGATTTGTTGTGCTTCTATGCCATCAGCACAGGACTGCCACCTGCACAGAGTCATACAAGGTCCTGAAGGTTTTGTCTCAAAAATTATAAAGCTGGAAAGCTTCGCTGCTATCTCCTCCTCCAGGTGCAGTGGGAACTAGAGTGTTCTATGGAGACACTCATTGAACCATGACCACACTGTTTTTGCTGATGAAGAACTTACCACAGCTTCAATTAAACGGTTGAAATGCTCAAATACCGTCATTCTTAGCAAACAACTAGTTCACCTTTTCCTATATTAATAAATATATGATCTGCATTTCACCCTTATGTGGTAGACTGACAGTAGCTGATAAAATATTCCGTATGCCAGCATGAACAAATACAGCCTTCCATTAATTCATAGCTGGTTGCTGCATCCAGATATGGTAATCACAACTAGAAAGGTGAAGAGAAGATTACAATAAAGAGCCAAAAATGTGATCAGAGATCTTGAAAATCAGCCTTATTGGGATTATGATGTTGTTGAAGTAGTTGGTTGTATTCTGTGCCTTAAACAAGTTGAGATGCTTCATCAATCTGGCTGTGATACAGGATGCAAATATTGGACAAGAGGCATTTAGCAATATTGTCATTATTGTTGTTGCACAGATCAGTGTCCAGCAGTAGAAATTAAAAAAAATATCAACTCTATGATAAAGTAGAAAGGCTTATCAAAAAACAGATTTGGGCTTTACAAGCTATATTTAAAAAAAAATTCACTTCTTATGCAACCTCGCAGAGACATTTTTGGCTTCAGGACACCCTGCATAGTTGTTCTTTCTAACTGTCAATAAATCCAAATTTCATCCTCTTCATTATGAACTATGAAATCTCATCCCATTTCTGTATCTTAATTTCATTTTTTTTGTGATCTGATGTCACAATCCTTTATATTATCTCAATACTCTTCTCATAATGCTTAAGTTTCAATGTAATTATGTTAATCAGAGCTTTCAGTTTTCAATTAACTACTTACAGAGGGTCAGAAAAAAACTTCCTGCTGGTTTTGTTTATTTGTTTTCTCATCTTCCTCTGAAGCATCAGCAGCTGGCAGCATAAAAATAGAACATTTAGTCCACTACTCTGAAGAAAATTTGTGTCATTGGTGTGTCTGCTGGCATACTCAAGTATGACCAGTTGGACAGCACTTTCTCTCCTTGTCATGGTGATGGAGCATAAGCTTAATTTATTCAATTTCTTGGCTTTCTAGTGCACTAGAAGATGCATCTTATCCATTGGAATCATCTTGGTTTAATTTATCTGATCATTTCATAGGATCGTATAATCATAAAATCATCGGATGATTTGGGTTGGAAGGGACTTGAAGATCATATATTTCCATCTCCCCTGCCAGAGATACAGATGCCACTCACTAGATCAGGTTTCTCCGTGCCCCATCCAACATGCCCTTGAACATTTGCTGGGATGGGGCATCCTTCTCTGGGCAAGCTGTTCCAGTGCCTCATCACCCCTGAGTAAAGAGTTTCTTCCTAACATCCAATCTAAGCCTGTCCTCCTTTAGTTTAAAACCGTTTCCCCTTGCCCTGTCACTATCTGCCCATATGAAAAATCCTTCTCCCTCCATTTTATAAGCCCTCTTAAGGTACTGAAATGAGATCTCCCCCAGAACCTTTTTTCCAGGATGAACAACTCCAGCTCTCTCAGCCTGTCTTTGAAGGAGAGGTGCTCCAGCCCTCTGATCATTTTTGTGGCCCTCATCTGGACTCACTCTAAGAGGTCCATGTAATTTTGTGCAGAGGACCCCAGAGCTGGATGCAGCACTCCAGGTGGGAGTGAAGTCACCACAGCAAAGCAGAGGGGCAGAATCACATTGCTTGACCTGCTGGCCATGCTGCTTCTGATGCAGCCCAGCACATGATTGGTTTTCTGAGCTGCAAACATTCACTGTGGACTCATGTCCAGGTTTTTATCCTTCTCCACAGGACTGCTCTCAGTGAGTTCTTCTCTCAGTCTCAACTCATGTCTAGGATTGTCCCAACGGAGGTACAGCACCTTGCACTTGGATGTGTTGAAACTCATGAGGTTCTCTTGGGCCCCATCCCCAAGTCTGTCCAGGTCCCTCTGGATGGCATACCCTACTTCAGACGTGTCAGCTGCACCACTCACCTTCCTTCCCATTGCAGACACATTGCTCTGAAATTGGACTCATCTATTCAGTCTCTAACACACTTTTGAAGACTGAATTATCTGGCTTAGCTAGAAAAAGGCTTTGGGCTTCATTTAAGGAAATTGGGTAACTCGAATATCTTCTGATTCATATATCAAATAATATGAGTTAATTGTACCTGGTGGGCTTAAGTTTAGTGTATACCTCCAACTTTCTTCCTTGTGTATGCAAATTGAACACCTCACACCATTCTCCATAAAGCATGGTTTTCAGCCTTTTGTTTATTCTTACAGCTTTTATCTACATCTCCTGCAACTTTTTAACAACCCTGCTGAATTGCTGACACCAAATTTGGCACAGTATCTTTATAATGTTTTCTCTTCTTTCTGTATCTGCAAGTAAATGTCTTTGCTGGTAGTTTACAGTCTAAGTGCTACTGAGAAAAAAAGAATCCATTAAGCATTTTCTAACTGGCAGCTACCATGGAAGGTAAGGTTTATACAACCTTCATCAGGGAGAAAATCACAGTTCATTATCTACTAGAAGTCAGTACATGAAAATACTCAGCATAGAGAGATAATAGACTTGAAGAGAAAAAAATAGGAAGAAATTGAGAGTATAGACCTCCCTGACAGGAACACTCTTATCAACAAGAAACTAGGGACAATGAGTGTGTTTAATACAGAGAGGAAAACTTGCTGTTTACATTTTAATAAAAGCACTAGGTAAAGTCTGGTGAATAACATGTGTGCATAATGAAAGACCTCATAAAAAGGGATGGGAACAGAGTGATTTTTGGGAAGTCAATGCATGGAATCAAAGTGGGATGCCAAATCTGAAAAGCAGCAAGTTGAGAGTTATGGATATGTGATAAGTGACAGATGATAATGTGCTGGTAAGACTTGCCATGGTTACAAAGTGGTTCAAGCAGTCCAAAGGAAAGGATTTTTTTGTGTATAATGGCAGGTTTTAATCTGTAATCAAACTTAACAGAAAATTAATATTGTTGCAATTCTGGGTAGTCCTGAAGGTAAACTGAAAGAAGGAAAGAGGATGGTATAACATGGTAATTCAGTTGGTTGATAGCTAATTTCCTCTTTTCCCAAAGGTCTAGAAAAATGTGATAAGTCAATTCCTTCTGGGCAGCCTGATTTCTGCAGCATCTCTGAAATTCTGCAGCCAAATTACTTCAGTCTTTCTGAATAAATGTACTTCTGTGTTTTGGGACATTTTCATTCCTTTGAGCAACACTTCCAGAAAATGCTGGTATCAGAAAGAATACAACACAACTTTATGGCACTTTGGTTCTCCAGCAGTGGGTGTTTATAGAGACCTAAACACAGAGGCTAATTTAACTTTCTGTAAAAAGCCTGCCCAACAATATAATAATATCTTTGCAGAATAATAAAAAGCCAGCTGTACCTGCCAGCATACAGAAGAGCATGACACTGTCCAGAAGACACAGGGACTCTAGTATCTCCCAAGGTGAAGCAATACCTGTAACATTCACTTGTTTGTATAGCTTTGGGAAGACAAACTACTCTTTCTGTCTTTCAACTGCATTCACATGAAGCAATTCACACCAGGAAAAAAATTACACAATCCAGCACTACTCCAGTGTATTATGGCAAGTAAGAAAGTTGAAGATAATATTCTTTATTTGCTCTTTCTCTGTCCCTGTTTGGTCCTCACTGCGGTCGCACAGTAGAACTGTAACATGTTGGGAGAAGGGAATACTTGTGCTGCTGCTACAGATAGTAATGAGGAGGGACAGATGGAACAAATTATATTGAGTTTGCATATCTGTGTAATGTCAGATATTGAAATCAACAGGGAGCTTGTTCCATGGTTGTAAACATGGCTCTTTGAACCTTCTTTGGCAGTACTTGTTCCTGAGAGTGAAGCATGACCATGCCCTGCAGCACTTCAGATCTTGAACTCATTCCATTGTTAAATAAACTCATCAGAACTACCTTTGTGTGCCTGTGCTCCAGCCCAACACTGTTTGTGGAGCGTGTCCATGCATCCGTCGGCATACGGAATCAAAGTGCTGGTCCGGAACTACAGAGAAACTACAGGGAATTTAAACAGGAAGGTCTTGCTGACCTAATGATTCAACTCACTCTAGGGCAACCCCTACAATAGTCAGCATGGATAAAAACGCTTTTCAGACTAAGTACATTTAGCAGGTGCAGTCTTTCTTCATGAAATATGTCATCTGAATAGTCCCCCACAGCAATGGCAAAAGACCATCAGAAAGGACTTACTTTATTCTACAAACCTATTTGCAATTAAAACAATGAACCAAAGACAACACACTTTCTTCATTTTTTCTTTCTTCCACTACAAATGCGTATTCTGTCTCTTTTTCCCTCTGTTTTCCCTTTCCAGTGATTTTTAAAGCCAAAGAAACAGGCTTTCCACTTGAATTCAGAACTTTAATAAATGTGATGAAATATTGAAAAAGATTTGGCTATCAAATAACAATTCAATGATCTTCATGTCTGAGTTCTTTCTATCCACTGCAAAATGTGCTACCCTAGTAGCTTTCAAGGATTAAATATGAGAAGGCTACTGTTTCTAGTATATATATGGATATAAATGCATAATTAATTACATAAACTCTTAGCTGAAAAATTAATAATATCTACTCTCTAAAGTCCATTTTATATAAACAAAGGTAACAAGTAACTGTTTTTTATAGCAGATTAGGGATTCTGGTGTAATATAAATCATAAAAACAAAGACTTAAAAGTTTGTTTCCAACCAGATATTAAAATATTAACTCAGAGTACAATTAGAAAAATACATCAGGATCAGAAAATTCAGTAATCTGCTTTCTTGTATATGTCACTTTGTTTTAGATGCCTAGGCATATATTTCCTAGAGGAAAGAAAATGTGTGTTTGTAATAGATAAATATTGAAAGAGATTGTAGTGTTGCACCAGTTCTTGAAAGGAAAATCACTAAGAATTTTGTGGAGGTCTGTGATGAATCAGCTGGTTGTGTCACTCTACTTTTGTCTTGTTTTCACCCATTAATTACATTAAATTTTAACAGTATCAATCAAGACAGCTGAACTGGGCTGGTATGCACCTGCTTAAATTCAAATTGTTTTGTAGTCTTCCATTCTTTCATGAGCAATTGCTGCATTTGCTGCAGGAATACCTTAATGCCCAAGAAATTTTTAAGAGTTTTTGTTTTAAAAAGTGCTACAAACAGTGAGGAATTTCTATGATGGAAAAAATTCCATGGCCCGTTATCACGGGAATCAAAAATCATGTCCAGATTTTGAAAGGGTTCCCAGAACAAAAATGCTGAGCTACTATCTACTGAGTACACAGGATTTCATGAAAATTCACCATATATTTCAGCGGCCTTATGATGTCATTGGCACTGGAAAATTACACCTGAGAATGTACATTGCATTCTATGTCTATCTATTGCATTCCACTGTCTATGCAGTGTTCTAAACACTAATTTATTGAAGGTAACAAATACCAAATTAAACAAAACCAGCTTCAAACTGACTTGCCTATCTAAAGACAAATACTATCTTAATAAGAGTCTCTGGTTTATGAAAACTCCAATCTGCCTCCACATGTCAGCCCTAAGAGTATCCATGCCTTTGCTGGTGGCTGGATTCCGTAGGGTGGTGCCATCCTCAGACACCCGGTCCTGCTCTTTCATGCAGAATTATTCTGCTAAGGCTGATGCCAGGAAGTACCTTAATGTGATACTATAAATAGTAGCCACACATAAGAAAAAAAAACCCCTGCTATTTAAAATAATTTGTGCCCAAACTCTAAATTAAGAAGTCATAGGTTTTTAAGAGGCCACACACCAGGCTGAAGGAGAGCCAAGCTCTCTATTATCTCCTAGCTGGACTCTCTCTTCATTTGCCACAACACCTAAGCTCTGAACCACTCAGTAGAAAGGATTTGCATGTCACCTCTCCAGGTGTTTCACTCTGCAAGTTTTCTAAATACTGAAAAGAAAACAGAGCTGCCTTACAAGGGCAAAGTGAAGAATAACATTGTGCTTGTGCAGACTGTTGGATTCTTGTTGAACCCCAGCAGTCCTGGGCCCAGTCCCAGATACAAGTCTCAGGAAAAGCTTTGTTGGAAGGAAGCCTCTAGAACAGCTGCTGTCCCTGACAGATGTGCCAACACAGCAACCAGAGAGTCAGTTTCCATAGTGATTGCAAACTTTGCTCATGTTCTTCCTTCATCCGTGCCAATAAGCAGGCACTGACTTGCTCCATATCAATGCTACGTGCATATAAGTCTTTCACAAGCAACAGTCTATGGATACAAGCACAGGAACTGAACTGACACCTGTGGCACACCTCATCTGTGTCTAGTCTCCTCAGGGAAGAAAAAAAAGTTATTTTATCTCTTTCTCAATATAGTGTTATTTTAAGAGCCATACTATTACTGGCTTTTTAATTATTTCAGACTTCTAAGGATACTCAACACTTTCAAAAGTTGCAAAATAAGGTGAAATTCATGTTAAGTGGCATGAACAGCAGCAGTAGAAAAATATGTTGAAAATAAAAATACCATTGTGCATCTAGATAATTAAATTGTAGTTGATCCAAAACTGTTACTACAATATCTTGCAAGCTACTTCAAGGCCTTACAGTACTCATTTCCCATGTGTGGTTCGTACAGTGCACATTTATTCTTCTGTAGTGCTCATTAAATGTTATCAGATGTGTCTTGATCTGCTCTCTCCTTCCTCTTTATCCTTAATCTCCTTTCCCCTTTTTTTTCCTTCCTCTTTAATTTATACACACATGCTTATGTGCGTGCTATTTCAAAGAACTATACCAAAAGATTAAAGTCAGGGTCACGCATATCAACAGGATTCCTTGGAGTTGAAAGAATGATCCACAGTGAATATTCTTCTCACCCTAATGCGTAGCATAGGTGTTAGAGTGCAGAAATATAAAATGTGACAAGTGATGTTAGGAGATGGCAAAATGGAGACATGTTATAAATAATAATGGAGATTGTTTGCAAAATGTTCATAATCTGAAACTGAAACTACCTGTGGTGTTGCCTAATTCTATTTGAATTGATAAGAAACACAGATGGTTTCCTAGTGCTTGAGTATCTGAGGACAATTTGTAGATTCAATAATCAGTTTGTTTTGAAGAAAATCACAGTATCTTATTTTGGTCCTGTTGATCTGTGTTTGATAACTGTATCAAGACTCATTAGGTTTCTGTTCTGTTTCAGTTTCAGAGAAAGGATTTTGAATTTAAGGAAGGTTTAAGCAGGAGATAGATTATCTGATTCTGGTGTCTGAGGTGTGAAGCATGGAAAATCAAGAACTTCAGATGTTCCCAGGTTACGTGCAAGTAAGGTGACATGCAGGCAATTACTGCACATCAGCAAAGTACCACGAGCTTCTCCATTGGTGCTTGAAAGGAAAGTAGCTGCTCACAGTGCCAACATCTCCTCCAAACCCCATCCTCCATGGAAAACACAAAAAGTCCTCTTCTAGTTACTTCTTGATCACTTCTGAAGGACGGTGGTAGGAACAGTGTGCCCTCAAATTTGCCCGCTTCCTGGTGTTACCAGGAATGTACAATCTATGTACCAAAATATCCTCAGGACACCCACAGAAAGCCATCTGGGAACTCCAGTGGGGTAACTGGATGACCCTGGAGAGTTTCTGCACATTGTCCTCAAGAGGTCACTTTCCTGTTTCCTACCTGGGCAGGTGGTGAATCTGATTTTTACAGCTACAAAACTGCATTGAGGAAGAAGATACTGAAAAGGACTGGACATCAACAAAGCCAGAAAGAAGCTGAGAAAAGCATTCACAGCCATGAACCACAGAAACCTCAATTTCCTTTAACCCTTCTTCCAATGTCTAGTTGAGGTACAGGTATTCTTGCACTTGCAAACTGGAAAATTTTGCTACAAGTTGCAAAGTCACCCATTGGAAGAAAAAGTGGAAGAAAAAAAAAAGACCTGAACAGATTTGTGAGCCCTGCTCCGGGGCTCTGAAAAAAAACCCCAAAATTGCAATCTTAAGGTGAGAAGTAAAGTGTTTTCCAGAGTAAAAGAGAAAAATAATGTTTTAGTGTAAATTTTTTGTAAAGCCTCATTTATGACAGGCCTTATTCACCTTCTAGAAAAACTTTCTCCATCTGCAACAGGTGCATGGAGAGGCTGTGAAGATAGAAAGGGGCGTTAAAAGCCTATCTTATGCAAGAGAATGGAAGTGCTTAACTTTTTTCACCTAAAAAAATGAAGGCTGAGACGATATTCTATTGCAGTCAATAAATATTTCAGGAGGTAAATATTAAGGAGAGAGAGGAGGTCAGTGTTAACATAAAATTATAAGACTGAGAATTTGCTATAAATTATTATCTTGCTAGTAGCAAGAGACAGTACAAAGTAAAATATAAACCACAGAATATGTCTTTCTTGATCTGGGCAATATTTTTTTCATTATATGAAAAGACCATAACAAGCTCGTGTGTTACCATGCGAGAGAGCTCTGCTGCTATATAAAACTTCCTTTTGCAGTCCTTCAAAAAGCAGTTTTTGACTCTTTATGTCTGCCTCTAGTGTCAACCTGGTGAATGAAATGTGTTCAACTGAAATTAAATTCTGGGTAGAAATCAGCAACCTTATTCAGTACTCAAGTTAATTAAGGATTTCTACATAGGAATTACCATCCTATGTAATTATTATTTCCAATGGTCTAGACTTGAAATTCTTTGTATAACAAAGTGTCTTCTAACCTGTAATCAAGAGAGTAGGAGTCCTCTTGATTTCATTCTTTAGTTGAGCAATCATGTTTTGGTTCACAGACTAGTGCTATTTTGTTCAAATGTCATCCCTTCCAGTACATAATTTCTTCAAAATATCTCTTACTTTTTCTCATTGTAATAAAAAATCCCCATGTGTTATGCCAATGTATCACCTGTGTCAAACAAAGACATTTATTAATCCATAGCGTCCAATTCTGCCTTGTATAAAATATATACACGTTGCGTAGCAGGCTACTTACTTTTTCTCTATAGATTAGTATTGTTCTAATCTTTAGCTCAGCTGGTATGTACTGTGTTGGCTGATGTTAAGGACAAAGCCAAGAATAAATTAATCAGTGGAGCTATTTTATCAATTCATCACATGACAACTTATTCATTTCATTAATGATTTACTTACTCACTTGGAAACTTTTCTTTTACAATAGTAATATAAAAGGCCAAACCTAAAACATTGATTCATAAAGGCATTTACTATTTTTTTTAGGCAGTACCTATTAAAAAAAAAAAAAGAAAATTAGTAAGAAGCCTCACCCAAAACAATTAAAAAACCCCACTCAAATCCACAAGCTGCACCTTACTTACTCCTTCCATATCTTGCAATTCAGCTGGGGAAGGATCATTTTGGCTTCTCCTTTCCTATGACTTGGGATGGACCTGTGAGCAAAGTGATGGCAAGCACCCTCAGGATACTAATCTCATTTCAGTAACAAGAAAAGTCCTTCCTCATCCTCAGGCTGTTCACTAGCTTGCACATGGAACATCTTTTAACTACAAAAGTCAGATGTATTTTTTACTTTAAAACCGAGTTGATATTCTGGCATCACAGGACTCCAGGAGTGGCTGTAGCATATATACAACTGAAATATTCCTCTTTCCAAGTACATGCAGATATTGCCAGATGTTACTGTGAGCAGATGTATTAATGAAAGCTCTTGTGATGTTATTTTACAACAAACTTGCACTTGGTAGTCTGGAAATTCTTCCAAATTCTAGGCATAGGTTAAGTGGCATGCTAACACTGAAGAATTCCTTTTACCTGTAAGACTGCCTGTCTAGCTCAGCTGCCTCAGTCTTGCAAAAGCTGGTACAAAAAGCAGTGCACAAAACTAACACAGCCTTCATTTAGTCCAATATACTAACAATTCCTCAGTCTCAAGAGACTGAATGACAGAAGATTTTGCAAAAATTTTGCAAATAAGGAAATAGAAGCATTGAGAAGTAGATACAGTTTTCCCTGCAGTCTTGGACTTCCATACTGTTATGAAGAATCTCTGATTGTAAATGTAACATTAGTGGATTCAGGTTCCTCAAATTTGCCATATTCTATCCAGAAAGATTTCAGTGTGCAAATTCTCCCAGTTAAAATGAAGAAGATTATCACAGTACTATTGTTACGTATAATAACACATGTACAAAGATGAAATTATGTACATCAATATTTAGTCATTTAAAAATACTCAGCATATAAAAATAGTAAGACACTGTTAAATCAAAAACTTGAAAGGCAAATGAATTAATGGAAATTAATAATAAACCCAGAATTAATTTACATTATCATTATTTGATAGGAATTGGTTCTAAAGCCAGGAAGACCGGTAACATCTCCTAGGCTTGAGGAAAAAATCTTTCATTTTCAACATTTTAAAATACATAACAAGACTAAGAATAAATTCTGAATTTATTCTTCAAATTTTTCTGAATGCTCTACTAAAGGAATAGTTCATTACTATTTTTAAAGGCAATAATAATTTACATCTGAGTATCATTCAGGAATAATGATGGAAAGAAAACCACCATTGAAATGGTCCTATGAAAATATCCTCAATCATCATGGAGAAATATGCAAGAATGTCCACTGTCCAGTGCTATATTGTTATTAGATGTGGCTTTTCAAACAGAACAGTCAACTGCTCTGACAATACCTGCTCTTTTTCTCCCTTTCTTTTTGTTTTCTATGATAAAAAGCCCCACCCAAAATCAAGAGACAATTTTCGGCCTTATTTTTATCTTTACCCCAACCATTGTCTGCCTCCTTAGAATCACACTAAAGAGCTCTTCCTTCATCCCCTAATGCAGACATAGCAACCTCTTTGTCAGGGTTGCCAAACTCACAATAATGATGCCCTCGGCTCCTTCCAGCCTGGTGACGTTGGAATAGATCCCTGTACATCTCAATTTAGAAAAACAAACCTGGAAGTACAGCACTAGCATGCTAAGGCTCCATGTGCAATTGGCCACTGTTCACTTTTGCACAAGAGTAATAATGGTGTCTGTCAAGCACTGGCATCCCACTTCAGTTTTGGAGACAGGAAGGAGCTAAAGAGGTGGACTGTGTAATGCTATGGGCAGAGGGAAATTGTCCTGCTTTTTGTGACTTGAGGCAGCTCAGAAGTACGGCTTGATCAGTCCCATCTTGCAATGAATGAACATTGCAACAGTAGCCTGTTGCATTCCCAAAAAGTAGTTCTAAACAGACAACTTTGCCTACTCACTGTCTAAGATGTAGTAGGTAAATGGAGCTCTGATACGGCAAAAAAGTAAACAGCTTGCTGAAGGAAAAACAGAAGATGGATACTCTCCAAAAGAAACAGATCATACCAATGAGTTCCAACATTTTCTGGATCAAAATCCAAAATCTGGCAGATTTCCCTACTATAAATGCCTCTAAAAGCATTGCAAAAATTCCTGTGTGGAAGTTCTAGTAAAACAAACTTGACATTCTCTACTAGTGTTGGCTTTTCCTTTATATTTTCTTACTTCCTCCCATATGCAGCCTCACACTTTCAAAAGTTACTTTAAATATTTATTACCACAATTATTGTTGTTTATTTAAATTTTCAAAATGACAAACAGTCATCATGAATTTTTGTCATGTATATGGCAAAACTGCAAATTTTCCCGGTGCTGAATATCATGCCAGTAACATCTGCCATGACTACCATGCTGTTCTTTTCTGGAAAGATAAGTTATCATGCAGAAAGACAGAACATCTTGTAGGCTGAATAAAGACAGGACATGCTTATGCTAGTGTAATACTCAGTCCTTTTTCTTTGAAAATCCTTAGGGAAGATGTAAATAGTAGTAAGAAGATCTATTTTTTTGTTCTTGGAATGAGACCTTTTAACTGGTAGATTTGCCACCAACCTAAAGAACAATGGTTAAACAAAAGTGTTTGTAAAGTCAACAGCTGAAAAAGGTCAGGCTTTTTACAGGATAATTTTGAAAGGTTGTGAGGTGTTTGGGAAATGTTGCTCAGCAGGCTGCAGAGTAAGAAGAGGACATAAATAGTTTAAAAGAATACTTCTGGTCCTTTAAGAGGTGAGATAGAAGTCTTTTATTTATTCCTCAAAAAAGCTTTGTAACTATGACGAATGCCAGATCAGACAGCACGATTCAAGGAGTAAAGAGTCTGACAGGACAGGAGAAATTAATCTAGGCCTTTGACAGCACTAGAACCCTCTTTCTGCACTGACTGGAAAAATCCTCAGGCTTGTAAAACAAATTGCTCTTTTTTGCATGGCATTCAGGTTCACCAAAGTAGTAGAAAACTAGGTCCTTTCTAATAACCCTAAAGTTAACTGCAACTTTTTCAAAGAATAAAAGCTTTTGCAGTAAGCTAGCAAAAGTGTTTTATTTCATTATGCTGTTGCTAAGCAGTCTTTCTCATCCCCTCTGCATCCTCTCTGCCAGGTTTTTACCTGGCAATTTTTAAAAA
>WBNO01001295.1:0-16868 GCA_013400575.1 Peucedramus taeniatus | reverse complement strand
GTGTATATATATATACACACACATAATTGATCCATGAAAGCCTAAATCTGAAATATTAGATGAGATATATATGTATATACATCAATGTGTCATGTACATATATACACGTATGTATATGCATACATATGCGCCCAAATATTGAAGTGAAAGCATTCACCCTTACAGTGTGAAATGTTTATGGCATAGATTTAATTCCTCTTTCATTTTAACATAATAAATGTCAATAAAAATACATAGATACAAAAGATATGTGAATCACACATATGTCTAGGAAAAGTAAGTGATGTGCCAGAAAGTCAGGTAATGTAACAGGCATGCTACTGTCACAGATATGTAAAATATAAGGATCTGCTTTTTCAAATGCAGAGATATTTTTCACAGGAGCAAGCTTATTGCCTTCACTGATACTGCTATTCGAAATAAGATGCTACACCTGTCTATAGATTCATTACCTAAGGGCTTGTTTACACTGAATCAGAAAAGTACACTAACCCTGTGAACACTGAAACACCTTAATTCCATGTGATACAGTTTTAGTATGTACTCACTGTTGAGATAAGGTAAAGCCTACATATCCATCTGGTGCTTATTAAAGGAGGCACACATGTTTTTCTGAGCTACTGCCTTCCTGCCTTTCCAAAGCTGAGAATATGCTGGAATGATTAGAAAGCTAAGAAAGGCCCTACTTGCCCTGATCTTCACTTCCTCATTACGACATTACAGGCTCATAACAGCACAGCAAGCCATTTTCATCTCCTTGTTCAGCAGAAATCAAATGCAGAGCTTCAGAGGGCACTTACAGACCCTCACAGCAAATAGGCTCCTCATACAGTGGAAGGAGCTTAGACCTTGTTGAAATGAAGACCACAATAGGCAGTGCACGGCACTTGCTCTACTGCTCTATTGCTATGCCAAATAAAATATCATAATCTACTTCCAAGAACTAAAATAGATGACCAGCAATCCTGCATTTAGCTGCATAGATTAGGAGAAGCCTGACTGGGTTTTGCCAAGGAAAGACATACCAAACTCAGTTTGCTGTAGGCAGTGCTGATGCCAGTGTACAGAGTGAGGACTCCAAGGTTGATATGTGATGTGACATGTCAACAAGGCTCAGATAAAATCCAGGACCATTTTGTCTGAGTGCCTAAGTGTCTTGGCTGGATACATGCAAGGGGAGCAGAACAGGTGTTCAATTTGCCCACCTTATGGACTATTTGTGCTGGCAATCCTGAGAAACGAACATCAGCTGGTAAATCTCCTTGTTTTGCCTGGTTAATATGCCATTAATATGAAAAGCTATGGAAGAGGTAGCGCGTGAGGGAGCATGACTTGCAGTGTTACTTGCAGGCATTTAAAACTCCTCTGCTCCTAATAACCAGCTGCAGTCTGCAGATGTCTTCTTTCCCTAACTACTCTGTTGCCTTCATTTGTACATTCCAAACAGTGACCATACTAGAAGTTTCAAGAGCTAGTTAAAAATAATGATGTCTCAGCAAATGCAATAGTTGCTCTCAGATGTTCAATGAACACACTCCTTTTTTTTCCCTTGCTCTCCTCCCCCACAATACACATTTTCTCCTTTCTCCCCTCCCTCTCAACTGCTTGAGCTTAGAAGGGAAAAGTCCTGAAGATCTTAGTAGTGCAGCAAACATGTCAAAGTTCTCTTCCATCATCCCTCACCAATAAAAGATGAGGCATGAGCCTCTTCTTCACTGTTAGCTACTGAAATTTTAAATAACCAAGCTTCACTGCAAAAAGAGCATTTCTTAGGGGAATAAAAACTGAATTTAAGATGCCAAAATCATTATTGTATAGCAGTCTTTTCCCTCATTCCAGCATTGAAAGGAGTGACTGTGCTTTCAGAGACTGCTTCTGTTCAACTACTTATAGAAAATGCCCTATGAATCCTTTCTTTCCATAATGATTGTATGAAGAGGGAAATCACCCAGAGCCAGTGCTGCATCAGTGCTGCATTCTCTCTCCTATTTATGGGACTGCAATAAAAAGGAGATTGATTAGCTGCTAATGAATACTGAAGACCTTCCTGGAGCTGAATGAAGTAGTTCAGCTACTTCATTCAACTAGTTCATTCAGAAAACAACCAGCCTTTGAACAGTGAAAAGCAGAGTGATAAACAGAGGTGTTTTGGTCTCAGGTGAAGAAGAGTGCTGCCTTGGGAATAGATAAGTCAGTCCCAGCAGACCACTGCGGAATGAGTGGAGAAGAGGCCAGTTTTACCACATCCAAATATCATGCAGGTGTTCCAACAGTTGTTTTATTTTCTTGTGTGTGAAGCAGATAAAAGTCCTGGCAAATTTCAGTTATGCTGCCTGTGCATACAGGCTTCTGGAGATGCAGATGTTATGTTTTTTTTGTAATGGAAGAATCATCACTCTGAAAACTGTAGGAATGATCCTTGGTAAAGAAAATTAAGTACAGATTCTACTAAGAAGGCTACAGTGAAGCTGCTGATATTGAGAAACATGAGGAATAATAGGAAGTAATACCTGTTGGTCACTACAGAGGAAATGGATGTGAGCAGTTAGTATGTACTCTCAAGTTAATGTACAACGGAGAAGAAATGAAGGATATAAATGAAATATTATCAAGTAGAACAGAAGAATATTCAGTGGTCTTAGTCTTGGGAAAACAGGTAAGCTAAAAAAGGAAATGAAAGGACATGAACTAATTTTCAAAATTAGTATAGTCTTATATGTCTGGGAAAACATGGGAATTCTCATTCTGCAGAATAAGCAGGGATGTGCAATTGGGGTGAACACCATGTTAGACATAAGGCTGCCATGTCCATGCTTTCTTACCACAGTGCAATAGTCACACCACCCTTTCAGCAAATGTTTCATCATTCATCTTCAGGGTAACTTTTTTCTCCTTTCTCTTTCTTCAGGGTAGCTTTTTTCTCCTAGGGCTTTACTGAAGAGCAGAAGTGATAGTCTGATAGAAAATGAGGTAAAGACAACCAAAGGAGTGGGAAAAGTCATTAAGTCTGTGGTGAAGATAACTGTGAAGGAGAGGGAGACTAGTAAGTGGAAGGACAGAGGAGGGAAGGGTAAGGAGAGGACAGAAGAGGTAGATAATAAAATAACCACTTTTGGCCCAGCACACCATTCCTAAAAGAAAACTGCAGACCAACACAAACGTCATACTCCACTTAATAAAATCAATAAATGCATAACACCAGGTCTCTGGAACTTCTGGCAAAAGATTTAAATTGGTTTTCAGTACTTTTCTGGTTTTGGCCTTACAATGCTTTACCAGAGCCTTGTGGTTGTTTACAGCCACTAGATGATTAAAGACTGAAATGAATTAGAGATTTTTGATTAAAAGGCTAGAACCTAGAGCCAGTAAATGTACTTTGGCATTTAATTCCATTTATTTTAGGAGAAGTAAGATTCCTAAATACTTCCTCTGCCATGAGCTGGATGTGTTACTCACAGAAAGCACAGTTACAATGGAGGCCCTAGGACTCTGCTAATTTATGATACTTGGCAATTCTCATCACAGACGAAGGAAAAATCCACTGTGGCGGTACAACAGGGCAGCAAACGTGGCTTATCTAAGTAAAAGGTATTTTCCCTGTACTTAATGAGATACACTCAGATATACTATTCACTCAGTGACCAGGTTAAAAAATTAAACTGGGATATATTTTAGATTTTTTAATGTTTTCTAATGCTTGAAAATAATTAGTCAGGTGTTAAATATGTTGAGGCATTCAAATGAATCATATTGCACACAAATGTTTTTTATGTAAGTGGCAGCCTTTTATATAACGGAAGTATTAGGCAATTTGTAAGTATATGTATATGTTTGTGATTTTGAATGTTTTGTACACTTCTTTCATTTTCCTTTACTGACTTCTGAATCATAAAATACTGAGTTTCAGTTCATGTGGCCTTTGCTGTCTAAATCACATAAATTTTAAACAGATAAAGTATTATATATATAGAGAGAGAGAGGCATCTATTCACTAGATAGATTTTTAAACAAAAAAATACTGTGCAAATATTATTGTTTGTTTTGTTTTGTTGGGGTTTTTTTTGGTGGTTTCTTTTGTTTTTTAAAACACATTTTCATATATATTGAAGCTGACCATTTTTAAAGAGCTATATCTTTTTGAAGAAGGCTGCTATATAGCCAACATCATTGTAAAAACCATCTTTTATGAATCCTCTGCTTTGACATTCACCACTACTTGTTAACCTTCGCTGATAAAAATATTAAAAGAGTGGACAAGCACACTGCAGTTAAAAATTACATGGAACAGTCTGCAGCTGTCTTCTAAGTTTCTAATTTCCATTGATGGCTATTTACATAACAGCAACTTAGTTAAAATTAATTCCTTATGCTATTTGGGGAGTAATAACTCACAGAAATACTTTGCTGTTTCTCTCTCCCAAACCCAGATATTTTTGTGTAGATTTCAGATTTCAGTTGCAACACATAACATACATAACATAACATAACCACAGCAGTGATAAAATGAGATTGATTTAACCCCACTTAAATATAACCTGTCCCCATTTTTTTATTTTCTGCAATACATACCATTACTTTCCAGATGGGATATCCCATTGTAAAGAAGACAAGACAGACCTCCTATCTATATACAGAATGAAAATTCCTTTGAGTATAAATACAGCATTTCTAATGACACTGTTGTGTAAGGTCAATGTTCTGTTTATCTACAGTACAAGATGTTACTTTACAAAAAGTGAAAGACAGTTTTAGACATGTCAAGTGATCACAGAAAACTGTTAATGCCCTGCAGCAGTTTGACAGCACAGGGGAAGAGAAGCAAAGGCAGAAGTTTAAAAGCTACCAGTGCAGTTAATACAATAGAACAAAGGCTGAAGACAGACTTTCAATGTAGGTCTAAATTTCTTTCTCTTAAAAATGTTCTTGAAAAAAGTTCTAAAAATGGCAAATTCATTAAAAAACAACTAACTCTCCAAAGTAGATAGCTTCATATGGGAAAAGTGATAGAGTAGCCCACTCTCTGACCAATGTAAAATAATGAGAAGATGCTCCTATTTTCCAAAATCTCAGTCAAAAATATTTTCAGTTGCAAAATAAAATGCTCTGTTATGAACATCACATTAGTCTTCAACCAGAAAACTCAAAATCAATATACCTTAAGCTAATGTTAACTTAAATTTTATATATGCAGCATGAAATTTAAATTATTTTATCTTGTATTTTCCAGAATTAAGATTTTTTTTTTTTCAGAAAAGGTATGTTGGGTTTTCTCATTTAAACAGTGCTTCTGAGAATCCTGAGACTCTGAGCAGCATCTGTTAGTGCTGGGAATTTTCTGCTGACTTAGACCTCAAACTAAATTAAGAATCACTGTAATAGGTGTCTATGCAATAAAGAATAAGAATCTCTAAATTCTACTACCAGTTGAAAAAGGAGAGTCTTGCTTAGGTCTCTTACTGAAAATTCATGTTTAGATCACAAGGCACTGATTTTCTTTAGGCTGCAACAGAGAAGAAATGTGCTTTTTTAGTGTAATAAAGCTAAGCACAATATGGTGAAAGTATAATTACATTTGCTTAGAGATCTGTGCATGCATTTTGACTGTAAAATACAGGCTAATCATTCAGATGTTAGGGGTGCTAATTGATATACTAAAAGAAGTAGAGGCAATTAATTGTGTTGATTTGGCATGGCCTCATTTTTTTGGTAGCTGCAAAGGGGGGCTACAGGGGTGGCTTCTGTGAGAAGCTGCCAGAAGGTCCCACCATGTCCAACAGAGCCAATCTCTGATGGCTTTGAAGATGGACATGCTGCTGGCCCAATTAGAGAGGCTGGTAACACCTCTGTGATGACATATTTAAGAAGAAAATCAAAACTGTGCAGGTGCAGTTTTTGTCCAGGTGTGGCAAGGCACCTCTGCTGGGGTGCTGGGGGCCGTCCCCAGTGCAGCGCATGGCAATGCGCTGTCGTGGCCGCTGCCATCTCAGTGCAGCCGGTGGCTTCCCCTTGCTTGGCTGGCTGCCCCCAGCCAGCCATGCTGCAGGCAAAGAGGGCAGGGGCAGCAGCAGCTTCCCCTTCCCAGCACCCCACATGAGGAGAGGCATTAAAAAGTGCCAGCGCCACGGCAGCCACCACTGTTCAGGTGTGGTGGCGCGGCCACATGGCTGATGGCGAAAACAATGGCGAACAACTCCCCAACGTGAAACCTAGATGAGATCAACTTCTCGGCGCTGCAGGATCCTGCAGGAATCTTTGCATTGGAAGAACTTGTTGGCAATGGTACCTAGGAACAGCAGTTTTTCTTCTAGATAGAGAAGAGAAGGAAGTGAGGACATGTGAGGGAAAAGAACATGGCCGCTCCAAGGTCAGTGGAAAAAAAAGGGAGAAGGTGCTCCAAATGTCAGAGCCAAGATTCCTCTGTAAGCCGTGATGCGGACCATGGTGAAACAGGCTGTCCCCCTGTAATGCATGAAGTGCATGGGGGAAAAGTAGGAAAAGTGCTCATGCTGAAGTGGGTGGATGCCGGAGGGGACTGTGATCCAGTGGAAGACCTGAATGGAGGGAGAGGACCCCTGCTTCCAGAGACAGAAAAAGAGGCAAACTTGCTTCCAAACAAGAGCAGCCTGTCCTTAGAGGACTGCACCCCATGGATGAGTGACCCACACCACACCAGTTTTTGGGAAGACTGTTTGCCCATGGGAGGGACCCCACAGCATGGCAGAGAAAAGACTCCTCTCCCTGAGAGAATAGAAGATGATCTTGAATGATGAACTGACCAAACCCCCATGCCCTGCCTCCCTGCGCTGCTGGTGGGAAGGAGGGAGGGGGTGAGGGGGAAAGGGTTTTGCTTCTCATTATCCTCCTCTTACTCTGTTAATAATAAATTTACTTTATAACTTTCAATTTGAACCTGTTTTGCCCTTAAACAGTGCTTTTCTCTCAATCCTTATCTCAACATGAGATAATCATTAATTTCGATTATCGTTAATTTTTTTTGCCTCTCCTCTGCCCAACTGTAGCCAGAGAAATTAAACAACTCTTGTGGATGCCTGGTGATTGGCCAGTGTCAAATCATGACATTACTTAATTCCATTCAATTTGTTTTTATTTTTTTTTACCCAAGATCCAGTACTATTTTGTCCAGTAGAATATTTTTCTGAATGCACCTACCATTTAAGCAATATTTTACTTGAAGAAATTCAAAGATAATTCTTTCACATTGGCTAGAATACAGTTCTACAGCATCTACGCTAATACAAGTTAGGTAATATAAGAACAAAAATTCATCTTTTGGTCAGCTGAAGAAAGCAAGCAGAACAAGGAGTTTTTTTGTTTAGTTGGGGCTTAGGGTCTTTTGTTTGGTTGGGATTTTTCTTGTAATTATAAGTAATCTGATATCTTGGCTGATATAAAAAAAAAAAAAACAAACTTTAGGACACAGGAAAGCAGGTTTCATTATTTCAATAAACAGCCCCAATTCTGTTCCAAATTTGATGCCTGTACAGTATTCATTCATGCATCACTTTTAGAAAATGCTTTAAGAAATAGCACTCTTAGGCTGTGGCATTATTGCAGATTTAAAAGAGATACAATAGTCTTTTTCTTGGTCCTTCAGCTTCATTAAAAAAGTGAAAGCTCATTATTTCATTAGAAATAATTTCTAATATTTATTTGCTGGGAAAATATGTATCAATGGTTTATTACTTCTCCTAGCTTCAGTTCAAGGACTGCAGCACTAAGGTAGACAGATCACCATTACTTTTATTACTTCTCTGTCTTTGAACAGTGATAATTGTTTTTCTTAGTAAACCATTCGGCTGTTTGATCAACTAACTGCTAAGTGGGATTGTATTGTTTCCACCAATGGAAACACTGCAGCTATGTGTAGTACCACTATGTGATACTACACATAGCTGCATAGAAAAAAATTGCAGACTTTCCTAGAGGCCACAGAGATCCAGAAAAGGACAATGATAAACACTGAGGATCACCTGTTCTAACCATACTACATATGTCACTAGTGTATTTTGTTGCTTTTGAGGAGAGAAAGACCTTATGAAAGGGGTGCACTAAAAATGAGCATTCAATAAGCAAACAGCAAATCAAATAAACAGAGAAGTCTAAATATTCAGCTAAAATGGTCTGAACTGAAATGGCTGTAAGATTTTGGTAAGTTCATGGAACCCTTAGATCCACTGAAATTTTGTTCTAAAATATTCAGGAGGATGCAAATCTTTCAAAGTTAAGATGGTAAATATATATTTTTAGGGTTCTGCTTATTCGTAATAATTCTACCCTTGTTGCTTGTTGCTCATTAAACTCATTTGCTAAACAATCTTAATTGGAAAAACTGCTGGTATATCCATGTGCTAGTAGTTTCAGAAATGTATATTAACTAATTTCAAATTGAAAGTTAAAAATAGTATCTTACTGAATTCCTGCTGAAATTTGGTCCTGACATATGTGTTCAGCTCTAAATATCTTCCACTTCAAATGACTTTTATCTTTCAAATAACTGAGGTGTTTCTCCCTAGAGTTCATCTGGCATTTTCCAGGCAAAAGAATTTAACAAGTGAAATGAAAGTAAAAAAAGAGAATGGCATTAAGGCATGTTTAGGCCAAAACACAATAAAGAATTGTCAGATGAGTATGTAGGGTAATTTAAGATTCATTGTCAACTCCATACATAACAGCAGTTTGTTAAGGAAGGAAAGAAATTTCATGCCAACAGTTTATCCAGTCATGCAGAATCAAAGCCTCCCTATGCAAATATTTCTTTGATGAGCAAAATAAGGTGAGACTTTGAAGGTGTATATGCTATATCATAAAATTTGGCACGAAGACTTGGCTCCAGTAGCAGAATCTGCATACTCTTTTCTCTGCACATTTAGTTTTCAAAACTAAAACACCCTGTAGGGAAAAAACGAGAAACTTTTCCAATCCTCCAGCGCAGACACACTTCAGACACAGAGCACTGTGGTGGCAAGAGGAGCCTCTTGACCCCAGAGCTGAAGGAAAACAGCTGTGGGTATCCTGGGAACACAGTGCTCCTGTGATGGAGTGGAAGCAGGGTCCCGGTAGGACGGACCCAGAGCCGCTGCAGTCAGGACCTCCTCCAGCCTTGCAGGGTAAGGAAAGCAACAGGCATATGCTGCCTGCTCCTGACCCAGGCTGTGAGGCTTGCACTTTGGCCCTGACAAAGGCGTGGGCTGCAGCACAGCACACAAATGACGTTTACTCTTGTTGTTGGCCAACAGGCAGTGGCAGAGGCGTGAAACAGCTCGAGGGGAAGGCTGATGTCCCGCAGCTGCTCCTTTGCAGCCAGACCATGCAACATGTACAGCAATGTGCTGATTTCTGAATCTGTAAAATCCCTTCCTGGAGCATGGACATTCCTAACACAGTTTAGATATTGTGTATTTCCAATTTATGGTGGATTTCATACAAATTATAAAACTCAGGGAAAATTAATGGAATAATACAATAAAAAATTGTATTTAAACAGCTAAAAACGGATTTCAGTGGGAAAGTGGAAATTCCTTGCTTTAGGAATATGGTAAAATGGGAATTGGCCATTTGCCATTGGTATAGCTCTGCTTTCCCTCATTATCATGGCCTGCCTTAGTTTTGCTGGAAACACAGATAACACTAATAAACTAAATGATAAAGCAATAAAGTCTCATGGAACTGGGCTAAGATATATTATTGTTATTTTTGCTGGGGCTTTTTTTGTTGTTATTATTATTTTATTGGATAGCACAGATAGTCTTTCTTGTTGTGATAAATACTGATGCGAGAACAGATCCAGTTCTGCAAGCATATTAATGGCAGTTTTTCCACTGCTCATATTCCTAACACACAAGTTTCAAACAAACACATCTACAATTACATGATCTTTTCTCCTATCTCTCCTCAAGGCCCTGCTAGGCAGTCCTGCCAGCTCCTGGACACAGCCATCATTGGACTCAAAAACTGGTGTTTGGAAAGAAGCACCCTGACATCAGCTCAGGACAATGGAGCCTTTTAAGGGGAACAGTGAAGGGAGACATGGATAAAGCTCCTTCCATGGTATGTACTGAATTTAGAGCTGACATGATGAAGCTCTTCATAACTCCCACCAAATGCTGAGTGCACATCCAGCCATGTGACAGGGAACATGGCTGGACATAGTTTTTGCCTCCATATAGGGTACATAAGTAGTCTCTTAATGGGTCCCCCACACGCACACCAGGCAACAGGAGGGCATGGTGATGTGTAATGCTAACAGTGACTATCCACTGCTATTCTGCCATGAGGAGAGGTGCAGTCTTAATGTCCTGACACCTCTGTCATGCACTGAAGTGCTGCCATGATTCGACCAAAGTGTGTGGGAAGGAGTCCAATGGAGGCCAGGCCCTAACACAGTATGATCAAATGACTTGGGTAGGGAGGGATCTTAAACATTATCTTGTTCCAACTCCCCTGCTGTGGGGAGATGCCACCCACTGGATCAGGTTGCTCTGTGGGCATCCTCACACCACTCACAGACATGCACAGGCTGTATTTGCTGCAATGTTCTTACACCTCTAAGAATCTAGTCACAGAGGGGCATTCTGTTTCTTCATGCTCAGCAGACCCCAAAAAACACAGAGGCTGCAGGTGGCAATATTGTAAAGAAGGGTATTGGTCTGTTGGAAAATGCGTGAAGAGGAAGGAATAGAAGAGGTCCATCTCTGCTGTAAGAGAAGCTAGGGAAAGTGTGTGGTTGGATTTTTGTGAGAGATCAGCTGAAGGCATCTTTGGATTTACAGATTTCTGTGCCGAAGATATATTTTAAATTTAAGATTTGTCTGTGACTTTTTCTTTCCCTTAGACAATTCACTCCTTTGGTCTGGATACAGCTATATTGCTTGGGTGTAACACAGTACTTCATATAGACATATCATAAATGTCAGAAAAGAATTGATAATAGAAATGTGGAGAGAAGCCTAGTACCCAATGCCAGAAGTTGCTCTGCGGAACGATACACACCCAGCACTCTTTTCAAAACCTGGCCCATAAAAGCTCTTTTTTTATGGGAGACCTACCTGTTCTGGCTCTCCACGGCATCTAGAATGTTAGCAGAACTGTTGATCAGAACAAACTGCTGCTTCTAATGCCATTAAGCAGAAGACTCTGGCATGGCAGCAGCATGTATTTAAGTACTAGGACATCTGCTCATTCATGGAACAAGTTATTTTCATTATGAAGGCATTCATAATGTCACGGGAGCTATTAAAAATAAAAGACATGTCAGTAGTATAACTTTCAGACAGACTTGCAACTGACATGTGCCTGTATCTGTGTGATCAAGGTGGGACTTCTACACTTTACCAACAGAGTTGTGGGTAGGTTGGTTTTTTCCTGAAGTGCAAAATCTAAATGTTTTACAGTTCCAGGAAATTTAATGTAACTAGTTTTGGGTGTTAGCAAAATCTCTCTCTCAATCTTGTTTTCAGAGTGAAAGGATAATCTTGTTAATTCACTAATCTAGGATTTAGAAGCTCTAAATTCTGTCCTGGTCTGCCATGGACCACAGGCAGCAGGAAGGCAGCAATCCCTCCAGCTTTGGATGGTACACAGCCTGGGAGCGGGAACCTCCCTTCTTTAGCATTTGCAGCACTTGGTATGCCATTTTAATACAAATCATAGGTGTTGCAGTGTGGGAGGAACCTGTCAAAGTCACTGAACTGTTGTTGGTGTGTCAATATCTGCTAAGACGCCGCAGGAAGTGTGGCTGACAGATGCAGCTGGGTCACCCAGTGCAGGGCTGTAGCGGTGCTCGGTCCGCAGGGCTCTCTGGTGGCAGTGACCAGTGGAGCATGACTGGCAGGATGGGACCGAAACAGCCAATCCTTCTGCTGCTGGCACCTGAGGAGTGAGTCCCCCACAACTGCTGGCCGGCAGCGGAGCTGCTGTGCTGCGCCTCTCCTTGCTGCTGAAGGCCCCAGGCAAACCACAAACTGCTTAGACCTGGCAGGGGAACAAGAAGAGATAAATCAATTTAAAAGGCAGTTCAGCTTGATAAACCGGATAAGTTTCTACTCTTGCAGACTCGTGACATCTAAACACTATGGTAATAGCTTACCAGAAGAACAGCATACGTGTTTTCTTTAGCCATTCAAAACTCCCAGGGTTGGCACAGCTGCTGTGTGGACTTTGGCATGCCACCTGCCTTACAAAAGCTTCTGATGCTGCGCTTCATTGCTCAGGGGTGGTGAAGGACACAATATGCTTTGCGTTTTGTTGTTTTCTTCCCTGTAAATCAGCCTCGGGCCTTTGAGAAACATTTTGCCAATTTAGGCTGCCAGTAAGAACAGGTGGTTTCACAGCTTCCTCTAAAAAGTGCAGAAAGCCACATAGCCAAGGACAGGTGAAGGGAATAAATAAAAGTATACGGGGACAAACTCAAGGTCAGGAGCAGCTCAGGTGAATGGCTTTGTTGTCAACACAGCACAGCCCAAGGCCTCATTACTGAAGGTACAAATGAAGACAAATCCAAACATGGGAAGCACGGGGAAACAGTTTTCAGTGGGAAACAGCCTACAGCGTGACTGGAGCAGAATTCTCTCTAATAGAGAGAATTTGTAATTTTGTTTCTGCAAAGTGAACTTAAACATGAGTGCCAACATATAGAAATGGTTCTCCAAAGTACCAATCTGAGGCATTTGCATCATGTGCAAATGTCACAGGTTTACCTTCTCCCATCCTCTCCAGATTTTCCTCTCCACTAAAGCACATCCGTATTTGTGGTTCACACAATTCTCTCTGCTCTCCCCCCCTGCTTTTTCCTTTCTGTCTCCTCCAGTTCTGCGTCATAAGAGTTTTACTGTCAAATACAAATTGCACTTGGAATGAAGTAGTAGTTATTGGGTATTCTGCATGTAAATTTAAAGTGTCCAAAAAACCAGATCAACTGTCCTTTTCTATGACCTAGCCGTCTGCAGGCTTGCTGTGTTAGATTCTCCATCTCCTGATGCCAGTTGTTTGCCTACTCTGCAGAACACAACTGAAGATGAGCAGAGTATGATACTGGATATTCAGAACAGCTTTTCTTTCAGTTTTGCAGTTTCAGATCATTGTTACTTCTGTGTAAACTGATTAGAGCAAACATGCTTAATTATGCTATTTCATTTGTACACATTTATGAGTATTCTATCCCCAGTTCACCTACTAAATTTCTCCATGAGGAAAATCAGGATGATAGCCATCTTTACGAGGATGCAAAACAACATCATATGCTCTCATTTAGCCTGCTTGTCTCACAGCTGAAGAGGACTCTTGAGTTTCTTGGGAGATGGGACATCAGGCTCTATAGCTGTCTGCTCAGAGGGAGAGGAGATTGTAAAGAATTGGTTTTCCCAGGTTTCTCTTCCTAGAAGTTGTCTTTAAAGCACTATGACAGAGACAAGTGAATGAGACACCTCCTCTGCTTTATTCCAAATCCTATGGAGCTGGAATATTTGTCAGACAGACATGTTGCATATGACAAGGCAATTTGTAGCTAATGTGCAACCACACAGAAAACACAAGAGAAACATGACAGGCCTTTAACCCCAGGTATGAGGACATCTAAAATAATCATAAGCCAAATGAGGACAAGAGGATGGCACAAGATGTGTCACACTGTTGCCTTTGTGTAAACACTCTATCAGACTCTGATACTCAATAACATGGTTTGTTTGTGTTAGTAGAAGGATTAAAGGAAAACATAGAATCCTAAAGGTTCATAGAGTCCAACTGTGAACCCAGCATCACTATGTCCACCACCCCAGTACAGGGACTAATTCTGATTAGTAACCATGACACTTGTCAGTAAAATAACAGCAGCACTGTCAATGGCATTGTCAACAATTCTTTTTCCTTCCCCTGCTCTCAAGTTTGCTAGCCATGAAAAACTCTTTTTCCCAAAAGCAACTTTTCCTTTCCTTTTCTTTTTCCATTCTCCTTCTCTTCTTCAGGTAGACCCATCACTTGGATTTTTTTCCTTTGCTAGCACATAAAGGGCCTTGCCAAGTAGAAAGCAGTATAACTTACAAGTATATATGTCTCAGCATGAAAAAGTCCTATGAACTTAAATTAGTCTTTCCTTGCTTGAAACTAGGGAAGATAAAACATGCCCAAATATTAACTCTCACTTACTTCAGGTATGTAAAACCAGAAAACTGATCCTGTGTCAAAAAAGCTATGCCAAGAATAAAAGGAAGTAACTAGAACAAATGCAAATATTTAAGGTACTATATTTAGATAGAAATAAATAAAGTGCCCTGATCTTCAAAATTTATGATCATCCAGTTCCTCCTTAAATCTTTAGGCACCATATATTATTATCTCTGTTTTTCCTATTGCTCTTATTTAAGTAAACAGAATAGGTATAATCTCAGTGTAAATAGCAGATTTGCTCAAAAGTGAAATTTAATAAGAATTGCAGAATTAAATAAACTTTATTTAGCTAAAAGAAAAAGAAATATTAGCTGGCATTTTCTTTTAAAATGTACTAGTGCTAATACCAGGGAAAAAAATTCTGGCTGTTAATACTTCCAGAATCACTGAAAAGGAATTTATACTACAATCTTTACGATCCTTATTGACTTATGATGTAATTTAAAACACCCTGTGGAGGAACCTGTCTGTAAAGCCAAACTCTCTCTCTTGAAGTGAGTTGCTAAAGTGAACTGTTGAAGTTCTTTTGTTGGAGCTGATTTTGAGCTCTGAAGCTCACTGAGGCAAAATGCAAGATACCTTATGATTTTCTCTTGCTCACCACTCCACTCAGATCACTTCAGTTCAGAACTTTCACTCCAGGGCACAGAAATGTCATGCTTGGCTTTGCTGAGCACAGTGAATTGCCAACTACCACAGCCTGGAATCTGTGCTACTTCATAAAGAAAATTTTAATAATTTGCATTTACAACATTCAGGGAAACATCACAATTACACAGTAAAAGCTTGAGTATCAAGGAAGTTCCTGTAACTCATGGCAGCCTAAGTAAATTTAATACTGAATGTTAAGTTAGTGACATAAACCATTCTAAATACAGTCCATTTACAATTTCAGGCACGCTCAAAGCACTGGTGGGAATTTCATTCCCAAAATTTGCCTAATAGACAAGGCCCAAGAGTCAGGAAGTGGCAAAGCTGTTGTTCTCAGCCCAGGAGGCTGCATGAAAAAAGACAGTTGCTGAGTCAGACAGAATTTCCCCTGAGGACTCTGGCTGCAGACCAGCCTCTGGAAGACCTGCCAGCTCACCTAAGGGTAAAAGCAAAGATTGAAAAAATCCAACATAGCTCATAAAGAAAGAAACTAAATTTTGGCACAGCTTTTTTTGGTATTTGAAGTTAGGTCTGTGGCAAAGAAATCTATGGAATTGTAGAACATCTGTATGCACGATTTGTATAGTGTCTTTCCAACCTCAGCCACTGCTGACATAGCCAAGAGCTCTGAGTGCTGCTCGGCTGAATGCTGCTGTACCTGCTACTGTTACCATGGGAATGGACACTGGCAAAGTAGGATTAGAGCTTTAAAGTAATTACCAACATAATTAGCACTTTCACCTTTTTGGAGATTGCATCCCCAAAAGTTCCCAAATAGTGAAACCAACCAATTCAGACCCATCAATATAACAATTACTGTCTAAAGAGGCATCAGTTAACGTGATCAATGTGGAAATGACACACAAAAGGAAGGCATTGTTGGAGCCGGGAAGCAGTGGGTTCCTGTGGCCTTCTTTGCTTATTACTAATAAGGAACTCTGCTTCTTTGCTATGAGTCACTGTTCCAGTTTCATCCTTAATTAATTCAGCGTCAACAGAAAGGGCACTAACGTGAAGAGAAGCTCCCAGAGATGGCTCAATGAAATTTGCAGAAGAGGGGGAGGGAAAGAAGTCATTATAGGAACAAAATCTGAGATCACAGAGAGGAAGAAAACTTGTGGAGAAATCTAAGTACAGTGTTTCTTATTACACTGCAACTGTCTGAATGAAATACCTACAAAAGAAATGCTCATCAGAGCAGTGCTACCCAGTCCCTATGCACCAATCCTTTATCCAGGCAATTAGTACACTGTGATCTGCACTGGTTTCTACAACATGGCAAAAGCCTTCAAAGGTCTCTCAGTGTTTCCAGCAAGATTTTTAACTATGGAGGGTCAGAAGGGAACTTTGGAATTTGGTACAATTTTATGCTTCTTCACTTCTTACACAACAGCCTGCTTATATTCAGGTTGAATGCAGACCTCACCTTCAGTGACCAGTGAAGTGACTCCTTGCATAATTATCACTGCTTCCAACAACATTAACATTTGGCTGGATACAGCCTGAAAAGTTTTGGCTGTGGTTATTTAACAGAAAAAGACACACTTTCAGAAGGAACTGATGAACACCCTGAAGAAAGCTAAGGCAAGATAGTAAGTAAAACTTCGTAGATTTATTGGTTTACTAGTAGATGTTGACAATCTCTAAACACATACTTGTTATTTAAAAAAGAAATACTAATTATCTCTGTTTATCCCATACTGTTCTTTCAGGCTGCCTTTGGGTAGGGCTGGGCAGCAGAGGCAGAACCTGTGAAATGAAACTGTGTCCCTGGGGATGTCTTTTGTGCAAGTCCTACTTGTTAGTGTGTTCATACCCCCCCAGTCTGTTCCCTTTGAGTGTCTTGTTACTTAAGCATTATCACACAGTCTGGTCACTACACAGCAGAGCAAATAAAGTGTCTTTGTCCCTCCTATCCCCATCAACAGAGATGTATGGTAGCACACTGATCTTTCACTTTGTTGGCTAAATATAGGGGAGTACAGGGTGAGGAGAAGTGTGTTGCTTTAAGCTATGTATTGTACAGTTGTTTCTCA
>WBNO01001291.1:17652-72361 GCA_013400575.1 Peucedramus taeniatus | reverse complement strand
TCTTGATTTCTAATCTTTCTATCACTTTTTTTTATCAAAATATAAAAAAGTTTCAACTGAGTTACAAGTATCATGAATGGAAAATGGGATTCCCACCATCCTCACAGCTGCTCAGCTGCTTCTGCTGTGTGATATGTGGTTATTGCAACCACTCTTGTGTTGAAAGCAAGGGGCTGGTTTTGTGTAAATCTGGTTCAGTGCTGGGAGAGCTCAGTTCCAGTGTTAAGCTCAGCAAACCACCAGGGATGTGTTATGCTGTCCTGAGCACTCAGAGATCAGTGCTTGAGTGCAAAGTGGTGACAGACTCCCCTGCACTGGAGAGAAAAGAATGCCTCTTTTTAAAAATATTGCTCCCTTACCCACATGCCTACATTTTTGTACAGATTTCTATAGGCAGCATTGATACACAAATTGATGTGTATCATTGTGTGGAAACATACAATTTATTTTTTTTTCTGGAGAGTTTACTAAGTAAACCAAATGCCAATCAACAAATACCAAAAGAGCATTTCTGCTTGACTATTCTGTGACTGGTTGGGCTTTGTTTGTTGTCTTGTTTCTTTTCTCTTTAACAAAACAAGGCCTTCCTCCTTTAGCCTCTCTAACATTGAAGCAGTTGTCATCGAGGACAAAATGTGTCCCTGGGAAAAAAAATAAATAAATCAAGATTTAGTTGAAAGACACACTTCTCCTGGATTCTTGGCTTAAGGTAATGGACTGGATAGTTTAGGATTATGGTTTTACCACCATAATCCTAAACTATCTACCTAAACTACCAACAGTGCTTCAGTTTTACCACCACTGAAACAAGAACAGCAAGCCTTGTGTGTGGTACAATAGCTGAGGGGCCTCAAAATTAATTCAAATATTCCTCAGGGCAGGGATGCTCCTAATCCAGCCAGGGGGACACAGCTCTGCCTACTGAGCACTTGCATTAAATGTTGTCCTGCCCTTCCCCAAAGCCTGAAATCTTAAAGCATTGGCTTTGAGCTTTGTCTCCTGCTTGTATTGAGAGAGAAGCAGAGATGTGTATCTCCACCCCAAGAGTTCACAAGAATTATTATTTACACAGCATTTTTTAGATACCAAGTGTTGCATACTGTTATTTTTGCATTCTTTTGTACTCTGCTCAAAAAAAATATTGTACTGTGCCAGCACACTACAATTGCTAATTCTTTTAATTTATGTCCTTAGAAGATAAGATAGGGTAGAATAGGAGAAAAAACAGGGCCTGTAATTAGTGCAGGCAGAGTGTTTTACTGTGCTTTTTAAACCCCTTAAGTTGCCAATGTAGTTACAGCACTTAATTTTACAATACCCTAATCTCTAATAAAAACGTTTAATCTACAGCTTTATTCTCCTTTTGAAAAGACATTTTTGTGGGTCTCAGAAGCAAAGCATTTATGTTGTCAAATGGCACATTTAATGGCTAAAAGACTCAAACATATATAATGCATTAGCTTTCCATGAAAGGTCTTCTGACATATGATAGAGGTATTATTTTCATTGCTGGAAAAAGTCAGTAAATACTGAATACTATTTATGTTTGTAACTTTTGGCTGCCCTACAAAAACAAATTTTAGAACACAAACTTGTGGTCAGGAGATAGTTTTTAAGATCACTTTTTAATTTTATTCATCACAGCCATTTTGAATTCCAATGCTTTTAAATAGAGCAGAGCCACCTTTTCTGCTTGTGTGTGCACGACAGGATACAAGGCACAACACACTGTAAAATTAGGACTTTAAGTAACCAAAGCAACAGAGAGTCAGATTTAAAGTTGTCATTCCACAGAATCACTTATTTATTCTCTTTCTGTGGCTTTTTTCATCCTTCCTGTTTTCCTCACCTTTGTTTCTACTGCATTCTTTTTTTTTTTTTACCTGCTTAGCACCTTCTTTTCCTTTCCTCTCCCAAAATATACATTGAAGTTATTTTATTTATCCTTAAAAAACCAGTACCATCTCAGTTAATAAAGTGCCAGAGTCTTCCACTCTGTCTCTCTGTAAAGAACCTTATTCTCTGTTCCAGCATAAGACATTTTAATTTATAGATACTAATTTTTTAGGGCAACTGGGGACAATAGAACATGAAAAAAAAATTAGGCTAAATCAAACACTGAGTTTTATTTTTATCCTTTTTTTTTTTTTTTTTATTTTATATTAAGGTAAATAAAGTCTTAAACTGGGTTTGTTTTGTTAATACATCTTCCCAAAATATCTTCATGGATTTGTTGGAGTGTTTTTTGGGTTTTTTTTGTTGTGCAAAGGATCTGTGCCTGTTCATGGCCTCTTGCCTGGGGCTGCCACATTTCCCACCACCCAGAGCTCAACCTGCATTAAATTTATTCCTCAACAACACATTGGTGATCTGCCCACTCCAGTGTCAGCATCACAGAAAAAATAAAGTGGCGACACAAATTTGATGACCTTAGTGCATGAAGGTTGCAGAAGGATGCAAAAACCAACCTATTTTAGGTTTATTGCTACAGTGACCCTGAAAAATCAGTTGAGGAGAGAGGGGTGAGTCTTTATAATGGCTATATTCTCCATTAAATATAATCCAGGTCTGAGATGCAAGGAGCTCACTAGCCAAAGATATGATTATTACTGAGTTAATGAGTAGGTGTGATTGCACAGGAACATGCTCTTCCTCCACTTTTTTCAGGGAAAATTGCCTTTTAGAAATCTTTCACCCTTTCAGTGACTGATGCTTCTGTAGTGTTTAATCAGCTTAATATCTGTCCCTACTCCTCCTGACCCTAGTAATGAATTCAGTTCTAGAGTTTCTCCAGCTGAAAGGAGGACCTATAATTTGCAAAGCACCACCTACATCCCAATCCAAACATGACAAAAGGTTGAAAGGAGGAGACTATTTCATCCTCATTCAACAGACAGAGAGCTGTGGCCCAAAATGTGTGGGTCATTTTGGAATGAAGCAGTTACTAAATCACATCTCATAAATCTCACTTCAAGAACTCTTAATCACAAGGATTCCTTTGTTGAGGATTCCTAGTAAATGAGATAAAAATAGGTTTGTAAGGAAATTTTGTGTAATGGACAAGGAAATCTAGCTGTCAGCATTTATATTCTGGCACTTCTGTTCAGTGTTTGCTGAGGGTAAATCTGCTGTGGTAGCACACTTGAGGATGAGACAGCACCTGGGAAAGGAAGGTTCCTTGGCACAGGGAGAAATCCAGGAGACAGGAATGAGGGCAGCCTCTCCAGAACATGACTCAGACAAGTTCAGCTGAATCATACCTGTGACACTGCACTTTCTTAAAGGCTACATAAAATCATTCTAGACACCATTTTTCTGTCCCTAAGATTAGGAAAGTGCTTGCTAAAAAAAATCTCAATATTAAGACAAAATAATGTGTTCTGCAAGGCAGACTAATGGTTTGGCAGGGGTCAAAAGTTAAAGTAGCAGAAGTGCAGTGGAGCACTCTGAGGACTGGGATATAAAAATAAACATACAAATACATCTGCTTTGATTTGCTAATGATAGCTCTCAGCTAGACTACAGTATTGAATGCCTGGTAGCCACTGCAAAGTGACAGTAGTTATAAAGCAAATCACAAAGATACAGCTATCTGGAGTGACAATAATTACATAACTGGAAATTATTTATTTTATGTATTTTAATGGAAACAACTTAAATAGGCCTCAGATTTGGCACAATCTTCAGAAACAGAGCCCAGAGCAATAAAAGACAAAATGTAAAAAACAGCTATGCATGAGGTAGGAAAACAGAGAAGACTTTAAAAAAAAAACCCCTCTCTACACCTGATAAACTCTGCCCAGACATCTATTCAGAATGGCAGTGTTGTTGGTCAGTTTTATACATTGTGATCATGTTGATTAAATGAGAAATTTTTATGGTTTTCAAAGCATAAATAATATTTATAATAATGTTTTATGCATCATTAAACACTGCATCAATATATTTTAGCTAAATTTAATCTTCATGTAAAGAATTCAGCTTTTTTTTTTTTGTACAAACAAATTTTGGTTGCTCCCACTCTACTTTCTGCTTTTCTGCCCTGAAATTGCATGGACCCAAATTTTTGAGCTTATTATTCCATTGGAGTGTGGTGTGGAAGAAAAGGGAAAATACTGTTTGTTGGTAGCAGGTTTGTCTATATTTTTTGGAACACACTGAATATTAATGCATTTTTGATAGTAACTTGTATTTAGGGCTTACAGAAAGGCATTAATTTCTAATTTAATATCAAGACATGATTTTTACAAACCACATAAGAATCAAGCTTGTGGAGCAGAACACAAATTTGATTCTTATGTGAAGAAGAAATGAGAAAATAATTTGGGAAATGTTTGTAAATCCATATCTTTCATTTATTGTGTTGTCTATGCAGTCAGATTACAAACTTGTGTGCTTAATGCACTGATATAAAAATAATGGGAACCTAATTTTTTAGAAAATCTCAGTGCATTCTGTGTTAAATTTGGAAGACAGTGGGATTTCATTTGAGTACTTCAAAGCAAACTGTGTTCATGATGAATCAAATTCAAGGATTGGCAGGATGCAGTGTTCTGCAGAGAAGTCATGTAAGTTCCCCACCACACAAATATTAAAGGACAACATGTGATTTAAAATCAAGATTTAAATCATTCTCCATAAGTACCTTTCAGAAAAGCTTGGATTGATAGCCATTACCATAACCTTGACACTCAGCTATTCTGAAAAGGAATGATTTGTGTCATAGGTGAAATTTAAGAAGCTCTTTTTTTTCAATTCATTTGCTGTTATAAGGCTTCTCTCACCTATGAAAAGAGATAGGACTCCAAAGCTGAATGTCCTATTCACACCAAACTATAAACAAACCAAGGTAAAACACCATGTATACCAACTCTAGCAAAGTTTCATCATCACTTTTGATAATTATTGTGGATTTATACCTAGGTAAACTCATACAGAAAACAATCAGAAAACTGGAGAGCTTTTTTTCCCTGATATATAAGCTCCCATTTCCTTCTATAATATAATAGATTTATGTTTAAAACAGTGTGTTAGACAAAAGACTGAATTTTGTTCTTTTTCATGCTGATGAGATCATTGCAATTAATCTGAACTGCTGTTTGTTAAACAGTTGCACAATCTGTCCTTTTACCCTTGCAGCTCAACCTCAAATTAACAACAGCTACTGTTGGTAAAACTTTCATATCTTGAAATTTGATTAGAAATGTTACAAACTTTAGGTGGATATAAACTATATTTGTTATTTTTAAACTTTTTTTTAGTTTTACCAAGACAGGCCTACATGAATTTTGACAGTGAGTGCTGTGCAGGAATGTCAGCTGAATGAGAATGGTTTTAGAGGAAGAATTTGGGGTTACTTTGACTGCAAGAATAGCCTGCATTGTAAGATAACTCTGAGGGTCTTACAAAACACACTGTCTTTAAAAAAAAACCATACTATATTGGAAAGAGAATAGAATATTTCAGTGAACATATGCATTAAACAGGTAACTACTGCCAAGCATTTTCTAACAAATTTGAGGCAAACTATTCAGCACACCAGCTTTTTTTGCCAGCCACCTTCAAAAAAAGAATCAGATTATCTAATTTTAGGCATCAATTTCACTGTGCTTTGCTGCTCTATCAAATACTCATACCCAGAATAATTCTGTACAGAATTGTTCAGGATACATATAATGTGTCTGCCCACACATCTGTGTTTGCAAATTGGCTTGTCAGCACTCTCCAATCCCAAGTCAGGCCCAGTTATACCTATTACAAAACCCATAACATTTGTTTCCCACTCCTGATATAGCACTGTCAATCCATAGACAATTTCCAGTATATTTATAGTAATTTCACCAGTGAAGTATTACTAGCAGCCCTACAGACAGTAGTCATTGGGCAAAACACAATGTTCCACATCCCATCTTATCCATCAGCTTACATTAATTTTCTTTGTATCTCAGAATGTTATCACTGTAAGTTTACTTCCAGGAAAATAGTTGTTCTTATAGCAGCTCTTTAAAATAGTAACATGTTTCTGTATAAAGTTGCTGAGATAACAAGGAAAAACAGAATAGCTTTTCATTCCTCAATGCTATATTGAGTTTGTGAGACAACAATAAGATACATCTTCATCTATGTAAAAGTTTCAAAACCAGAACAAAATAGCTTGAAATATGAAATATTAAAATGTGTGTTACCCTTGATACCCTGTCATACAGCTATTCACCTTTCTGCCAAAAACATTCCTCTCTGCAGCCAACTTTTGAGATGGTTTTAGGAACAGAAGCTTGAACCGTGCAGAAGAGTTTTCTATCAATCTGATCACAGCACAGTTTCTGTCAAGGACAGCAGAACTTATTTTTAAAAAATCAATTTAATAGAGTAAGTGGCTCCCTTTGGAGGGGTGGATGTAGCAGAATTGGAGAAAAGCCATTGGGAGGTGGGAGGCCCTGTCAGAAGGGTTCCAGCAAAGCAGCTATTGGATGTTGGATTTTTTGTAGCTTTTTGATGAATGTTTGTCCAAATGCAAATGATGTCTGAGAATGCTTTGGGTTGGACATGTTATTCTTCCTGCTTGGGGAAATCAGCCAGCAGGGCATTCCTGCACTCTCTGTTTTAGCAATCTGGGGTACTTCTGTTGGTGGAAAAAGGGAACAGACAGACAATTTCTGATGTAAAACTGACTGAATAATATGGCTAATTATAAATTTTAAGATTATGACCTATAAATCAGGGGTGTGAAAAAGTGAATGCAGTACAGTGATTGCATCTAGTATGGTGTAATGTGTTATGGGATAAGGGCTGATGATACAAGAGAATCAATGCCATATTTCCATGGAAAACAGAGAGATTCTCCTATTAAATAAATATGAGATGCCATACAGAAATTAGAGAAGACAATCAATTTACTGGGATATGGCTGGAGTGAGTCAGAAAGACACAAGGAAGAGAAGTAGAATGCTTTTAAGATGTCTGAGTTCAACATAAGCATGATTTATGTAATAATAAAATGGAGATAGCTTCTCTCAAGCAGAAATAATCCTTCTGATCAGATGAGTTATGATAAGGGAAACAGAGCATGTTTATCAACAAGAGAGTTCTTGATGACTAATCACAACAAACAAGACTTCAAACATGTAAATACATCACTACACTGCAGCACCTCTGGGGATCTCTCAAAAAAGACAGGAGTAAAGGAAAAGTCTTCAAGAAAAAACGAATATGAACAAATAATTGCTGGGTTGTAAATATAATTTAATCTCAAAAGGGTTTATTCATATAACTAATTTTGGTTTTCAATTAACTTCATTTTGGATTTCCTCTGTATTTAGATCCTGAAGTGAAATTGCATTTTGAATTAATGTTGGTAAGCGAAGATCTGCAATCTAAACCTACTTTGATTCACAGCACAGAGGTGCTGTAAAAGGGGTAGGGAAGGGAAAAACAAGATTAAGGTTCTGCTTCAACCTCCTGTTCAGTGTTCAGAACAGCATGATGTCACTCACCTGATGAATAGTGGAGACCCATTCACCACTTTGGCAGCAGTGCTAGAAAAAATGCTCAGTATGGGAACCCTTGGGGACTGACAAATTGAAAAGTTGATGAAAGACATTCATACATTTTATATGGCCTTTAGTAACCTTAAGGACAGGAAATATATTATTCTTGTTATTATTTGATATGTGGCTGTCCATAATAAGTGAGCATACAATGTTTTAAAGGCTATAGTTCCAAAGATTTGGTGACTGGCTGAAATCTAGTGACAAAGGATGGACTTCTGGGATGTCATCTCTTGGAATGATTACATTTCTTTCTCCATAAAAATGAGCATGTTTAGGATCTTTTCAGCCTTTAGTTTAAAATCATGATTTAATCATTCATGTCCTGTCAAAGATGAAAATTCCTATCTCCCACGTATCAGCAAGCAGAAAAAATGGAGATGATTTTCTGGATATCTCAGGATTTTCTCACCCCTCCCTGTACTTTCTGGTTCACAAGGCCAAAGTAAGTCAAATTTCAATATTCTAACCCCATAGGAGAATAAGAATTAATCATGTCAGAGAGCCAACCTCTTAAAAGCATTTATTTGGTATTTTAGGGGAAGGTGGCTTTCTGTGTGCCAAAACAAACAGAAGCAGAAGCAATCCTTAATTACACATTAGCAGATGAAATAAAGGCCACAGGTTTCCAGTTTGTGAAGGCAACCAATGATTAGAATAATTGCTCTTAATATATTCCTGCCTTAAGAGTTCTAAGCCTTGATTATTGCTGGCCTTTCCCCAAACACTAGTGGAGACTTTTCAGCTGTACCTCCTGCATATAATCAAATCCCATGGACAGGTTCTCTGAGCCCTCACTATTCCTTGTTTGCTTTCTGGGCAGAGAAACAGCAGCAGAAAGTGATGGTGAGGTCGAAGTTCATGCATTTTCCTCCCCCTAGGAGCTGGCAAGGCAGGAGAGGTGAGCCAGGGTGTACATGTCCAGCTTGCTGAGCAGCTCAAAATGAGCTTCACAGCCATACAGAGCAGGGCCTGGGGCCAGTGGCTGCACCCCAGCTTTCTTTGGGATAACTTCTCAAGTTTCTTTGTGATAAAGCCTCAAGCTGCACCAAGGGAAATATAGGTTGGATATTAGGAAGAAGTTTTTTATGGAAAGAGTGATGAAGTTCTGGAATGTTCTGCCTGGGGAGGTGGTGGAATCACCATCCCTGGGTGTGTTTAACAAAGCCTGGATGTGGCACTGGGTGCCAGGGTTTAGTTGAAGTGTTGGGGCTGGGTTGGACTCAATGATCTTGAAGGTCTCTTCCAACCCAGCGATTCTGTGAATTCTGTGAAATCTGTGAAATCTGTGAACTTTTGTCCTCAGTGCTCTTCTGTGTAAGGAGTGAAACTTCATCTCTAGTTCCTTCCCTCCATGTTCCTAAATGGATATATTTGGAAGCATAGCAAGGCACATAGTGGTGATAAAATTTGTTTTAATTAGCTGACCTGTTTAAAAGAGAAGAGGTAACATTGCTTCTCTGCTCTAGCGTGTGATCTGAACACTGTGAAAAATAGATGGTTCAGTCTTTACAGGTTTTAGGTTTTGATTTCTAGAGGGAATATAGATTTTCCTAGTTTAGCCAAAGCAGCAGGCACTACAGAAGAAGACTCCTCTGTGTGGTTAGGCCAGAATCCTGTGTGCCCTAATACAGACCTCACTAATGTAGTGGAGATCTGCAGCAACATTTAGGGATTTCTGTGATAAGACACTAGTGCAACAGCAAGGTTATACACTACAGAGTTTGCCTTCAAGGAATCTAGATTTTCAGGGAAGTTCATCAGAATTTCTACCTCTTTTGTAATAAATCTTTTTGAAGAAAGAGTGGGATATGCAGCAATAGCAAGGTCCTTCTGCTTAAATGAGAACAAAATCGATTTCCTGAAACATATTCCATCTTCTTGAGAATGGAAACCAACATCCAGTAACTTAAAAGCTGAGAGTGTGTGCTGCTGAAAGTCTAGTGGTTTTACTGCATTTCTTTTCCATCCACTGTATTCCATTTAATTGCTGACAGAAATAAAAATCTGCAGTGACCATTCAAGTACACAAAGACATAACATAAACAGTCACACATAGGGAATTGGGGTGGATAGTCTGCTGATGAAGTCAGGGATGCTAAGTTGTGCTATTCTCTTGTGCTATACAGCAAAAGCATTCTCTTTAATCTATTTTAAAAATGACCCACCTCAAAATGAACTTATTTTTCTTTTTCTTAACATGTCAAAAAGAAGAGAAAGTGTAAACTGTATCCCAGATTTATCCAAGGGAATGAAACAAGAAAGAGAACATTTGTGCAAACCAATCTAACCAACACACCAGCCAAGCAAGCAGACAATAACTAAGGTGTGATTGAGCACTTAAACAGTGTACCAGCAAGTAGAAATACATAAAGGTAAACATCTCACTGCTTTGCTTTCAACATATTTTTCTTTGAATAGAAAATTTAGACACAATTTTTAAAGAGCAAATGGCTCAAAACCAGAATTCTGAAACCTTGAAAAATATCAATATTTCTTTATGCATAAGAATGGATCATTTAGGGGCAGAGTGCAATGTCTGTCACTTTGATAAACCAAGGAAAATGTCATAGCAAATTGACATAGGGAGATGGTATTGACATATGGACATATCCATAAGATAGGAGGTGATAGTGAATAGGAGGTTATTATGAATTGAATTTCAGAATTATATTGAATCAGCAGAATAAATTCAAAGCTGAACCATAGCAAAAGGCAGAGTACTATTCAGGAGCTATGGGAAAGTCTGCTGCTACAAAATCCATTTTCCTCCAGTCCTTTCCCATCTCCCCTTTTTTTAACTTTTGCTCCCTAGTCATCCCTCTTTTATCCTTCACAAGCTTTTTACCCCTGTGCATTATAATTCACTCAATTCCTGCTTCTCTAGGCTGTGCAGCTTGCTAGCAAAGAATCTCTAAAAACAAATGAGAGATTTTCTGCCTGCTCAGTGTCATGTAGATGCAATTTCAAGGGAGATTCTTCCTAAAGCTGGAAACAACCTGCTCAGTATTGATGGACTGTCTGAAGACCTCAAGAAATCCAGCACTTGTGGGACTGTGCTCCACTATAACTCCACCTCTCCATCCATGCTTCATTCCTCTCCCACCTGAGTTATGACTTGGCACAATTTTTTTGCACTCACAGGTGGAAATTGATTTTTCTGAGGCTGTTTGTCCTTGCTCAGGAAGCCAAATCATGTGTATTTAATGGCAGGTGTTTCTGTATCATTGCAGTAATTCTTTAGGATGTGGCTTCCCATAGGATGGGTGCAGGCTACAGGAATGTAGCAGTATAAGTGCAGTTTCTTCTCAGGAATTTTTGACAATATACAATATTATTTTACGCAAGATAAACATATCTTTAATAAATATTCATATACCATTTGTCTAGGTTTCTACATGGGCATTGTCATAGCTACAGAACTCATTTAACACACTAGTCTTTAGTCTGAAAGCTTTTAGCAACAGATATTCACTCTCAGTGATATTTCACTTGATTTGACACAACTGAGGCATTTAAATAGTCTTTTAATATAAATAACAAAATTTAAATCAAATATTATTTTAAAGCTGTCTTGATGTGTATAAAAACTGTCTTTGTATAAAGAGATTAAGTATGAGAGAGGGATAGATTTTATGTGGAATAGATTTTTATCATGAGCAACAGTAAGTTTATATGTAGTAACTCCACTTCTAGAGATATTTACAGTAATCTGTAATCAAAGTTGTTTTGCATCCATTTTTTAAGTGATCAGATAACATTTTCCAAGATAACATTTTCCAATGTTATACTGAAAAAAACCACTATATTTGCTGTTTAAAAAAGTATGCAGATACCCAGGAATGCTGCATATAAAGCATCAATGTTCTATAATTGTATTAGATACAGTAGCTAAGTCACTATTTTAAACTGCATATTTGTAAATCTGTTTGGGAACCAGGGAAAAAGTTTAATTGTCAACCAGTTATTATATTATTTTCTTTCAAAGGAAAACTTTTATTATCCTGAAATATGTAGCATAATACAGATGTACCCAGTGCACTGAGGTTCATCTTGCCTTGATATATTTATTTTTCAATGATTCCTCAAATATGACTTTCACTACAACTTAATTTCTTGTGAGGATTACCTGGAATCTCCACAGACAGAACCTTCAAGGATACAGCATTAAACATTGAATAAGTGACATCAGCTTGCATCCTGTATGTGAATTAGAGCTTAGCCCTTTTATGATTTTTAGGTCTCCTAATTTTAGTGGCACTCTTTCATCTCAAAGTGTATATATATGCACACACATGCTCTTTATATTTTATAATATCTATCTATATATATACACACATACACTTTATATTTTAAATTTATCTATAGGCTTTTTTCTTCCCCTAAAATATATTTGACAGGTCTGTGCTGTCCTGTATATGGCATTTCATGGCCACAACATGTTTGCAGTGACCCTGGAGGTAGTGATGTCAGTTATACTGTGCAGCACATCTGGGGATTCTCTCAGAGATCCAGCATGAATTCCAAAATCAGCTGAACTGCAGTGGCTCCACAGTGCATGGAATCTCATTAGCCTGGGTTTTAGCTCTTCAGGTAGAGCAGAAATGAATCTGGTTCAAGAACTAGGCTGATCAGGGTTTGGATATCTCAGTGCCAAGATCAATTGTGCAAAGATTTGAGAAGAATTTCATACCAAACAAATGGAGATTCACACTTGGCTATCCAAAATCCTTATTTCAGCAGTCTTTTAGAAACATATCAGCCCTGCATTTATTGTATTCTGTGTCTTTTTTTCAGAAATAGGTCAGGAACTGCTGTACTCCAAGAAAAAACAATATTTCCCCCACCCTCCCACCACCATCACACTTAGATTTTTTTTCTGCCTCCTTCCATTTCTTCTATTTTCTAGTGTGGGTACTCACATTTCACCAGGCTACTTGCCAAGCTCTGTTTCCTTTGGGTGTGTTGGTGGAAAATGGGATCTTAATCCTTTGCACCTGACACATCAAAGAAAAGTTCTGCTGGTAGGTGTGAAGGGGTGCACCCAGAGTTAGCTTTAAAGGGAGGAAGGAGGGGTTGCTCAGAGCTCTGCTGGTGGGTGAACCACTAAATAAATTGAGCTAAATCAGCTCAGGTGACATGTGTTTGGGGAGAGATGGGTGTTAAGACCAACTTCCCAAGGGAAAAGTGCACTCTCCTATTTCATGCCCCATTCCCTGACTTTGAAACAAGTGTGAAGATTTTATTCTCCTTCTTACCAGACTGAGCAAAGAGATCATCCAGCCTTTAGCCTGTGCACCTGAGAAAGAGCCTCTGAGGTGCTCAGTGTCACAGCAGCATGGAAGCTCACTCCTGACCTACATGGACCAAAGTCATGAGGGTAATTTGGGCTGTATTTGAATTTTCTTCAGGCATCAAAAGGCAGAATGGGAGCAGGACAAACTGAATTGAGCTCTCCTGTAAAATCATATATTGGCAGTCAGGGTTGCACAGCTGAGTAAACAGAGAAATAGCAAAAAGGAAAAAAAAAAAGCAAACACGATGAGCAATATATTTTGGCTTTTGAATTGTTTTCCTGCTTCTGGATGAGGCAAATAATGCACCCAAGAAGGCACTTCTGCCACTGTTGATATGAGACTACAGATCTGCATGGAATACTTGAAAATGCATAAATTCTTCACTAATTGCATCTTAAACAAACATTTAATATAATTTCAGATTTTACCACATCATACTAATGAGCTACAAACAACTGTCCTTTGACCTAGAGCTTACAGCCCCTGGCAATTTTCTTTCTACTTAGCACATCATGAAGTCTTTAGATGGCAATTTTACAATATGACATGGTTAATAATTTGGTCTTTTAGAAGCAAATGAAATAGAGAATATTCTTCTAGGGAATTGAAATTATCAGGATTATGCTGCCTATGAGGAGCCTAATGAAACAGGAACAGAAGCATCAAAGTCACTTTTGACTGCAGAATTTTATTATAAATATATCGAGTTATTTTTGTTTCTGGTTTAACTTTTTGCTCATAAAAATATTGTGCCAATATCAGTAGGAATTAGACATAGGAATTACCTACTTTTTACCTCTTCTAGTCTGGTCCTATGTGTTCAGAAATTCCCTTTATATAGGAAATTCTTAAAATAAATCTTGCTTTTAAAAAAAAGTACTGGACAACCTCAAATTCTAAACTAAAGATCTATGGCAAGCAAAAATCCAAGGTGTTTTTCACATTCATTCTGCACCTAATTTCTTATCTTCCCCCTGTTATCTGAGTAACCCCCACTCTTGTAGAATCTCATCAGCTCACAGTGCATCATATATTTACTTTCCCACTACATAATGGTCAATCACCTCACAGAAGTTAAACAGAAATTCACTCTACTGAATCCACAAAAACAGTTTGGAAAGTTTTTTAAAAATTGTTTTTATATCTTCCTGGTGCAGAAGAAGTGACCAGAACACAGCTCTTCATTTACCTTCAAGCTATGTCAGGAATGAAACTAACCTTGCTCCTTTTATGCCCACAAATTGCTCATTCTGTAGAACACATGAGCATTTTCTTACAGCTGTAAGGGAACTCCAGTGGAAAAATGAGTTGAACTACACAGGTGAACCTCCTCAAATTCAGAAGACACTGAACACTCTTGCTCAGAGCTTAAATGGACAAGGTGCTTCAATTGATTGTTGTAGTTTTGACTAGAGCAAGAATAAATGCTTAGCATTTAATTTACTGAAGCTTCATGCCTTTTAAGAACATTTATGGATCTAGTAATATTAATTTAAAGAAAATGAATCAACACATTATATTTAAGGCAAAAAAATTGCAGCAGAATCGTGTAAATTAAGTTAAAAAATAGATTTGAGCAAAGGACTGGAAACTGGTCTGTAGAAAAAATTTTTCAGGGAACTCTAAAGTTCACAGTCAAAACAAAGGAATATTTCTGTTGTTGTCTGTACCTGCTTTATCAGGTCCTTCATTTTGCATGATCAAATTCAACCAACTGTAGCATCATGGTAGCTATATCATACTACTCCTCCCAGTGGAAATAGTCACATGATTATAATTAATCAGACAATTAAGCACTTTGTTAAACTGGGACTTAAACAGAGGAGCCAGAAAAGAGCTGAAGGCAAAATAGAGCCTGTGCATTTTAATCTTCTCTTTCTCCCCATGAATACTTCATGGGAAATAACAGGTTGTTTTGAAAGAACCTTCATTTTAAGCACAGTTTGTCCCATAATCTGTATCACACATTTGGCAGCCTATGTAACTTTGATAACAGAAAATAAATTATTGCACACCAAATACCAAAATGTTAATTATGCTTTTCATTGGCTTCAGATAAATCTATATTTTGTAGTGGATTTAGGCATATGGAGCTACAGCCCAGGGGCTGAAACAACAGCTTGGTTCTTGCAGGGCTTACAGATCATAGAAAGCATGTTGTCAATGTGTCTTTAAAATGACCTTTTGATGGAAAGAGAAAGAATAAACTATAGCTGCTCAGTGAATACATACAGCACTGGATGATAATTACTAAAGGAACTGGTCTGAGCAAGAATATATTAGCAGATAATGTTAATTATTGAAGAAAGAACAACAGAATAAATTTGCATGTAGATGTTAATATGGAAAGCAATGGTACTGAATCTGTGTAATACAGTACCTGAAGCAATCACATTTATTTTATGGACTTGAAAAACTGATGAACAAGAAGGTGACTTCTTACTGCAGATGTGCTTCAGGCATTACTTCATTAACAATACAAGAATGAATAATAAATACTTCAAATAAGCTGTGCTTCTCATATCTGTCTCTAATGACTATGTAATGAAAGTAGGTTTAAAATGGGAAGTCTTGTGTGAAATATAGTTCTTAAACAAAATTAATATCTTCAGTGAACTGGAAATTCTTTTTTCTCAAAAGTAATCACAGGGATTTGTAAGAGATATTTACTAATGAACTTGTAAGCATTGGAAACAGAAACCCACTTTCTCTCATCTGTTGAATGCTATAAAGCAAGAAAGGCAGCATAAGGAAACTTGATGGCTTGGAACATGCCTGGTTCTAAAGGGAAGTTACCTATGATGCTTCAAGATCAATGGAGTCAATGGTACATAAAGGACAACACAGCTGTTCAAGGCATTTTTTCCATTTTTTCCATCCAACACAAAGTTCAAGGAGTTTTCCATCTGTGTGAGCCTGATTTCTGATTTCTGAGTGGTGAGCTTCTCAAAGGAAATCTTGTTAACAGTATCTTCAATGTAGGGTAAAAGCCCCCAAAACTCTACAGTCATCCCCCCACTCCTAATAATTTGTTCATCTTCCCTTTGTTTGTCTTTAGATAAACAAAGCATTTCTATCTGAAACCAAAGACATTTATTGAAACCTACTTTTTTTTTTTTATTTGTTTTTCACTGAATCCAGTCTCTAGGAAGTTTAGCTGTCAATTCCCCACTCAAAAGGAAGTGGCTTATAGGGTATTTATTTTTCTTAACCTCTAGAGGAACTTGGAGTCTTTCAGCCATTGAATTCCCATAGTGGGATACATTTCCCAGTATGCTGTCCCAAATGAACCCCAGATTAAACATTCCCTTCCAAGGGAAAGAAATGTGAGTAGGTGGGCAAAGAATGAGCCATATGAAATGGACATTTCTCCATGTGCCCAGGTAAAATGACTAGAGGATTAATGCCAGAAGGGGCCACAGTGACAGTCTCCAGCCATGAACAAGAATGACTGTGAGCAAAAACTCGTATTTTCATCTTAGTTGAATGTGCAGGATTTAGTGTGGCCTGATCTATGCATTTGGGTTAAAGTCTAACTCCTTGGTGGGCAGGCTGTGTCTCAGAAGTCAGATAACAGTAAAATTACATGAGCTATATTTCATGTTTTGTCTTCCTCAGGCTTCTGAACTTCTTGTGTTTAAGAATAAACCAAATGTGTTTAATAAAAAGCAATGAATAAGTGAGTAAGCAAAGACTTTTGATCTTTTGCTTTCTGCCAGTGAAGATGAGCACAGCTAAATAGCTGGAGGCTTGCCAGGGGCTGATACACTGATCTGAGATCTGTGTAGGTAGATCTTGAATCTTTGCAGAAAAGAAAGCTGCTGTACATGAGAACACAGCAGCGTGCTTGAGGATGTAGGTTTGTAATTCTAAATTTCAACCAGGATTGAAAATTTCTTGTTTCTTAATGCTTTTTCATTTTGTGAAAGAAACTTGCATCAACTATCTGAATTTCATTTGGGATCATGGTTGCTTTGCACACATGTCACATATAATTATTTTAATCCCTACCTCCGTTTTTAAGAGCCAACTATTATTGTCTCTAATCTAATCTAGACACTGTCCTTCCATTCCCCTGAGAGTGTTTCATCTGCACTTCTGGGGACATACAGAGGGACAGCCCCTAGACAGGTCTCATCTGCAATCTCTGTCATTATCAGCAGGCTTTATTAGGATCCCAGGATCTTAAAAAAATCTCAGGATATTAATTTATTAATCGCAGGTATTAATTTAAGGATGTGTAGTAGTTCCTTTTTCCATTCAAGGATAATTGCCTACATTAATGATCTAATATGGTATGGGTTATTATTATTATTATTATTATTATTATTGTTGTTGTTGTTGTTGTTGTTGTTGTCTCTTATTCCCTCAGTTTTGTATGGTGACAAATCCAAAGCCTCTCTATAAAAAATGTCTTGTAACTTTGGAGAATCCCTGGATACTATACTTTGAATAGCTCAAAATAGTTATTTTTTGAAATAGTGACTTTTAAAAACCATTCCACATTTTTTATAACTTTGAAGCTTTCATTAAAAAGGATGATAAAATCCACTATTTGGGCAGGAATGGCATACTGACGTACAGACTTAGAAAATATCTTTCACTTGGCATGTACTAAATCTGCTTTTTCAGATTTATTGAAACATTTTAAACCATTCTTGCTGTAGAAGAGAAAATAATCCTTGAATTTAGTCCTACTGTAGCTGCAGCATTAATGTGTTGATTGTTTGAGCTCAGTGAGAGAGAGACACTTGACAGAAGGTTCTTTGGATTTCCTTAATTTTTATTTCCTCTGTTTTAAAATCATATCTTCTTTTCTTTCCTACAGTTTGGAAAGGAATAGGGAGTAAGACATAAGTGGAGATTTACAAGCTGGAAGACATATACTCAAGGTGTTTTGTTTAACAAAAATTGTCTCTTCCATTCCACCAATGAAGCAAAGAAAGAATTTTTGGAAAATGTAAAGAGGAAAACATGAATTTCTTCCAATGACTAGGAATATTGATAGACCTTGTTTTCTGCCAACAGATAACTGGAGTCTTAATTGCCTGTTACAGATTTATCTATCTATTCTGAAACAAAAAATAAATTAGCTTTTAATTCCACACATATATTTGAAAACAAAATCATTATGCTTGTTTCACTGTTTTCATTTTGATGGGTTTTCCACCTGCCATAGTACAAGCAAAACATGAAGCAAACTTTATAATGTGAACATTAAATATTCAGTCCAAATACTAAGTATCTTATTTTAATGCAGCTGTAAGCTGGCAATGAAGTCCAAGCTAAACTCTAACGTTACTGGCACAGTAAAAATGATAATTTTCTTTACAGCAACAATTAATGACAGATTCAAAATTATTATCAGAAATAAAAGTTTGAGCCAATTTGGCTCAGGTACATTTGTACCAACTTGGTGATTCCAATTAATCTGCAAGCCTGAAAATGGAGGAGCAGAGTTTTAACAAAATTCCTTTTTTATTTTGAAAGAAAATGACATCTCCATGTAAAGTTGTTCTGAACTTATGGAGTAGGTGATCTTCTCCTTGTGAGAAAGAACCATGGCTGCTCAGGAGCAACCCAAGAAGAACCAAAAGGTACCTGATAATAATGTATTTTTGCAGGCACAAAGCAAGTCTTTACCAGCAGATTGTTATGATTGTAAAGAGGACAGAGCTTCAATTCCAGGTGTGTTGTACTCCTGACTGCAGTGGAAAACTGCTGCCTGATACAGCTGGACAACTTGAATTTTTGTTTTTGTTGTAGATATAAATATACATATATTATATGTACCAATCCTTCATTTCTTTTGTTAAAATAGAGGGAACTGAAAAAAAAAAAGAGGGATTCACAAGCATCTATAAGAATGTGAATGGTTTTCAAAGCATTAGAGAGAAAAGGAGGCTATTTTAGGAATAAAGATAATGAAAGTTGGCATGTATTCCCTATGTAACAACAAAAAATCATTTATAGACAAAAAAGTAAGCAGTTGCAACTAAGTCTCAAAGACATTCAGAGCCACAAAAGTATATAAATAAAAGTTTCCTGAAGTTTTCTATGGAGTTGTACATCTTCAGTTTCTCCTCATAAGGTTTATTCTTCCCCAAGTTTCCACTTTCCAGAGGAAATTAAAAAAAAAAAAAAATCCAAATCCATTCTGGAGAATGTAGAGAGAAAATTGACAAAGCCTGTTTTGTAATTACTTTTTCCAGATTAATTTCATAGCTTTGCAAAAAATGAGTGAGCATTTTCAGTCAGGTCAGAACATTTATTCTGCTGAAATTCCATCCTTCTGAGCAGCTTTTGTTGCAGATTCTGGTTTCATGGATTCCCTCTTTTACAGAGAAAGGAAATTGAAAGAAAATGAAAAGTTCATAAAGGTAGACTGATAGACTGATACTACAATATTAAATGCTTTTTATTATTGCACTCCTTGCTACAGTTTTGCCATATAGAAACAGCATTTTAAAATAGAGAGAAATTAATTCTACAGAACCAAAAAGTGTATTGTAAAATGCCATATATTTGCATCTCATAAGGGATTGATCTAGTGGAATAAACATTGAAACTGAAATTCATTTAACTGTTTAGTCTTTTTCATGGTTCTCTATTATTCCCTATTGCTTGTTCATGTTCATTATTTGTGAAAAAAGTGATTTTTTTTCCAATCCAGATTTTCTAGTGTTATATCTGTTTCTGTTAGCACTTAAATCTATGCCCAAAATTTCTTCTATTTTTTGGTACTGCAGATGCAAACTACATTCCCAACAGGCCATCTTCATTATAGCAGCCCTGGGTTGCATAACATTTTTAATAAAATTACTTTTACTTTCAATAAAGAAATAATCACATATTCAACCAAATTCCATGTAAAGACAGCTGCTTGCTCATTGAATGGTCTCCAGCAGCAACACAGGCACTAAAGGATTGGTGGATTGGTGTTGGATGGATCTCAGCAGCAGCTGTGGGGTGAAAAGAGAATGACCCATAGGTAATGCAGCTCTCTCTGCAGAACTGAGGGAGCACAGAAAATGCTCTCTGTGTTCCATCTTTCTTCTTATTCAACACTGGTTTCCCTGGGAAATTAATTATCATATCCAGATACACAGAGAAAGGAACCTCCCAAATCCGAGGGCAGTAAATATGCAAAACCTTCATTTTCCCTCAAAAGCACAACCTGAAGATGCCCATTTTTGCACAATGCTTTTTCTCCTCGAAACCATAGCAATACATAGTTCTTGATGACATTTTCAAACCAAGACAATGAAAGCAATCATGGCCAGTCAGCAGTGAATCTCTAAAGCCACAAATGAGTATTTACAAAAAGGGTGTGTTCAACCCATGTGGCACTGCAATTCCCACCAGCCCTGATGAACAGCAGCAAAATCTCATGCTTACATTAAAAACATATAATATTTGTAAGAATAATGCTTAAATGTTCACACTTTTTTTTCCCTAAGTGTAGTGTTTACGGTAGGGCTTGAAATTAAATTTTGTTTCTGTTGAAACTCTAATTAAAAGTTATATTCATGGAAAACAGCAAGGATGGTAGTAATTTGTAATAATTTGTGATAAATGTTAGGAAATAATCACTATCACAGTTTGACCATAAACCAAAATCACCTGCATTCCTCTGGCCTTTGTAATAAATACTGGGAGAGAGGGAGTAGCATTACTTTATTCTTTAATACTGCAACACCCAGCCTACATCCCTGGTCAGTCCTCATCTATCTTCTGCACTAGCTATGAAAAATTTATTCCTCCAGTGTCCTGATCTTCCTTTTGTTCATCTGCCTGTATAAGGGATTCAGAGATAAATGCATGAGCAAAGCCTGAAGGCTGAATTTACAGGATTTCTGTAGCAGTGAAAGAAATCTAGATATTATGCACCAATATCTTTGCCAATCTACCTTATCAACTTCCTTAAAATCAGTGATTCATTTGGTGTGATAAGTGTGATAAGTGAATATAATTTTGGTTAAAATTACAAAGGAAAGTAAGAATTTGCTTACTATCTCACCAGTAGTACTGTGCTGCCTTTGACATTTTGACCATTACTGGTAAAGTACTTGAAAAGGACTTGGAAAAAAAACCCAAAACCCCCAGATTATTTCCAGTCACTGCAGACCTGAATTATTTTTAAAGTGATGATTGACTGATGGAAGTCTCTGTACTCTTCTGAGTGATCCAGAAATAAATCAATTAAACAACTCCATTTTGTCTTTTCCCCCTGTTTTTTATTTAGGCCATCATATCAAAGATAGTATTTCAGTAAGCATTGAGGCACTTCAGCATTGGAGACCTTGGTGTTCAGATGTTGATCATTCCATAGCTTATTCCAGTTCATAAAAACGTGAGTATCAGGGAATTCCTCGACAGATTTTTCCCCCACATATCCTCTGACAAAACCTGAATGTCTTCCAGAATGCCAATACAAAACTTGGTGTCCTTGGCTTTCACAAGTTTCATAAAACCTGTGGGCAAGCTGCCTTTGGTCTGTCACATTTAGAGTCTCACTCAGGCGTGCTGACAGCTACATGGAAGCTGGCAACTTTCAAGCAGTTTTCCTGGAGAAGAATCCCTTAAAATGAGTAGGAAATGGGATATAGAGTAAGGGCAAAAGTCCAGCCTGATTTCCAAAGGTTGTCCCAGTGATTTGAAGGCTGATTCTGGTGTGACTCAAAGCAGGACACGGACAGCTGCTCTTGCCCAGGCTGGTTTTTAGGACACAGCAGTTCCCTGCAGGAAAGTGGGAGCTCAGGGGCCTCTCAGCCCTTTGGGGTGGCTTTCCAGCTCTTTAGGATGTCCTCCCAGCCTTTTGAGGTGGTCTCCTAGCCCTTTGGGGTGGCCTCTTGCCATTCCCCAATATCCACCATCATCCCCTGCCATGGAGCTGGCTGGTTCCCCAAGGCCCAAAGAAGAGGTTTCCCCCTAAGCTGCTGCAGTGGGTTGGTACCACAGTGCTCCTGGTTATTTGGGGGAAGATGTTGTGGTGACCTCCTGCCTCACCACCATGTCACCTCGCAGCAGAGCAGAGACACCTCGGACAAGCTGGCCAAAGTCCCCAGGAGGACACTGGCACAGTTGGCTGCATGAGGCCTACTCTGCCTCACACAGCTCCCGCCTTGGCACATGCCGGGGTGTGGGATATCCTGAGGGTGGAAAATGGCATTTGAGGGCAGGGCCTGGCAGAGCCTTTATACTGGAAGGAACAGGCCCATGATGGCGGCAGGGTGGTGGCAGGAGGGGGCCTGTGCTGGGTGCCTGCAGTCTGTGATGGTGACCTCCTGCATCCCCAGCATATCACCTCACAGCAGAACAGAGAGACCTCGGACAAGCTGGCCAAAGTCCCCAGAAGGACATTGGCACAGTTGGCTGCATGAGGCCTACTCTGCCTCACACAGCTCCCGCCTTGCCACATGCCGGGGTGTGGGATAACCTGAGGGCGGGAAATGGCAGATGAGGGCAGGGCCTGGCAGGCCCTTTATACTGGAAGGAACAGGCCCATGATGGCGGCAGGGTGGTGGCAGGAGGGGGCCTGTGCTGGGTGCCTGCAGTCTGTGACATCACCAGAGCGGCACTGCAGCGACACGGGGAGGATGGGGGGGCGAACGTTCCATGCCACTCGAACAGCGCACAGGGGCATGAGGAGCCCTCTGTGAGCCCAAGCGAGGTGCTGGCCATGCCACGGCGGTGAGGGGGCTGGAGCAGGCGATGCACAGGCACCATGGATCAGAATAGATATCCTTCTCCTTTGCTACCTTCTCCTCCTCCTCTCCCCTCCCGGCCCTGTGACAGCTGCCACTGGGACCCCACCTGAGATGTCTCTTTCCCCTCAGGCCTGGAGCTGGCCTGGGCACACAGGAGGGTGGCAGGGATGGCCTGGGGCAGTCAGTCCCATCAGCCAGGGCCGGTTGATAATGGTTGGGTGGGCACAGTGCTGGGGGCACTCATTCCTTGGAGTTTCTTGGTACTCCCTATCGTTCCCTGCTGCTGCTGAGTCCCCTTGGCCTCCCCACATTTCCCTCCTCTCACTGCACCCCTTTCTGCACCCTGAGCACCCCTGGATCTCCTTCCCACCCTCCCTTCAGCCCTTCTGGTCACTGCTCTCTGAGTCTTTGAGGACAGAGCAGAAATCTCTTCCTGCACACCTCAGGGCCCGCTGCATTCTCAGAGGTCAGAAGACAAGGTTGTTCTAGAGTATGAGAAAAAGGAAGCACAAGCTTCTTAGGTTTGAGAAAATTAAACTTCTCCCCCTCATCCCCCCATTAACAGTCAATTTAATGGGCCAGAATCTTCCTTAACCACACGTCTCATACATGGTTTTGGAATCTCATTCAGAATGATTTCAAGACTGGGAATATTGATTTAGAGGGTTGCATGAGGCTACTTGAAAAAATGCAAATAAATTTTGATGAAGACCATTTAAAACATATTTTCAAGGTAAGGTGTGTGTTCATTAAGCAATTAACAGTTTAGAAGTTCAGTTACACACATCATATGTTTGCTGATTTTTTTCAATTTAATTTTTTTGGGAAATGTATTTCATGCTAGAGTGGTGTGCAAAATCAGCAAAGAATTTTCTTCCTCCAGGCCTTTTGTTTCTGTGTGTAACAGATAGCCTAGGGCTTGCATTTGAATCACAATAATTTAGATTGGAAAATACCTCTAAGATCACTGAGCCCAACCGTTAATACCTTGAAAAGTCCACCTTTAAACCTTGTCCCTAAGCACCACATCTACAAGTCTCTTAAATACTTTCAAGGAATGGTGACTCAAAGACACTTCCCTGGACAGCCTGTTCTAATGCTTGACAACACTTTCAATGAAGAAATTTTTCCTAACAGTCAATCTAAATCATCCCTGGCACAACTTGAGTCCACTTCTGCTTGTCCTACTGCTTGTTACTCAGAGAAGAGACTGACATCCACATAACTCTGTCTTTTCACCACAATGAATTAGTGTCAGATGGAAAACCTGTTGATTTTAATTCCCAGTTTTTTTTGTAACATGACCACAATTGAGAAAACTTAGAGTATTCTGGGTTCATCCTATTCAGCTTCTTCTGTGATCAAGGTAACAAGCCCAGATGTGCTTGTCTGATGCTAGACAGAGCCACAAGAGCAACTTCCTCAAAATCCTCTTGCCAGGAGGACAACATGGACTTGTCTGACCTGCTCAAGCTTTGGATCTAGCCCACATTCATTCCATTCTCCATTATACCTCTCTTGTAATATTTGAGAGGTGTGCCTGAATGGATGGGAATTGCACTCTAATCCCCAGGGAAAGGATTTAGCCTTGAGACATGGCAGTGTTTAAGAGATTTCCAAGAAGGGTACATGACACAGCTAGAAACTGGACTTAATAAGTTAATTTAGTGTAGGTGAGCAAACTACTGCCAAGCAGACCTTGTCTCAGTGAGCAAATACTACAAAACTGAGTGCCTTGGCATATACTGGGTTTACATGTCCTTCCTGTAATGACTCAAAAGATGTAAGGTTTTCCCTTTTACCTAATTTTTTCCCCCCAAAAACAGCTGTCTAGTAATGCTGTTTCCCTAAGGGAATGAAAACAAATGTGTATTTATTTATTTATTTATTTATGTACACATCTATATGTATTATTCTTCTGAGAATGTTGCAACCCTCTGCCTGATTCTGTCCTGATTTGGCAGAGGAGAATTAGCTATGGCAAGTCAGAAACTTTTAGGTCATGAGAAGGAAGGCACTAAGTTTTCCTTACCCTGTCTTCCTCTCTCATTGTTGTCTGCCTTGTCAAGCCAAGGTAGAACCAGCAGCATGAGCTCAACCCTGGCTAGAGAGGCTTCCTGTGGTTTTTGAACTTGCACTACAAGGAGATAGCTGCCAACCTAGAGAACCTCTTGAGAACATAAAAATACTTCTCATTATTTCCTCTATCTTTCCCCTGCTTTGGTTTCTGGCAGGAATTTGAGAGTGATGGTCAGCTGTGGGTAGAGAAGAGAGGAATTGTTTGAGGGAAGTGACCTGCACAGCACAAGTCTGATCTAGTTGTATTTAACAACATATTATACCCTGTCACCCCCGTCCCAGAGGTGACACAAGAATGACACGGAGTAGCTTTGGTGGTAGTAAACTGAAAAAACTTTTTATTAAAATATCTGACTCCATATTAATATCTTTTTAAAATGCCAGTGTCATTGGAGGGTTATAGTGCCACCTCCTCAATGTCACTGGGCAACCTAACTGTCTGTCAAGTTGCTTGTCCTCTATAAAGGAATGCAAAACAATAAGTTATTTACCTAAAGTGTATGAGAAAGTTTGTGCAAAGAATGCAAACATCAGAAGGCTCAGTAAAACTTGAGAAAATCAGGGCGACAATACCCAACAGTCTGATCTAGTTATTTATAGCAGTACTGTTGTTCTTTGCTGTTTGAGAAAGATTTACAGGTGTTCAATAGTTTGGGGGGCTCAAATATTTAATCAGTGTAATAACATGTAAAAATTCAAATTATTCTGGAAGAACTCTTACTGACATCATGGTAAGTACACATCAGCAGTTAATCTAATGGTTATACATAGCAAAATACATTTTATAGAAAACTAAGGAATAATTTACTGTTTTTCTTGTCTGTTCTCTTTGAGTTTGTTTTACTGTAATATTCTTTCGAGCAATATCAGAATTATGAACATTAAGGTTTTAAGGAGTAATAAATTTTCATATAATTTCTCTCAAGACTCTTTGTCTCTTTCTGAACAGCAAAGATTTGATATGCATTAATAAAAATAGGAATGATAAAAATCTACTCAAAAAATTGTAAGAATATCTTTTTATAGTGACATGATTTTTATCCCTTTAATTTGGAGAGCTTTCTTGTGTAGTTTTATTGCCTGTATTTCATCAAAAGGCAACTAAAATAGAAATTTTAATTTTTTGCCCAGCTTCTCTTTGTGCCAGTAACTAAGTGAACATCTTCCAAGTCCTGATAGACTGTTTATTTCCAAAATAAGTTGGTATTTTCTTTTCCTGCTTAATGGTTATGAACAAATTTGCCGTATTGTTAAGAACATTAAAAATTGGATTGAGGATATCAACCTTAGATGGGGAGTTTCTCAGCAGTAATGAAATGTGTATAATTAGCATTTGTACAGAAATATTTTCTTGCTAGTGATTTCTGTTAAAAATGATCTTTATTATTCTCTTTCACAAACTCAAAGCAAATACTGGAGTTCTGATTTGTAAGATTTTTTCATTAGAACTCTTCATGAAATTTAATTTTGTGCTTTTTCTAGTTATCTAATACATTTTGACTCCTATTGTACTTATTCAGAAGAACAGTAGGAACTGTACTGCGTAGGAAGGCACTGGCAATGGATCATTAAACTTTTAGGTTTCATGGTATGGCTTCAAAACCAATCTAATTTAGCAGTAATCCAAAGTCTTGATCAAAGAGTAGCCAGAGCTCAAGTAAGCAATTTCCTGTTTATAGACATTTTGTGGAAGCCAAACCAGCCATCCTAAGTGCCATGTTTTGGGTGCTGGAACTTGGCCTCTTTGGCAATCTCTGTTTAAGGAGCCAACAATTAGGAATTCTCATCAGCTTACAGTGATGATCACTGAGGCAGTGGATTGCCATTTGTTTATGATTTTTGTGAGCACTTTTGTCAGCAGATTTCTCTTAATTTGGCAACTTTAAAAAATAATTCAGGTTAAAATGTTAGAAACATTTTTATTTCGTATGCAGTTACTCATTTTGAGTAAAAAAATTTAAAAGGAAAAATTGAATTGTTAAACCTGAGAAAAATGTAAAAGGCAGAAACGGTAAAAAAGTATTATTCTAGTCAAATTCTTTTGCCCTTTTAACTTTTCTTTTGGCTTTTATACTGAAACACTGAAATTAATTGCTATGCTAACATTTTGTAAGCACTATGAAAACAAGCTTACAATTCAAGAATTCTGAAAGTGTGAATAATTAATCTAAGTTAAACATTCTGGCTTGTTAAGAATAGAACATGATGTCATAGGTTATTATAAAATATGTTGTCTTCAAATTTTAATAGTGTTTCTTATTTGAAGTGTTAAGAGACTTGTATCTCTTGATAATTTGGTCATCCTTATTTCATTTTTAAGATTACTGGTTGCTGTTCTTGTATGCAAATTTCACTGACAGTATTTACAATATGGTGTAAATAGCTGTTGGAGAGGTATTATACTAAATATGTTTTCCACTTGATGAGTTTTATGCTGCACATTTATTTTAATGCATTGCATTTTAGAGATTTTCTACAATGTGTTTTAATATTAAAAATACATTAAATCTAAATTCATTGTACTTATTTAGATGGTAATTATGTCATATGGTCCATTTTACTTTATATAAAATATTCATAGCACACAAAGTGTTATCTAAAAGTTGAAGAGTGTAATCTGATTGTAATCACTGCTGCCTGATGATTCTTCTATGATTCTCACTCCTATGGTCAGTTATAAAAAATGTTTGGTGCATAACTTTGTACCTATGCATGTTATTTTATTGATTAAAAAAAAGTATATTTTGGTTGGTTTTTTCCTCAGAAAACAGTTGACAAACACTCAGGAGATATAATTAGCATGGACGACTTCAAAGCAATTTATCGAGCTCTTGTACACAGACCTGAATTTGAAGAACTATTCAAGGCTTACTCAACAGATGGCAACATTCTACCTGATGGCCAGCTCCTTAAATTTCTTGCAAAAGAACAATTTCAAACTGAAGCTAATGAAACAACTGCCTTAGAAATTATTATGAAGTATGAACCCATTGATGAAGGTATGCACAGTTACATTATTTGATATCTAGCTCTGATTTATTGTGCTTCTCTCAATGACTGTGTTTTGCAAAACCTCATATCTTTATTTGTTTTAAAGCATGTTTTTTCATATACTTATTTTTTTCTTCCTGTGTTTTAATTTATTTTCTTTTTTTCTCCTTTCTCTGCTCCCTTAATTTTTCTGCAATTTCTTTATTTTTTTTTCCTAGTCCTTCTATAAATTCTGTCCTCCAGCTCATTAAAAACCATTTTCAATTTTTTTTCCTTAAGGTTCTTATCTGCCATTGTTCTTGCCTGCTTGTTACTGTCTTCTCTCCCTTGAGCCATTTAGTGATAATGCAAGGCCTCAGATAAGACTTTGATGTCCCTCTGACTTCCTTGCAGAATGAAGATTTTCATAGGTGCCTGGTCACCCTTTCTGAATAATGAGAACTCTGAGATGAGGAGGGAGGTTCATAAACCTGTAATATGTTCTTTACCTCTTTAAAGGTGCCTCAAGTTGGGGTGTAACACTTCTGCTGAGCTTCACTGATTTCAACTTGTGGCAAAATTACAACTGAGCTATGAAAAGGATATAGCTGCATTTGGTTGTAAGCTCTTATTTTATTTAGTGGAATGTGTTTAATTTTTTCATTTCCTTGGTTCCAAGTCTTTGAAAATGGGTGGAATTGATAACTGGTGAAAGAAAAAAAAAAAAAAAAAAAACCAAAAAAAAAAAAAAAAAAAACAAAAAAAAAAAAAAAAAAAAACCAACAACAACAACAAAACAAGGAGAAAATATTTCTTCTGGGACAAAATCCTGGGGTTTTCTCTGCTGACCCATGCAAGAAGAAAATGGAAAATGCCTCTTTTTAAATGAGAAACAGAAGAACATTTGGTGTTTCATTAAGAGGCACTTACTGTCCAGTAATAGCTGCAAAACTCCTCATGCCTTTACTCTTTGAGACTGCTTTTCAAATTTGACTGTATTTTATTGAACATATTCTACCCTTTCAGAGGAAGTACTGTTCTAGCTTTGTGTAAGTTACCAGTTTAAAAGGTTCCTTTTATTTTATGTTACCTGTTTTAATAGGAAAGTTAAAAGCTATAACACAGTTAAACAATGAAAAATCTTCAGTCCATTGGAAAACAGCTTTATAAATATCAGCTATAGGTTGACATTTCTATAGGTTTAATTTGATGTCTGGTTTAAATTTCAGATGCTGAGCCAAATTCTTGTTTGTTTCTTCACCTGTGATAAATTTGTCTCGTGATTGGAAATAATCTTGCTGAACAAAATAATCTCTGTATTGTTCATGCCCCTTTGAGTGAATTCAAACTCCCACTCAAACATATTTATTGAAGAGTTCCAGTTATGATTGACATGAGAGATGATTCATATGGTATTGTGATAGACCATTTTGTGGAACTGTCATTCTGAATTTGCTACAGAACATTCTTCATCAGGGTGATCTGTTGGACTCATCTGTCACCCTTGCCCTGTGTTTTACAGAAAGGGAAAAGGGCAGGTTTTGACACTTGATTGACAGGTTTGCTAATAGTAATGACCATTCTCTCATAAATGTGATAGCACTGGTATGTCAAGATTAAAACCATTAAGATGAAAACAATTACTACGTTTTATATATAATTTAAATAAATCCATTTATGGCATTTAGTGCATCCCTAACATTTATGCAGAGAGATTTCCAAGCTATGGGGCCAGATAACTCTGAATTTACTCTCTGTGGGAACTGTAGCTAGTTCAGGAATGAATTACTCTTTCATTTTTATTATACAACTTAAATGCCTAATGTCAAAATGCTACACTAACAGATTTTTTCACATATGTGCTAAAAAGCTTGCATTTTTGGCAGAAAGGGCCATTTCTATGGAATTGATCTCAAAATATGAATATGTGATTCACACCTGTCAGTTGTGTCTTACTAACACCCAAATTTCAGTTTTGTTCTTCCCAAACATCCCATTATCTGCCCATTTTACTATTAGCTTTGAATAGAGGCCTCAAATCATTAAATGAGATTAAAGAAAACATGCCAACTAAATGCATTTTTCAAAAGCTTGGTATATATGCCTTTTCTAAAAAAATACTTCTCATTTACTTGGATGGGATTAGAGGCACAGTGAGGATAAGAAGGTGCATCCCATTATTATTTATAATGTAGTGCCATTCAAAGACTCTACTCCTGCCTATTTTACTGCTAGGCAATACAAAAACAGGGCAAAAAGGCAATCCTGTCTTAAAAACACAGCTTGCTTTGTAAATAACAATATAAGCCTGGTGCATCTGTCAGAAAAGGACTTTGAGTAATCCAGAATGTATTTGTGAAGCAAAAATCCATTTTCAGTTTATTCCTAGTATACACAGTCATGAGGGATTTTTTGAGGTTTTTTGTGCATGTGTGTGAGAGACAGAGCAGGATGTAGAGCATAAATTTGCAGAAGAGAGCATTTGATCTCATTGGCCAATGTAAATCAAACTTAATGAAGTAGACATCTCAGCCAAATTCCTACAGATTTCATGAAAAATCATGTGAAGCAAGAAAGATGACTTGAAAATCTCAGCTAAGACAGTGGCTGTGGCTGGATTTGTGAGACACAATAGTTCAGATGTATGAAAGGGTGTGTGAATATCCAGTCTCAGGGAAAATTTTCAAAAGAAGATGATTATGAGATACAAGCCCTTAGGAAACTGAAATGAACTGTCCAGATAGATACTTTATTCCAGTATGCACCAGTTATAGGTGTAAGGTAGAAAAAAGCCTCCTAGAATATAAACTCAGAGTAAAAAAGGAATAACTGTATTTTTACTTTAGTCAAGGAAATACTTCTGTCTTTACTCATCCCTTAGAGCATGAATGTTGCATCCTGATGTAAAGTATTCAAATTTCATAGTATGAAATTCCATCTGATGATGTTTCTGCCTGACTTTTAATAATGATTGAAAGCTTCCTCCTTCCAGTATAGCAGAAGAACACCCTTGCCTATGATTGCAAGTATTTCTCATGAGTTTCCACCTGAAATTCCCAGCAAACATATCTGTACCCACTTCACTATCTCTGGGGGCCAAATAACACAGACATTTAATTACTAATTTAGCTCTTAGGAAACAAAGAGCACACACATACATTTAAAACCATGGGAAACACCTTTCTCCTCATTTCCTAGTCTCCAATTCAGTTCAGGCTCTTCCCCACTCCTCAGCCTCTACCTCAGTCCAGAAGGGCTGCAGGTTGTACTCAATCCCTCCAGGAGGGAACAGGTCTTGCAGGAGGCTCTGCCAGTGCAGAGGGATTTCTTTCTTGTTTTCTCTGCTTCAGTGTGGGTACTCTATAGGCCTTCAGGGCAGCAAACAACTTATGAAAGTTTCCATTTTTTTCTTTCCAAAGAGGAAGAAAAATAATTTCAAAAAATTCCAATATAAATAAGAAAGTAGAATGTAATGAGCACTGAAAATAATGTATAATGTAATGAGTCTTTCAAATATTCAGATTATATCCATAATTCCTCTCTGATGTGACAGTATTTGTATATATGGCAGACCTGGAGTTTACCCTAACAGGAGGAATGAGAAAAATAATTTTTTGTTAAATCAGATTAAAAAAAAAACCAAACAAACAATATAAAAGAATATTGCTAATAAAATGAATTCCACACTATCCAAAAGAAGAGAGCAAGAAAAAAATCATTGAACTTTTTGAACAAAAGGAGGCAATGAGAAGACAGAAATCTTTTCTTGCCTTCCTTTTCTACAAGGAATGGATATGTGTGTGCACACTAACTACCACTAAAAGGTCCTAATGGAGAAAAAGACTGAGGTTCCTCTGGGGGAGAAATGTAAGGTCTTGATGAAAGTCTTTTCACTGTGGAATAGTTATGGAGATGAATTCCCATTTCCTTTAATGGAGAAGCAGAAAATGTCTGTAAATGGTCAGAAAATAATAGTATGACTGGGCTATTCCTCAGAAATGTAAGGGCCTGTAATAAGCTCTGCAAAAATACAAAGATTTTTAGTCTGTTGATTGGAGACATGAGCTGAATGTTTTATTGAAGCCCACAAGCTCACATATTGACTAACAAAATAATGCTAGGTGTTCATTTTTGGGGGATTATGGTCATCAGTATATTTGCATAAACATTAATTTCTCTTGAGAATATTGCAGTTAACTATTGCCAATGACAAGAACAGCCAGGAAAACATCATAAATAATTCAGAAAAAAAGCAAGCATTTGAAAAGCCAATTTTTTCCCACTAATTTAATAAATAAATGCAGTAAAGGTAAAAATTGTTAGAAAATAAAAAAATGCACGCACACAGTCAAATAATTACTAGCTCTGCTTGTAATTTCTCAGAGAAATATATAGACCATGAAAAATAAATTATTTAGAAATGAAATCCAGACAGTTCATGTAATTCATTACAGGCAAAGCATACAGGAAGAGTGCATTCTGTTTTAAATAATGTAAAAAGAATTCAACGTGTTTTCTAAAGATCCAGAAAGTAGAAACTTAACTGAATTGTTACAAGTATAGAACAATATGACATGTGCATATGGATAAATCTAAGTCAAGATACTAAATAGGATACACTTTTCAGGAGTCATCAGACTTCTTTCTTAGCAAGAAGTCATCCTACAAATCTCTTAGTTAAAAGACCAAAGAAATTCCTCTGTAATATTATTAATATTATTGATCTGACTAAGATCTCAGAATAAAATATGGATGAAACAGGGTAGGACCTTCTTAAATGATGTAATCAGGTCAGTGAAGACAGGTTGACAAATCCAAGTTCTTAGAAAATTGACTGTAACAAGCTTGGCTAATACAAGTCAAAGGTTACTTTTGAAAATAGGGGGCAAATGAATGATGGATTTTAGACTGGAAAAGATCAAATGTAATATCTGTTTAAGAAAGGGAACATCCAAGGAACTAGCACTGTCAGCTACTAGAAAAAAAAATGCAGCAAATAATAAATATGTGAACCCTTCTAAGGTGGTAAAGGTGAGTAGCAGTTTGTCAGGAGATTCCATGAAGAAATAGTATCCTGTTTTCTCCTATGAAAGATTAACAGCACTGGTGGAGAGCAGAAAAATGAAAGTTATCAGAAATCTGAAACAGAAAGATGCCCTGGATTGGATTTGTTTTTGTGGAAAGCAGTGGAATGAGGGACCATGTGCAAGGGCAGTTTTTGTAAGTGAGAGTGTGGAAAAAGAGGAGAGGAATAATACCAAACAGAACAAATATTTTGGATAGCAAGGAAGTTTCAGGGTAAACTTCTGTTTCCTAATTATGGAAAATTTCCTGACAATAAGGTTATTTAGCTGTTGAAATGGTTTTACTGGGTTGTCTGTGGATTCTTGATCAATGGAAGTCTGGAAGAATAACTTCAGAAAGATTTCTGGTGGGAATAACAGTTGTGGGGTGAATGTATGTTTGATGTCTGGATGGCCTTCTGTTTTTCTTTATCATTGTAAAACATTGCAAGTTTTCTAGTTCAAAGACCTGTGTAATTGAGAAATAGTAACTTTCTGTAAATTCTCATTCAGGTGTAAAACTTTCAGTCTGTCACACCCCAAAGATTGATAATAACAATTCTAACTTGTACATTCTGATTCTTACAGCTGTAGTAAGAATTACCAGGGCACAAAAGGGGGTTTTCCTGCAGGTATTTCCAGTCCTCAAATTTGTATCCATTGACTTCTAAGTTATTGTTAGCATAAAATAATCTTGCATTATTTACTGCTTGTTCACTACTAGCCTACTATGGTGACAATAAACTTATTTTAGAGTAAGAACTGGGCAAAATCCTTCACTAATTCAAACTATGTTTTGAAGCAAAGCTGACTTTTGAGATGATATCATTTGCAAAATGACTGCATTCAAAAGATGACATTGGGAGCAGAAGCTGGAAGTGTAATGGCTCTGTTTGCCATTAAATCAGTCAAAACCAGAACAAATGGGATGACTATCACTGGTATGGACTCAATTAGTTCATTTTGTTTTAAATGCAGTAGTGTTATAAGCTTGATTTGCAATTCATCTGTGTGGGCAGTTATTGCTTTTATTAAGATGCTATTTTTATTTAAAATATTTCTAAACATGATTTGATCAATATTTATTTGGAATTTTCCACCCCTGGGGAAGATATTTGGTGCTGGTTTCTGCAAGATTATATTGATAATTTCTGTCTGACTTTTTAGAGAACAATCCTGGTTCTCTTAAAAGAGAAAAGAAGATTCTCTTAGTGCATGTTACTTTCCAAAGTAAACAGCAAATATTTAACTTTATATTTGATTAGGACTACTGAAAACTCTTCTTACTGCTGTCCGTAGAAAAATGAAAGTGTCAAAACACATTTATTTCCTCTCAGAAGTTTGAACCACAGCAATTCAGCTCCAGAGTCACATGTATCTGATTTTTGTGTTGTTTCTACATTTGTTATGAATTTCAAAATTGCAGGAAAGTGTTGTGCTGTATAACCCTTAGCAGTGTTCAGAACTGGCTATTAAAATTTTCAGAAAGTACATAGATGTTTTTCCTTTTGTTTTTGTTCAGTGAGGAAGAAAAGGCAGCTGTCATTTGAAGGATTTATAAGGTACATGAACTCAGATGAATGTTCAATATTTAAAAGCCAGCACAGGACCGTCTATCAAGATATGACCCAGCCATTGTGTGACTATTTTATTTCATCTTCTCACAACACCTACTTGATATCTGACCAACTAATGGGACCCAGTCATTTATGGGGATATACCAGGTATTTAGACATTGGTTTTTTAATATTTTAAACATTCTTTGGCTTTTAAAAAATGAATACTAAGTCACATGCAATCCTACTTGGCAATAAGGGACAAAGCCATCAAAGATACAAGTTGAAAATGTGAGAGTGGTATTTTAGGTTGTGTGTACACTTTTCAATATATTTGCCAAACCATCTGTTCATAGTCTGGAAACAATATATTTTTTTCACTTACATCTTAGAAAATCAACCCTGCAGCAAATGAAATCTATAGTATGGTGTACAGTACGGGATTAAATCAGTTTATAATCTCAACACATCATGCAAAAATAAATAACTTTCTGAAAGAAATGTAAAATTCCTGGGCAAGGTCTAATCTGTTCAATATACAGGATGTGTGTTGGAGTATGTCTGTGTCAAGAACATTTGTGGTCAGTGCATGTTGCAATGTGAGCAGTTTAGAAACAACAAAACCAACAAAACGTGGGCATTCAAGCAGCCAGCAGGGAGAGGAACCTCTGCAGTGTGTGACTCCAGGAGGATGATGACCAGGATGCCTTATTGCCAAGGCAGGGAAGAAGAAAATGGATTGTGTAATGAAGGCAGCACTGAGGGCAGGATGTATTAAGAATTAGGAAGAGATGTGTCCATCTATCTGAACTCTTTTTTATGGTTGCTCTCTTGATGTTCTATAGTGACTTGCAACCACCACAAACAATACTGAATTTCTAACAGTATTTAAAATTCCATTATGTTAATGCTGCATGGCTGAAAGTAATTGCAAAGAGGGTATAACCTCCTCCCTCTTCCTCTTTATCTACTATTTGTGTGAGGAAAATGCTAAAATCAGCTAGAGGCATATTTAACATATTGTTAATGTGTGAAAAGCAGCGTGTAAAAGACAGATTGGTAATTAAGTAAAACAGTTTATAAGAAATGTTTCAGTTAGTTGTAAGTCAACTATTACAAACCTAAGAATTTAAGGGATGCCACTAACATATTAAAATTAAAGCAGTAAAGTCAGGGTATCTGAGACCCTTTAGCACTCCCTCTTAGGAATATGGGCTGGGGAGAAGAACTGACTTAGGCAAAGACCAAGTGCAACCTGATACTGTAAGTGCAATGCATTTTTAAATATGGTGAGTCTCAAAATTGCAAGCAAGTTTGGAAGAATAATACAAAAGACCATTTAAAATATTTATTATTTAAAGTGAAAATTTGTCTTTATTCCAAAATTCCTTTGTTGAAATCTTTGACCCTCATTTTTAGCCTTTTAAAGAAGGTAATTCAGGTAATCCCATATTCTTTAATGCTCTAATAAAGTTTATTACATAACACACCTAAAATAAACAACAGAAAGTATGTCTGTCTCATATATGTACAATTCTGTACGATTTCTTTTTATTTCTGATGAAAATGGGGTGTTTTTTCTGTAATTAATCACTGTGCTTGTAATCAGAAATACAGCAACTTGTATAAAAAAGTGTGGCATCTTTCTTTTGGCTGTAAAATGATTTCTCTTGTTCTTCTGAAGTGCTCTCTTAAAAGGATGTCGTTGCCTGGAGATTGACTGCTGGGATGGCCACAACAATGAACCTATTGTGTATCATGGTCACACTTTAACAAGCAAAATTCCATTTCGTTCTGTCATTCATGTGGTTGACAAATATGCATTTATGGTATGTATAGATAAATGTATGCATACATAAATTGGTTAGAATGATGGCTTGAGCTAAGCCAGGGACATGGCTCTTATGTATTCTCCTGGGTAAAAAAATATGAAACAGAGACTGTGGCAATGTGCATTGTTAAAATTAATTACAGAGCAATTGCGCTATTGATTCTTAATGGATTTAAAAACTTTTAAAAGGAATCATAATTTNNNNTGAATATACACCAAACTTAGTGCAAAGGATTCAGGTGATCTTACTCAGCTTGATAGGTGTAATTTTCACCTGAGATCATTTAAACAAGGACTGAATATAAATTGAAGAGTGAGTTCAGAATTGATCTGATGTTTTCCTCCTTCTTTATATTTTAAAAGGTTTTTGTATCAATTATTCTTCTGCTGCTATTAGTCTGTCTTACATCTTATGTGTGAATTTATGAAATAGACTAAAATATTTGATAATAGATCAGTTTGAGGCTTTTTCATTTCCTCTCTTTTTATTTTGAATGTTGACCCTGATAAATGTTAGCATCTACTGATTTTTTTTGGTCAGATGACTCATCAGGGCAATGTTCCTTCTGCCTATCTCTGGAAAAGCACAGAAATCTGGAGAGTTTTTGGCACTGTCTCAGGTTTTTGTATAGGCTTTTGGCAAAACTCCTGCTCAAAGGAAGTGCTGAATGACTATTAAGATAAATCTCAGAATTAGGCCAGCATTGTGTGTGTGCATATGTACATCCATGATCATAAATTTATGTGGATTTTTATACATATGTGTTTATAGCCTTCTCAGTGTTAATCAAAGCTGTGTTTTCTCTGTTCTGTTTTCTATGTAAAAGTTAATTAATCTCTGATTTTAAAAGTGAAATGCAAAACATGATTTTATTCCACTGTTTTTCAAAACTCATTGGCTATAACTCCCCTATTCTTGCTAATACACAACATATTGTGCTTAACTCTGATGCAAACTTCATTTCTCAAGCCCAAGTGCCAATGAGATGATAAAATCACAACAGGTATGGTTGTACCAGCTGTCCATGCAGGCTGAGCTTTGCTTCTCTTAACAAAAGCTCAGGGGACAAATGTAAAGACATGAAAAAATAAAATGGTGTTTTCCTTATTGACAATTTAGGTCCTGCCTGAGCAAAGATTTCATTCAGACTATGTTTTTGGTAGCCACCAGTATTACTGCCAACTTATGAGATTTATTTATATGTTTAAATTGAGGTGTTTCTTTGGAGTTATTCTCTAATTTTTACCCAATTACCCTTGCTTGAGTACTGTGATGAGTAAAGTGTAGACAGTCCTTTGAAAATTTATGATATTATAAAAAGTAAAAAACATGCATAGCTTGTTCATGTAAAAGCAATCATTTCTGAACAAGCTTTGGGGAGACTATCAGCTTGAAAAGTAATCAAATAAATCTGTTGTAAACTAAAGCAAAAGACATTTTATCCCGCTTTATGTTGACAATTTTAATTTTAGAATCTGATTTTACCTTTTAAAACCAAAACAAAGCAGTTTTTTTACACACCTGCCAATGTCTAGCTCTGCTTTAACTTTCTGAAGGTACACTTTTTTTCTTCTGGAATTGTGCTTTCTCTTTTCCACAAATGTGAGCTTTTTTATTGTGTTACTAACCTGAAACAACTGATCTATATTCTGAATGTTTGAAAATGAAGGTAAATACAGATTGCCAAGAGGATTTTGTAAGATATTTTGGAAAAGCAATTATTCTTATTTTTATCTATTAATAATAAAATCCTAAAATTATATTTCCAGTCATCTGCCTATCCAGTTGTACTGTCTTTGGAGAACCACTGCAGTCCTAAACAGCAGGAAGTAATGGCAGACTACTTGAAAAGTATTCTAGGTGACAAACTTCTTTCTACACCAATTGGTGGTGAAGTAGATATGACTCAACTGCCTTCTCCTGAGGTAATAAGTTTTCATTTTTCTCTATGAAAGCGATGGAAAAAGTTGTGGGGTTTTTCATTATTTTTTTTTAAATCCTCTGGAGCGGAATTTTGGATCACACCTGGTGACAGAAATAGATTTCAGTTAGTAACAAAATAAATTTAAACAGCATAAAAAAGCCACATGGAAAGATGCCAAACGTTGGTGTATCTGTTATCTTCTGATTTACTTTTTATTGCTTAAATTGAAGGAAATTCCTGAAATTTAAGCATGGTTTTGAAATGGAAACCTGAATCAGCTTTTTTTTTTGTCAGTAACAGTGATGGTGAAGCTTTTTCTTGACGTTCTGCTACTGCAAAGCCATTCTCTTTCTCTCTTTCTTGTGTTTCTCCCCAAGACTATTTCTCAGCTGGTGGCCTGAGACCCCTGGGATATGAAGTCAGAAAAGGCAATTAAGTGGGTGTTGAAAATTTTATTGCAAACTAAACCAAATAAATTTCCATTGTTCCAATCTTTGCACATAATTTTCTTTCAAGGACAAAGTTTTTTTCAAATCTCTTGTAGCACAAATAAATGCATACATACAAAATACTTGTTTAGGCTTGTCGCTGTTCCTAGTGATAGCTATATTTTACACTTTTTTTTACAGTAGCTAGAAAGAATACAAATGAAAATATGGGGAGGAAGCACTCTCATAAGGAAACACAAAACACAAAAGGTTGTAATTTTCAAAGGATTTGTCAAGAAAAAATATTTTTGAAGTGATCTGTCCAGAAGATGTGTTAAAGTATTACCATACTCTTATATTTCTATAACAATATTGTTATAGATTTATTTAATATTCACATTTCTCTGCCCTTTTTTTTTTATTGTAGCATAATATTTTTTTACATCATGGTGTCCAATATAATTTTGAAGCCTTGAAAACTGTTTTTTCAATTAGGAGAAAAGATAAACTATGTTGAACAGGAGGGCCTGTTTTAAAGCTTCTGAAAGCATGGCTGGATTCAGTGTAGGAGATGTCCCAGGATCATATGTCCTGTGAAGCAAGCACAAAATCAGTGAACATGGAATCACTGAATCACACACTTAAAAATATTACTTTCTATATGTCCCTTACCATATGGTTACTGTGATATAGGGAATTCATCCTTTATATTTGCATATCTTAGAGTTTTCATGAGTCAGCTCTGTAGAGTTTTGCCTGAAAATGGATTGCTGGGCCTATAAGTATGGAAATGCTGTCAGGTGAAATTCATTCTCCTGAGCTTTTAACATATTAAAGTATTGTGAGACATATTTCCCATGTGTGCAAGGTGTAAGGATTACCTAAAAAACACCACTGTATTCAGCTGGTTACAAAAGTTTGAATTTAATAAATTATTATCTTGAGAATGAATATAAATCAGGATCATCTCCATTTCTCCTAGATGTTCTGATCAAGCATGTAAGAAAAATCAGTAGGATTTTACCTAGCAATGGAAATATGTAACTATGACTGAATTTGTAAATTCAGTAGTAAGCTTGACTTTTGGCTGGCATCTTTTTGAAGAACAACTTTTGGTCCATGTTCAAAAGGAGTTTAGTGACATCACATCTTTAAAGCTTGGGACCTTGTGCATTTTTGAGGCCTGGGTAAATTTATTATCATTTGAGAAAGACAAATTCTGAATTTTGTCTTCAGACTGCTTTAGTTAAGCTGTGCAAAGGAGATGTTACAGAACCATAAATGGTGAATTTAAAATGCTCTTTGTGGGAAGGATTCTCAGTCAGTGTGAAAAAGAAAAGCTGTCACCTATATAATTTACTGCTCCACTTTTCTCAAGATGGAGCATGACCAAGAATAGGGAAAAATCCACCCCAGTGTTCTTCAAGATGAGAATTAAATTGTTCTCTTGTGTGTACATGAAGTGGGAAACCACATAGTTTCTCCAAACACTTCAGAGAAACATTTGCCAATTACAGGTTCCTTTTAGGTTTTGGAGGCTCCCATGGAAATTATTTTCTCTGCTCTTATATGGTCAATCTTCTACTTCCTTCTTTAAGTAGATTTTGAGCTATACTTTGTCAACTGAGATGATTGTGTGTGTGTGTGGAAGGAGGTTAAAATGAGGAACAACCCCACTCTCAGGTAGTTCTTTGGACCACCTTGCAATGATGTCTCCCACCACTGTAATTCTAAGTGAAAATCACATGGAGGACCAGGAAATAAAAGTGAGGGATCACTGAACACTTCTCTCTACTTTTCCCAAAGCTTGCTTCATCTGAAAAACAAACCCCAGAAAATTTCAGGAATAAAGGTTTTTTACTTTGCCCTCAGACATATATTTAACTTTCAGCAGACTATATTGATATTGTTAATTCCCTGTAATTCCTGTATTCTGTAGCATCTCAACACAAAATTCTTCCTCTACATATGGAGGGAAAAGAAGACTTTTGCTCTGTTTCTTTCTTTCACATACACCTTATCCCATGAGAAACTGAGGCTGTCCTTAAGCTTCTCCTATCCATTCTACCTCTTTCCTGAGCAAAAGTTTTGCCACACAAAGCAACAGACCTGATAAAATTCTCTGCTCCCAGTCTTGGCCATCATGGTGCTTCTAAAGAGGCTTCATGAACTTCCTCTGATATTCACTGGAATATCAGGTCCTTTGAGTCAGTTCTTGCATTAAATTGGATTTGACATCGCTGACTGGTGCCAGACATCCCTGCTGGTTGCACCAGCACTCCTGGTGATGTGCTGATAGAAAGTGAAGGAATGAAGTGTCTTATGCAGCAATTCATAGATGAACTTAGACAATATCAAAAATTTATGTTAAAATATATGTTAGAAGAGATAAAGTTTTACTTATCCTGCTGTGTCCTTCCAAAATTCTAAGAAATTTGACAGCAATTGGAAGAAACATGTAGGCATCCAGTATAACACAGAAAAGAATGTGAACACATTGCTTTGATGAAGGTTTTTCCTCAATTATTTTGCATTGTAGTGCATTGAACTGCCTTACACTGCTGACAGAATATATATATCAGATAGTTAGGAAATTTTTATTATTTGCAGGTTTCCTGTCACAAAGTTGGAATGAGATATTGATGTGTGATTAACTGAATGCAAAGTGGCAGCTACTGTGATTTTACAAGTTGTCTTTAATGTTTACCACATAGCTGCAAAATCAATTGCTGTATTGTGGTGGTTCAGAAGCATTTCTGGCCAGGATTGTCAAGGCTTCCCTATGGTTGTTAAACCTGTGGTGTCCAAATAAAAGGATCTGTTTAATGATCTCCTTGAGAAAGATCAATAGAAGCTCTCCAGTACAACTTTATGAGCTATGGACATTTAAAATTCTGCTATTATGGGGAAAACCAGCTAACCCCATAAACCAGGACTCGTTCTTCCCAATTTTCTTCGCCTTTATCTACTCAGTATACAAAGGAGCTTTCTCTACACAGTGTGTTTTCACTGAGAAATTCAAGATCAACCCTGCTTTAGCATATCTAATTCTATTGCTTCAGATATGAGATTAATTCCTATTTATTTTGACCAACAAGTCACATATGCAAATGTATTTACCAAGTCTTCGCATCAGAAATATCTTTGCTTCTTAGCAAACATTTCTAGTCACTCTTTTGCCTTTCAATCAGTCTATGGTGTCTATTTTTTACAAAAATAAGAAGAAAGATAATGGTCTTGGTGATGACCTCAAAAATAAAAAAAAAGCAGTATTGTTTCTCATAAAATTTCTGGAATCTCTAGGCTGTACTGAGTACTTACAGAAGGCTCATCTAATTCCTTCACTATTTTTACTCATAGCACTCTTCTTGAGGGAAAATGGTTTTCCCAGAAATGTGGTAAACATGTGACAGCCATTATCTGTTGTTAATAGCTTCCCTGCAGTGTAAAGCAACTTTGGGAGGCAACTAAAAGCAAGACATTGCCATATTTTATATCATCACCCAGGTAGGTCTTGGGTCGATGGTTTATTTGATGTATAAAAATCAGGTTTTGCAAGGTATCTTCTTGGAACACTGAACTTTGGTGAGGAATCTGTGCCATGAAGACTCTGAGCACACTGTTTTAATATCCTGTCCAACCTGCAACCATCTCTCCCCACAATCATTCTTAGGATTTCTTTCCAGTCCATCCAGAGATTCAGTTGCCTGTGTAGAATATGATCTCAGCTATAGCACAGCTGTTTGGCCTTGGACTAGACTTGCCTGAAGTTTACTACAGAGCACAACAGAGAAGTGGAATTTTCAGGATAGGATGCTTCTCACTGGGTAAATGTGTTGTATGAAAACTTGTTATGAGGTATCACAGAATCACAAGGTTGGAAGACACCTCCAAGATCATCCAACCCAGCCCCAACACCTCAACTAGACCATGGCACTAAGTGACACATCCAGTCTTTTTTTAAGCACATCCAGAGATGGTGACTCCACCACCTTCCCAGGCAAACCATTCCAATACTTTATCACCCTTTCTGTATTTTAGGTAGATAAAATGCTGCTCCTGATATAATTAATATCTGTTTACCTAGAGCTCAGACATTGCTGGTAGTATTGATTTAAAGTATCTTGATAACTGTGATTTATAAGGCTTCCACAAAGACATCCATCCACACTTCACTAAGTGTGATTCTCTTGAGTTGTTAAAGATAGCTGGTGTCGGTTTTCTTTTAACAGTTGTATTTAACAAATCTTGTCATTGTCCCAAAACCTTTCCCTGTGTTAGACTTCACAGGAGGTGTTGCATCTTCACCCTATATCAGTATTTAAGGCAGCAGTACAGTTCTTGAAATAGAATATTATGCAAAACTCAAGAGAGGTTTTCAACCTTGTTGTTTAGCAAGATTTTCAGGATTTGATATTCCTCTAACTAAGCACCTACACCTAGTCAGGAGAGGAGAAGGGTGAACAAGCTAAATTTAAACAGGAGAAACTTTTATTTTTTTAATACTTATGTCTCAAATTCAGGGTTTATTCCTTACATTTCTGGGGAGTGAATTTTTACATTATATAACCACAGTGATCAATAGGTGGGTTTGCCTGATCCAAAGTGTTTATGATTTTTGTCTTGGAAGCTTGGCATTGCTTCAGCTGATTTGTGTTGTACATCACATTAACCAGAATGTACAAAAAAAAAAGTTTTGTTCATTTAATTATGTAAATATTTGTTCCAGTTGATTGTACTTCGAGGCTTTTGCTTATGCCAGCCTTGAAGTCCCACTATGCTCTAGGGAAGACCTATTATATTTTACATATTTAAATTTTTTAGTATGCTAACAGTTTATGGAGAAGTAAACAGCAAATGTATTTTTAACATATTTTGCCTTTCATAATAAAACTAGAAAGGAGAAGTTATAGTGAATGCTCAGACTTTCAGCTCATTAAAAGGCTTTTCAGCTCTCTTGGAAGAGTTGGACATGTAGAGAAAAAGGTGTCACATGCTTAGCAGTGCTGATTACCAATTAAAGAACTCAGATTTCACAGTCACTGTCTTTGTAACCATACATTTGTTATAAGTTTTTGTGAAGATGTTTGAAGTTCAGACAAAATCCTTGGTATGTCATTTTTTCATTCTATGTTTCACTTTCACTGATTTGGGGTAACTATTATTGGAATTTGCTTCTGGCCAAAAAATAGCAAATTTTCATGTTGCTGGAGTATTTTTTATAACTGTTTCTAAAAAGAGCCATGATTTTAAAATGTTATCTTTTGGAAAACAAAACAAAAAAACCTTAAAAAACTCCTCCTACCTCAAGGTGTTTATGTTTTTGCTAACAGCTTGTAAACAGAATTTTAGAGACTGACTCATGACCCATTTTTATATCCTTACACACACATTCTATGGTCTTTTTTATTTAAAGAAGTTTGCATATAGGAAGCAGTAATATAACCATAGAAAGCTTTTTATTCCCTTGTATACCAGGTATTTTTGTTTTCACTGGTCTAACTGAGTATTCCTGTGAATAACAAAATACAAGATTAAAAGTGGATAGAATTGCTTTTAAATATTGGGAAATGTGAACATGCAAAGGAAAATTCAGAACTCCTAAAATATATGAGTAGAATTAATTATATTAAAACTCTTCTAAAAATATCACAGGGAAAAAAAATGAGTGCATCAATAAGAAATGAAGGAAATGTTAAAGGGCATCCTTATTCTGAGTCACCAGTGCAGAGAGACTAATCAAACCTTGCAGCAGCATGGCATTGATAGATATTGGGCATGGATGTCTCATTCCACTGGCACCCTGGCAAACTACCAACATGAGATCTGAAGTGATAAGGGGATTATGAGCAATGGAGCTTGCAATGGAAATGAATGGAATGTCTATCCTTGCCTGTGGCTCTGGTTTCCATTATAAAACTTTGGGTTTATATGTTTTCATCTTCCACACATTTCATATTTACTTAATGGATACCTTAAACTACAGCATTTCAGTTACCTTTAATTTATTGGGAAATTATTTGTTTCCTGTTCCTGCCACACTCCCAGTAGTTTAATCTCCCTTTTCACTAGTGCATAGGAAATTTAAGGAATATTTTTGTGGATGACTTTATTCAAGAGCCATAGTAAGTCCTGTTACTCCTGTGTCCAGATGTAGAGTTGGATGTCTGTTACATAATAGCAGCTTTACTATTAATATAATTTTGTAAATCAAAGTGAAATATATACTCATAGGATTCTGTTGCATAGATGAAAGCCATTTTATTAGAATCTATATAATTCAATGATGTTTTTCCCTTTCTACATCATATATTATGGAGGTTGACACCTGTTCATTTAAAAATACAGAAACTTCTTAGGCAAAATCACCAAACTGTTGTTTCCCTGACCAGGTAAGATCAGTATAAGGATCTACTGTAAAATAACACAAGTTATAAACAAAGCTTTTAATTTGTTACACAAGACAGATATGCACAAAGGCACTAATCAAATAACAAGTTTCCTGCAGCAACAGTGATAATAATTTTGGAAAGCATTCCAAATTAATTTCAGGTATGTCTTTAAGTGTGTATATATATATTTAAAAGTACATTTAGGCATAGTAAAAAAATATGCCTTCTACATCTTGCCTGGCTATCACCTTTGGCTCTTACTTGACTTCCTACTTTTATCTTTTCATAGTTTCAGCATCTGTGTACCTGTGGTGGAGAGCCTTTTTTCCTGTCGTGGGGTTAGATAGTCACATTCTGTTGTGTACTTTGATCCCCAGATTCTGTTTGGTTTATTTGGCTTTGGCTTCTGCCTCACTCATATCTATTTTGCTTCATTTTGTAAGCTCACTTCATTATACTTAAAAAACAACTTTGAAGATGGGTTAAATAATACCAAGAGATGAAAAACCGACATAATTCTAGTTAATATTGTTAAACCTCTTTTCTATAGGCATTAAAATACAAAGTTCTGATAAAAAATAAAAAAGTTGGAACACTTGAGCAAAGCATGCTCAGGAGGGAGGAAGAATATCATAGTGAGGCAGAGGAAGTGTCTGACTCTGACTTTCAGTCCGACGACGAGGACACAGATGACGCGTTACCACTTCAGCGATCCAGGAGTCCCACCAAAAGAAGAGGAGATCGTAGATCTTCACCCCCACCTCAAAAAAAAACAAGGGTAACTTTTGCTTCAATTGAATATAGAGAACACATAGATTTTTTTTTTTTTTTTTAAAAAGAAGGACTATATCATCTTAAAATAGAGACTAAATTTAAAAGGGAAGCTTTAAAATTACTAAGATCAGTGCATTTGGAAATTAAATGTTTTCTCTCAAGGTTTCAGAGTTTTCCTATTCATATAAGAAAAGTCAGACTGGATCACATTTTAGTATCCAAATAAAAAGCTACCCCTCCCTGTGCTCCCATTTTGAACTTCAACTGCATTTTCCTCTTTTGTTTATCATCTCTCTACATGATGAATGTAAAAATACCTCTTCAGTTCCAGGTGCTCAGTACCACAGTAAATTTAAGATGAAGTTACCCAAGTGTTTTGTTGGTGCCATGGCCCACCTGGACCTATGTATAGAGAACACTTATAGCAGTTCCTGATAGCAAAAGGCAGAGTTAAGTATTTCTTCCCCAAGTCTACCAGTCTATTTTTAAGATAGATACATTCCCCTATTTTCTTCTGTTCTGTGTTTTTTTCCATTATATTAGATTCACATTCCTGGTCGTGCTGAAACATTTTTCAGCACCTGGAGTTGAAGAGGTATTTTTGCATTTATCATGTAGAGACTTAACATTAAGCACTATTTCTGAAAGAAGTGTAAAAACTGTGTGAAATTTCCTTTGTGAAAGTCAATTTGAACTTATTTTTTTAACCAAGTATAATTCTCTACCATGGAAAATCTGTTTCATCAGGGTTGAACATCAGGGTTCAACTTTTTTAAGATGTCAGGCAGCACCTGAAATATTCAGTCACTCTTGCACATCATGCTCTGATTACCTGAATGTGGCTAAACTGGCAGTGCTCCTCAGAGCCAAGCATTCTTGCTGAGAAGCAGTGTCTCTTTTTTTATATGATTTGATGGTGGAAGTTTTTGCTTCTTTCTCTTTCCATCTGACATGGAGAGACTGTAAGGAAAAATTCTGAGGAAGGATGTAGTCTTCTTTAAACAGGAAACACCAATTTTCTAGGCAATGGGTTTCAAGTTTATTTGTAGGATCATTTTAAAAACAAGAATTTATTTCACATACTCTTAAACAGCAGCACCAAAAGTATCTGCTCATGTTTCACAGGCAGAAGAGAAAGTGGTTTCCAGGGTTACTCTGTTGGAGTATTTGTCTTGATATCTCACTGTATTGCTTTTGGGAGGGTGGGAGAGCATTTGAATCTGCAGAAGATACCCCAGTGAAGCTGCTGGCTTTGCCTGCCTCCAGAGAGTTGTATTTTCCAGGATTTCCATGGCAGTAGACTCCTATTGCTCCTCGTGGGACATAGCCCCAGAATAATTAATGCACTTGAACTTTGCACAGTTTAAGAGCCATGAGGAGGCAATCTCTATTATTTTGTCAGATGAGAATTTGCCTTCAAAAGCTTTAATGGAATGTAAACATAGTTAGCATCAGCAGCTCTCTGCTGGCTACTCCCCCCAATTAGCTCACAAGTTATGCTATGGAAAATGGAGTGGTCACATAGTGCCTCACTGTAAGAGAGAAGATCCTGCTAAAATTTCAGTCATTTTTGCTCGTTTTGGTAATGGAGCAAGGCTAAATTAAGATTTTGGTGAAAGAACTTTCAATCTTAATCAAGAAGAAAAGAGGTTTCCTGACTTCAGAGCAATGCTTAGAGGAATATGCCTTTAACTAATTTGCTTGGTACAGTGTAATATTTTCCTGTTATTCTACATTTTATAGATGAGTTTATGCTGTTGATCTTTTCTAGTACTTCATATATTTATGAATAGAAAGTTGGAGGTATATTTTTAAGGAGTAATGTCAAAAGCCATGAAAAATGATGTTATTTGCAAATCAGTCTTAGAAGCAGGAAAACTGTGAAGCTATCCAGAACATTCTGCTAGGAAGCATCTCTCCACTCACCCTATGATTACTATGATAAACAGGGACACAATAACCTCAGTTTTCTCTCAGTGAATCAAATCTCACTATTAAAGGTCATATTTATTAAATTCATTAACTGTGGCATATTTTCTTATGCTTTATGCATCCAAAATGATTGTTTCTGTGAATTATTAATATTAATAATAATGAAATATGCATTATTGTGGCTTTTTTTATTCCATTATCCATCTGATGATTATTAGATGAGGAAGGCAAAGATTGCCCTTGCATTGTCAGACCTTGTGGTTTATACCAAATCTCAGAAGTTTGTGAGCTTTGAGCATTCCCTGCAGCATCAGCGGTGCTATGAAAATAATTCAATTGGAGAGAGTCAAGCACGAAAACTTCTAAGAATTTCAGGTAATTTCTTTTGAGTTAATCAGTTAAAAGTTACATTATTGCTATGGTTCACTGCTAAGGTATTGGAAGGGTTAAAGTTTTATGAAACAACTGCTGTCTGATTTTATTTGGTTCTTTGTAAAACACTGTTTTTAGAAATGTCTTTTCCATAACATTTTTTTTTATTTCTGTTGGTTTTGTGAGGAAAACTGAAATTCAACTTTGTTTTAATTCCATGTATTTTTATAAGAACAAATATTAACACAGTCTACAAAATGTATGTCTGCCTTTTTATTCATTGTTTTCTGCATCAAATAATTTAGGAGTTACAGTCAGTACTTGAAAAAGTGTGGAATAAATTTCATTCTCCCCCCCTCCCACTTCCCAAAATCTGGGCTGAAAAAGTGGAGTTGGCTTGGCAGTCCCCTGGCTTTGTTGAGAACTGCAGATAAGAGTCCTCATTAATGGGATGGATAAAGTCCAGAGCAGGCAGTTTGCTCCACTGGAGCAGACCTTTCATCCCAGCCAAGTCAGATTTTTCCAAACTCATTCTGGGTTGGAGCATCTCCATTTGGTGCAGGCAGTGCAGTGCAGCCTCTGCTGTTCTAACTCCAGCTGCCTGCCCAGAGCCCTGAGGGGGTGGTGAGAGCAGAGATCACCGACTGTGACAATGTCAATGAAATCTGCCACATGCCCATTCACTCGGGGCCAGCCCTGCTGCCACCCACCCACTTTGTGGAGGTGGTTCAGTGCCTGGTGAGCTGAATGATGCTGAACATCATCAAAAAGCAGGATTTTCCAGCCATCCACAGAGAGTCCTCTCTGGTTTCTCTGGCACTCTAGGGAATAAGAAAGTAGTTCTATAACCAGCCCCCCTCCCTCCCACCTCAACAAAAACCACCCCCAAACAACAAACCAAACCAAAATCAACCAAACAAAAACCCTAAACAAACAAAAAATGGGAGGAGATGATAAAAGAATAGAATAGATCAGAGAGATGACCCTGGACATGTAGATTTTTGTTTAATAACTAAAAAGGAGTTGTGTATCTACAGAAGTCATCTGAAGCTTCCCACTCCCATGTAGTCTAAGTAGATATATGAGAAAGGAGGGAACAGAAGGAAAAGCAGAAGGAAAAGCAACATTCATGAATAGTTAACATCTTCTGAGGCTTATATAAGAATAATATAAGTGGCTTTAAAAAATGTGCTCTTCCATGGTCTTAATATTATTTAGTCATGTTATTTAAACTTTCTAACAGCAAACAAGCCAAGATGATCTATAGATGAGGTTTGGGTTTTTTTTTCCATTTTGAGCTATTATAGGATGAAGAAACTTTTGTGCAGTTTCCGGTTCTGTGTCTTAGTTTCCCATGAAGATACAGTGGGCTTTAGTATAGAAATTTTATGTTTACCCTGAAAAAGGTGAAGAAACAGAATATTTCAGTGAAGGAATGATTTTTGGTTAATGAACTTCTTACAAAAGTCTGCACTATATACAGAAATACTGTCAGATTCAAATACACAGAATATATTAAAGTTTCAAAATAGGATTTTAGGCATAGCTCAGGGTGGTCCATATATTAATGTTAAAATAGAATACATTGCTATAATACTGTGTAAAAAATTGCTGGATCAAATGACTGCATTTTTATTATTTATTCAAATAGGACCTCTGTAATAACAAAGGTTTTCTTAACAAGATTTTATCCTTCTGTTTATCAGCTAAAGATTTTATTTCACATACTACAAGATTTATTACAAGAATTTACCCCAAAGGAACAAGAATGAGCTCTTCAAATTATTTTCCTCAAGACTTCTGGAATGTAGGGTGTCAAATGGGTATGTATCCTTGCAGAGACTATTGCATTCCAGGCTTTACAGATACAAGAGTTTCTTGCTCCCTATAGCATTTTGGTGTTATGTAGGTTACATATTTTCCCCCAGTGGCATTGTTTAAATTTTTTGTTATATAAAATTTTCCTTCAACCCACATATCCCATCAGTTTTTCATCCCTGGTAATAGTAAATGTCACTTTGTGTTGAATGGCTGCCTCTTATCCAGATATTCAATTTATTATATTTTATTAATTTCTTTAAGCAACCTTTTGAATTGAATATTAAGAAAAATTTGAATAACAATTCAGCATTTTTAAGTTTTCATTACTCAGCAATGGAAGTTTCTTCTGAGGGGTCTGAAGTGGCTGCCTGTGACTTGAGTGGCAGAGTGTCACTGTGGGGCGACACACACACGACACAGAGTAGTTTTGTTCAAAGCAAACTAAAAAACTCTTTATTAAAACATCTGACTCCATATAGATATCTTTCTGAAATGCCAGTGTCATTAGAGGGTGACAGTGCCACCTCCTCAATGTCACTGGGAAACCCAACAGTCCATCAGGTTGCCCGTCCCCCGTAAAGGAATGAAAAACAATAAGTTATTTACATAAAATACATAAGAAAATTCTGTACAAAAATACAAACATCAGAAGGCTTAATAAAACTTGAAAAAATCAGGGTGACAGCACAGGTGCAGGAGATGTGAGAACAACAATTGACAGTAGTGCCAAAAATCCCCAGAAGAGGATATGCTGCACAAGGAAACACTCAAACATTCCTGGTCAGCACAACACCAAGGTTCAGCTGGGAGCTGCTGAGAGCCTCCAGTCTTTATATAGATGCAACATACATTTTGCATCTTAATTCCTAGTGCAAAACATATTATTTTCCTGAGCACCAAAATAACAATTACTTCTGCTTCTCTTAATTGAAAGTTATTATTTTGAATTTGTTAAAAATAAGCATGGCATGACTTTTGTACCCAGCAGGCTTTGAAAAACCTCTTACCTGTAAGTATTTTGTCCTTTTTAATGGCTTTACAGACAATTTTACCTTCATCTCTTTGTTCTTCAGTTTGAAAGATTCTCATTACAGAATATTTTTCTGTGTCTGCCCGCTACATCTTCTTCAGCCCTAGGTAAAGTAGAGCAGAATAGTTTTTTTTTGTACCCACAAATATATTCTGTCTTTGAGTCATGGTCAAGGCCACCTGAGAGAGAGTGTGGGGTGGGCAGGGCACTTTGCTGTAGGCTCCTGGTTTTGAGGAGAAAGGTTTGGATTCACCTTGTTATGTTACAATACACACTCATCCAAGGACAGGCACAGGTTTCACTTTGCCTGTAGGGCCCTGGAGCTTATGTCACCCTTACTCCAGGCTTCCTTTTCTACTTGCTTCCTTTCTCAGCTCCCCATCTTCTGTGACAAGTTACCTTTTCCATCCTGATTGTTACATTGGGGTAGAGTTTTACATAATTCCCCAAGGACTACAAAAATTACTATTTAGTATCAATTTTACTTGTTTTTGTGTCCTTATAAATGGACACATTATTTGCAGTACAGATTTGGACTTGGGCTGGACTATCCAAGTGTCTTCTCATTACCACACTGTGTGAAATTGGTTTCATTATGTTCTGTCCTTGTGGTTCATCCACACTTAGTGTGATGTCTGGATTATTTACCTGGGGTGCTGCACTCTCTGTATGCTATCATTGCATATCCACACTATATATTGCCATTAAAAGCTAGTAAGTTTGTTTCATGCTTAGAGGAAGCACTCACCAGAGGTCCTTAATTTAAAATTGAATTAATCTCCCAGTTTTATCATACTGCAATTTACTAGTTTTCTTTCTAGCCTGTAAATCTCCACACTTATGTCTGCAAAGAATAACCATTTTTAGATCACAGACAGGGATGAAGTCTTTCAAAATTACTACACTGATTGTTTACTCAGGGTATACTTTAATGAGAAGTAATTCTAAACACTAGTATGCAGAACATATGACTTTTGCTGCATAGGGGGTTTGGGCCCCTTCCTGGAAGAATTAAAAATATGCAGGAAATTCTTAGATCTGCCCTCTTGGTCACTTCCTTTGCATCTTCACTTAAAAACCCCTCATTTTTCACATGGGAATAGGCTGATTAGAAACATTTCTCCACATATATAATTTCCAAGCTATGCTAGATCTATTCTTAATTCCCTAATCTGCTTTAGATAACTGTTTGGCAGAAATATAGCTGCTCTTCACAATGCAACTCCCAAAGTGAGTGTATCTCAGTGAATCTTCTGCTGATGTCCTTGCACTGATTTAACACAGAGTTTTGATTTTTGTATCTGTCCCATGTCTGTAAAATTCACACACCCTTCCTGTCTCCCTGCCTTTGTACTTTACACCCCATGCACAGAAGTGATCCCTCCTTCCAGGTCCCTTCTACCACTTCCCTAAAACTCTTCAAAGGATTCTCAGGTTTCTCCTATGCCACCTATTCACCTTCTTAACTCCCTTCTCCTCCCCACTCCTGCAAACTTGCCTTAAAGTTCCTTTAACATCCATAACTTTTCTGGATGGGCAAAGAAAATATATTAGGTTTTGTTCAAACCTACATATAACACTGCCTGCCAGGCCTCTGCATCTTGTAATTATGAGAATTGAGTTATTCCTTCACTTCCCTTAGTGATCGACCCAAAACAGTCTCTCTCCTGTACCTTGCCAGCAATTTTCTCTAAATTGCTTGGAACACATTAACTTGGAGTAGGCTGGCACTCAGCAAAAGCAGGATGAAATGGTCCAACAGGCTCAAGATTTGTTGGGGCTGAGGACGAGACATGTAATTGTGTAAACCTAATTTCCAGAGGAAGGCAAGTTAAAAACCTCAGTAAAAAGTACAGAGTTTCCACAAAATAGCTTTTGGATATCACTGTGCACTCCCTGTCCATTCTCTGAAAATTGAGACTCATAAGAACAGGAGGTTTTGTGAAAAAAAACCCACTTTTCATAGTCTGTGAAAATTAGTATGCCTTCAGCCACAATGAGGCACTGGAAAGAACTGGTTTGGTGTATCCATGTCTCCTTTTTATTTAGTAAAGAAAATGAAATGAAAAGAGTTATACACAGAAAGAAAATTCAGGACAGTTATTTAAATAAACTGATATCAGTTGTTTTATATCGACTGAGAAATACAACAAAAAATCCAAAACAAAAGAGAACCTTGGTGAAAATAAAAAGACTTAAATATCCTTTTGAATATGGCATTTCCATGCAGAAGGAAACATTATACATGTATCAAAGCACTCTACAGGAATGACCAAAACATGTCATAAGCTACAGGAGAAAGCCACGGTGTCTCAAGTACAGAATTTTGTTTCAGAAGATCCCATATGTGCTTTTTGGAGTGTGCATAAAATTTATATGCTGCTGTGAAAGTTATATGATTGGTTTTTTTCTTACTGTAGGTTTTGTTTTGGCCTGTGACACTGAAATACAGCTTGGCAATTTTGTCATATCTGCTTTGTGGCTCAATCTTGTGTGCAATAATATGACAAAAAATGGTAAAAAATAATGCATAAAAAGAGGAGTGATAAAGAGCTTTCTAACCAGTTCTGATTTAAACCTCTGAAGCAACCGAGGGAAAAGAAACCAACTGGTTTTGGCATGCCTCACCTGTGCAAATCAAAATGACTCAAATCTGACTCTGCTTGGGTTCTGTGTCAATAACTATATTATTGCTGTCTTCTACTGGCTTTAATATCAAAAAATGCCTCCTTAGGAAGTGAAAACTAGGGGACTATTTTTTTTTTAATGTTGTCCCTTGAACTTCATTGATTTGATCTTCACAGAGAGAAGTGGTGCAGCTAATTCATGTGTAGACATCTACAAAACAGGTGGGACATTATGATTCAACATATGAAGCTCCCCAAATGCACTCAGCTTTCCTTTGGAATGGTTCCAAAGGCTGAGAGTTGTTTTGAATGAAGGTTTCATGTTTCTTATGCAGAATTGTGCCTACTGCCAGGTTTATGAAAAAGCTCTTGGGCTACTCTGTAGCCTGCTTCTTTTTAGGCAGTTATTGGTGTGTGTAATAGATATTGGAATTTTACTTAAAAGCAAAGAAACAGTGGAATTCTATTTTCTCAGTTTTTCCAGCTGTCTTCACTGCAGACAACCAATAGAATAGTAAATAATTTATGTGAAATCTAATAAATTTTAAAAGAAGATGGGAAAAAAATTGCAGGAACACAATTGTTTCTGAAGTCCTTGCAGATCTTATTCTAAAACCTGTCAGTGACTCAGACTAAAACAGGAAAGGGAAGTTGATAATATTCACTGTTCTCCCAAGAATCACAAATTAAATTATTAAGAATTATTTTGGAAAATTTTCAGGTATAAAATTGGTCAAATGACAAACAAAGATGCTCAGACTTACACTGAAGTGTAACTTTCAGGCTGACACATTAATTAGATAGCAAAAATCAATTTAGATTTTTAGATGTGATAATTTATTAGAAATGCTTTAGGTACTTTTCCCATGAGAACCTCACAAGAGAGGTGAGGTTCTCTTTATCTATTTAAACCCTTTGCAGATATACTTGGACAATGGATGACTCTTAATCACCTGACATCTTTTTTCCAGTAGAACTACTTGTAATTAAGTAGGAACAATGTCAGCAATTATGAACTGTATGACTGAATTATTCAAATTTCTAATGACAGTATCTTTGGAGCCACAGTATTAAACTGGTCCAAAGTCAATACAAAAAAGACATTCTAAACATGTTATGTCACACAGTTCTGCATTTACTCAGTTCTCAGAGGAGCAGTCCCTCTTCTTCCCTCATTAGTCATTCATAAATCAAGTTTCTGTAGAATAAAAACAACCATTTCAAGATGTGTAGATGAAAAATAAAGCCAGAAATTATCATTAAGCTTAATAAAATTTGGAGTCTGTTAGGGGAGGGAAAAAATAGTTGGACTGATTTTTTTTTTTTTTTTTTTTTTTTTTCAGGAAGAGGGGCGG
>WBNO01001291.1:0-17618 GCA_013400575.1 Peucedramus taeniatus | reverse complement strand
CTCTGTGTTGTAAAGGAATCACAATCATTGTATACTTTTTTTTTGGTAGAAAAAAAGGGTTTTTTCCTTTATTTTTGGTCTGGTAGACCAAAGTCCTTGTTCATAAAGTTTGTGTGGAGTTTCACCTACTCACAGGTTTACTCTCTTTCACTTTGAAGCCCTTCCCCTTGTCCTGTCATGCCCTTGTAAATAGTCTCTCTCCATCTTTCTTGGACTTCTGAGATATTCTGTAAATTTGGGCAGTGATGGGTTGAGTGCAGCTGTGACCTGCATGTGAGAAGAAAGCCTAGACAGTCCATGCCCAGCTTGGAGTGCTGATGGGGAATGAAAGCAGTGTCCTCAAATCCAAGCACATTGATCAGCTCATAACCAATGGCAGAATTCCAGAGCTTTAGGATACAGTCCTGTTTCAATAGTATTTCCCAGGCTGTGTGGAATTCAGTTCAGATTTTGAATATCTGAGGCATAGATTTTTTTTTTTTGCATTCGTTGTGAGTGGCCCACTTTAAGAACACAGATAATTGGAGAGAGCTGAGAGGAAGGCAACAAGGCTGATAAAAGTGTGATCTATTATATCTCTTTAGATTCAAATGAGTGAGGTGAATCATGGAGATAGGGAACATTAGCACTGGGTGCTTTGCATAGGATATTTTTTGAAATGGCATAAAATTCATACATTTTGAGATGCATTTTTAAATGGCATAAAACGCGATCAAGTAACTCATTTTAAGAAAAATTGGTGACAAATGTGTCCTTATCCATTTTAAAATCTTCCCATTTGAATGGGAAAATACATTAAACCTTATGGTTGTAATACAGCTAATAGAACCAGGAAGCAAAGAACAAAATTTAAAAAATTACAGTTTTAAAGTCTCACTGGGAATATTAATGAGAGGCAGGATAACAGACAAAAGATGTGCAGTTTTCCTCAACTGCCTTCAAATCACAGTCACAGTGTTCATTTTGGTTTTAAAAAACTTTTGCTTTTAGTCTATAAATCAAATATGTCTTGAATGATGGTGCTTATGGAAGGTGCTGTATATGAATATTTAGAATGTCTTTAGTTCTGCAATTACTGGTGGGACTGACTTCAGTTAACTGCTTGTGATACAGAGATTTGGGGTCAAAAATAGTATTCTTCTGTGTATTATGGAATGGCTCATGTTTTTTGGAGCTATGCTATTTCCTGCCTTCCATTTGCTATATGAAGTTATTTACATCTGGGGCTTACTGGGACAGCCATGGCAGCTTTGGTGCTATGCAAGATGATTTGAGTATGAAATACTCTGATCTGAAGGGGATTTAGCCTCATGGTTCTAGGAATATTTCAATCCATTTCAGGTGCAGGAGTCACACTGAGGGACTCCTTAGCTCAGGTTTTCCCCAAGCCCATGTTTTGCTGTGCTGCTTTGATTTTGAGTCAATATTAAAAGGCTTTTGGTGCTTAATGAATGGACTGAGGAGAAAGTTTAATGTACACAGTGTTAAACTTCAGATGCCTTTACATCCCCATGAAAACCATACATTAAGATTATGTACTGCTCAGATGGTTTCACTGCAAGCTCATTTAGGCTTCTTTTCAAAAGAAACTGTCAGTTTAAATCTCTCTTCATACATGCATTAAATTTATACAGTTTCATAAAACAACAGTACAAAGGATGTTATTGACAGCTCTGCTCTTGAATTCAGCAAAGCTAAAATGAAACACTGGCTAGAAATTCAGGATTGTTTGCAGAAAGATGTTGCTCAGCCCATGCTGCTAGGCATAGCTTTTAGTTTATGATCCTTGTCATTTCTCAAGAAGTGTTAGGGCTATAACTGCACCTGATTAAAAAGAAAAACTGTGCATCAATGCACCATAAAGCAGTGCCCTGGGAGGCCCCAAGCAGCTATGAACCCTATAAACAGCTTTAGTAGAGGTTTGCATCTCAGAGAATATGACACAAAATCTCACATTTGCTTAATCACATTAAAACTTGCAATACAAAGAAACCAGCAGGTAAATTAAAACTACTGTTCCGTATGTTTTTAACTTGTTCTAAGGTCAAATTAAATTAAGTGAAAACACAATGCTGATGTTTGAAGATATGAACCCATAATAACATTGCCCTTCACTTGTGTTGTAAAAGTAATTTTCCTAATATGATAAAATATAAAGTATTCTCATTTGCTTGTTGCTGTTGTTACACCAGATTTTCCTGCTTAGTCGCCTATAAAGCTTGGTAAATTTAGCAGTAGTCTCATTATGTGCAATCATGTAATTTGGTTCATCATGTGGAAGCTGCTATTTGAAGCTGACTGTTTGATGTGCCTAATTTCAGTTGCACTTTTAAACCCACATATTCTGAAAGTGTGGCCCAGGAATCACCTGAGGACTGAGAGCTCCTGGGTTATCTGTGGTTCAGACTTCAGGGGCCTTAGGGTTGCAGCTCTTGTAGCCTCCTCTGCACAGCTTCATTCAGTGTATTAAAATATGACAAGCATCATATAGCACCAAATTTAGGGCTGCTTCTGGATGATGTGCTGAGTCACAAAAAGCAAATTGTGAACCACTGCCAAAACCATACCAGGAAAATATTTACCCTGTTTAAAAAAGGCAATGGTATGCAATGGGCAGCATGAACACTCTGAAGTTTGATTTCTGTTGTTAAAGGTAAAACAGATATCCTGTGTGTATTAATATAAAATCATGTCTGCATCTACATTAACACTTAGTTCAAAGCAGGTTGTGTTTTGCTGTTTCAGGGTGGTTTTTTGTTTGTTTGGGGTTTTTCTAGACAAGGTTTCCAGTTGTTCCTACTTGCTGCATGTTGGTTCAGGATGCAGAGCAATCTTAGCTAGCACAGATGGGATTCCTTTAAGATTAAATAGATGATGCACTCTGGGAGCACTTCATGTATTCCACCCATTAATTGGTTTTGAGATTATAGAACCAGGCTCGAGCTCTTCAGAAATAACCCCACCAAAAAAATGTGTAGTGCAAATATCAGGTCCATTGTACCAGCTGCTTCATTCCTATTTGTGTTGTTTGCTACAGAACATTTTAAAAGGATCATCAAAGCAGTGAAGGAACAAATAATTTTTGCAGTGAAAACAATTCTGTGTGTTTTCCACCTGCAATAAGGATTTTGCATTGTGTCAAATGTTCATTCAATACATTCATATTATCTCATAGGAACAGGTAATAATGTCCTCTTCATGAATTATTATGAGGAGTCACTTGAACTGCTTAAAGTGTTATTTTTTCATTCCTAGCAAACCACCGTTTTAAGTAAATGACTTCTTATCATTCTCTGTTTAACACATGTCATAGGTTCATAATGCCATAATTCATTGCTGATTTGACTTCTGCATTTTCTGTTTTGAACGTGAGAGGAAGCTCCAATGTACTGGAATAGGGGAAAATTTCATTAAACAAGTCTATTTCAATGTTGGCTTTATCTCATGAATGACAATATCCTGTTGATGAGAAGTGTGATATTTTATTATTGGTGCTGCAGCAAACCAAAAATGTTTTGAACTGCCAAGGAAAGGAAAATCTGTCAGGTGTATTCTCACAATAAACACCAGGACTGGAGGATTAAACTCCAAGAGAATGTGTGCTCACATAAATTTAAGAACACTTTTTAGATTGCTTCTAGTTCTATAAACTTATATTGCATTTTCACTGAGTACTCTAACAGTAAACTAAAGCTTCTTAATCTTCTGGGTGAGATGTTTTTGTGATGAATTCTGCACCATAACTAAGGTTAGATACAATCCTGTAGCTTTGACTTCTGCACAAGAACTGTGTTAGCAGGTTTGGAGTGCAGGGCCTTGCTGCTGTAGAGAAACTGGGATGTGAATTCAGTTCTTATGGAGAAAAAGGATCTCTCATTTCATATTCTCCAAGGTCTAATTTAGAAAGAAAAGGGAAAACAAATAAAGCAATGCAAAAATATCTATAGGATGATTCTTAAAATGGGGTGCAGTTCTAACTAGTGCACTGCTTTTGTGCACAAATAATTAATTATTGAGTATGGGGATTTTTGAGGGGATTTTGAATGAGTTAGAGATGGGATTTCTGAGTTGTTTTTGATGATGTGATTTATTGTTCTTACCTTCTACATAGATAGGAAGGGTGAGTTCAGCTCACATCTTTACTGTATGGTTTAGAATGTTACAAGACTGCTACTTATAAGACCTTTTAAGGATTTATTGATTAATAAAACACTGTTAATAAGGATATTTTAGTTTTTTGACATGATCCTTAAATATTTCATTTTATGGACTCATGTTACAGTGTAAGCTTTCTTAGCTCATCATGTTATGACACACAAACCTACAGTACTGCATTCTAAACTCCTTGTTTACTTTTGTAACTGCTTTTATTTTTTCTGTATCTTAAACTTCTTCTTAACTTAATGTGTCTCTGCTTCAAACTATAAATCCACACTCTCGTTCTAGCACTTGAGTTTGGAAACTTTTTCCAAGGTCTCAAATCCTGTGTTTAATTTTAGGCTTTGATTTACAGGCCCAAAGTTTTCAGAGTTCCTTACATTTCAGATTCCAACAACTGAGTATCACTTAATTTAAGGGAAATAACAGGATCTTACATATTAATTGAGTGATATAGATACCTTAAGCTTATTTGCCTTTTTTTTTTAACATTTGTTTAATAAAATATTATCAAACCTAATTCACTAACATCAATATTGATCTAATTTTACAGTGGCCTTAAACTTCCAAACACCAGGCACACAAATGGAATTGCAAGATGGAAAATTCCTGGACAATGGTGGTTGTGGCTATGTGCTGAAACCTGAATTCTTGAGGAATCGCAATACCACATTTACACCCCGAAATGTGGGAGGATACAGCAGACCAATGTCTCTGTCAATAAGGGTAAGATTACTGAAGCGTTGCTTTCTTCCATAAAAATGGGAAAACAAATGCTATGTAGTTCAGATGCAATTGTTATTTTTTTTTTTTTCCATTTTATTCCCATTCCTGTTAGTTGGGAATTAACGTTTTCAAAAATAAAGGTAAAACTCTCATATAGTATCAACTGCTGCTTGGGTGCTTTCTCATCTGCAGTTATGTTTGTTAAAAATATGTAAGAGTTCAGAGCCTCTAAGAGTCTGTAAAAATACATGATTTTTCATGATGTTGTATAAAGAAATATGAATAATGGAGCTGACAAATGGACCATTTAATTATGCTTGTGGAAACTGAACTGAAAAAAACAGAAATCAAATGTGCACTTTTGGTGTTATTTTATTCCATATCAATAATACCACGTGTACTATTATAATGTTAATTGACAAATGGAAATTTTGAAAGATAAGATAGGAAGCTTTATGCTTCTTTTAAGTCTCATTATCTTCCTATGCATATATAATCCTAAAATGGTATAAATAAGTGTGAAATGAGGGATGAATTAATAAGTCTTTGAATTATTTCTACTCCTCCCAAATTATAATGTGATTTACATCCCAAAAATACTAGAAATACATGTATTTTACAAATAAATGGTTATAAAAGCCCTTTTTTTGAGGTCAACTAGATTTGTTATAATTGTTCGCTAATTACAAAACTCCCTTTTCCCAGTGAAAAAGTAATATTTCTGATTACACAGAATACCACTTGCATAAATGCTATTTAATTAGCTATAATTAGTGTGTAATTGCTATTTTGTTTCTTTCAGAGTAATAAATAATGGAGATAAAACAATAGTTAGTGACAACTATAAAATACTTACATAATGCACACACTTAATCAAGAACATTTTAGTGGCCTGACAGTGAGCATACCAATTGTGAGTAGATATTTCTGGATGATTTCAGGCAGCCAGGCAAATACATCCCTTGTTTTAGCCCTAGTTTGTATGAAGCTGGAATTGGAATGAGGAGAAACCCTGAATTGTAATGCAGGAGACAGACAAAATCATTGTCAATGTAAAGGAAGTGTCTGAGTTTGGAAGGAGCTGGAGTAGAGAAAGGCAGTGTTTTAGACTGAGGACTTTAGACTGGGACTACAGGCTGGTAGAGGAGCAGTGGCATCCCACTGATTGAGGGACTGAAGGGCACAGAGAGTCCCATTCATAGACAGCAGCAAAAACCAGGAAATGGTGGTTGAAGACAAAAGGAATTGGGAGCAGGAGTCAAAGGAAAAGCAGCTTCTGCTGAAAAAGTTACAAACTGGATGAATGGAGAAATGACTTAACAGAAAGCAAAGATATAAAACATCTAGGGGGCAAATCTCTCAGAATGAATAAATGAAGAACAGAAAAATCACATAGGGCCTCATTTTACTGAATTAATTGTCCTCAACCTGATGTGCCACAATTCCCATCAAGAGGCATAGGGCTTTTGAAGCAGAAATAGAGATATTCAAGGTGCTTCATAGAGAGTCTTCTCAGCCAGCAATTTTTACATCTCTCTGTCTGCTTCACCTTGGATCTCAAAAATTGATTGGATGTATGGATTTGGCTCATAATGTGCTTAAAAGAACTCACTCTTTCCCACCCCAGGGGTGACTTAGACAAGCTCTAGCCATGGGTCATGCAGGCCTTGGCAGCAGCATTCAGGACATGGCAGGGAATCTCCCAGGTTCTCAGTGGGCAGCCCATCAGGGATTGCAAAGCTTTCTGGTGAAGGCAGTAGCTTTTCCCCAGGAAAAAAGGGCATCAGTGTTTGCCAAGCCACTGCTCTTCAATATTTCAGGCTAGAACTTCTTTTGGAGCAAGGTGTTACAGAAAAAGCCTAAGCAAAATGTGGAATTTTTGGGGTTTGATTTTTTGGGTGGTTGACAGGGGAATAAGAATCTCTTATGATGCTTAGTCCTGAGACCAGGATCAGGGGTCATATCTTGCAGCTGTGCTTTCAGGCTTGTCTATCTCTCTCAATACATTTCATTCACTGATTTCTAAACAGCTGATTACTGCACAGATGCTTACTCTTTCCTAGGTGTCCTGAAATACAGATAGAAAGCAGACAAAGTTGTGACTTTTATAAGTCCTTTCTTAGGCTGGGTGCCAGATTACAGGGCAGTCTGAGACAAAATTTCCAGGTAGCTAACTAAATTAACCAGAAAAACATCAGGGTGCTCACTAAATGAGGAGTTTGTGTGTTACTGTGCAAGAGATGAGGCACAGGTGAGGCAGTCTGCTACACAGCCTGTAGCACAACACTGATGTCCCAATGGGTCTTGATGCTGATCCACTCCCCACAGATTGGAATTCATGAGCTTGATAGCAGAAAATGTAAAAATCACTGTAGACTGATTCCTCCAACATTACTATTTTGCATAACAAAATAAAGTTTTTATGTGCAGCTATTGAATAAAAACCCCTGAAAATTATTGTTTAAAATATTATATTAGTTTATATATATATACATATATATATTTATAAAGAGGGTGGTGAAACACTGGCACAGGCAGCCCAGAGAGGTTATATGTGTCCCATCCAACCATTCAAGGTCAGTTTGGACTAGGCTTGGAGCAATCTGATCTAGTTAAAAATGTTTCTAATATATAAATGTTCTTATATAAAAAAAATATATCCTAATATATATAATATAAATATATACCACAATATTTCTAAACATTATCAAAAAATTAAGTTAGATGAATCCATATTCTTGATTCTGTTGTATTTAATATGTCTTTAATACACCAGTTTATGGCTGGTATATACTTAAAGTAATTTCTTATGAAAGTTATTTCTGTTATGGCTACTATATGGCTGTGGTGAATAATTCATTCTTACAGTTATTTCAATATAACTTTAATTTTCCAGCTGATCAGTGGCCATCAGTTACCACCCAGTGCCATGTCAAAGACCAACAAAGCTGACCCCATGGTGCAGATAGAAATCTATGGTGTGCCAGAGGACCAAACAAGAAAGAAATCTAGTGTTGTAAAAAGCAATGGTAAGCATCAGTCTGATTCTCTTAGCTGTGAACAAAGCACAACAACATTTTACAAGGAATCACCAACTTTGCACCCCAAGGAGTTGTTATAGAAAATGCAATTATTTGTCTCTAGGCTAGGATCTCCTGGCACAAAGTCACAAAGTAGCAGAAGTTCATGCTGTGTGCCATTTTTCTAGACTGGTAGATTAAGGCAGCACAAACTCCTAGCTGGGAGCACTCTCCCTTTCTAAAGGAAGATGGAATTTTTTTCACAAACTGCTTTGGGCTCATCCTGGACAGCAGCTCAGCCCCACAGAGCTGCTTGTCTGCTCTCCCCCATGTTGGATGGGAAGAGGGCTGGATGAGCCAAAATGAGAAAACCTGTGGGTTGAGAAGACAGTTCAATTGGTAAAGTAAAAGCTGCACACACAAGCAAAGCAAAATAAGGAATTAATTCACCACTTCCCATGGGCAGGCAGGAGTAGAGCCATTCCCAGGGAAACAAGGCTTCCTTATGGAGCTTTGCGGTTACTTGGGAAGACAGACACTGTAACCCTGAATGCCCTCCCTTCCTCCTTTACCCCAGCTGTGAGCTTGCCACCATTGCTAAGGAACATCCCTTTGGTCAGCTGGGGTCAGCTGTCCCACTTGTGTCTCCTCCCAGTTTCCTGGGTACCCCCAGCCCCCTCACTGGGATGGGGAGGCTGCTTTGCAGAGTGAGGAACACAGAAATCTCAACACTGTGTAAGCCCTGTTCAGCAACAGCTCAAACACTGGTGTGTAATCAGCACTGTTTGGTCAAAAATCCAAAATGCAGCACCACGGGGGATGATATGAAGAAAATTAATCCTATCCCAGCCTAAACCAATACACAAATTGGTAAATTTAGACTTTTTTTTCTCAAGCAATTGCTGTAACTTAATCACTTGTCTCATTTGAAGTTTCTAGTAGGAGTAATCCTTTAATTGCTTGACAGGTGAAGTATGTACTCTTTGTAGCTGTCTTTAAGCACTCCCTTATCTTTATAATATAGATCTTCTTGATGTCTCAGACTACAAGTTCCCTGTGATCTCCCTTTTTCTGTACCTCTGTCTTCTATTCTTCCTTTTTCTTTTTTTTTAGATGGCTGCTGAAATCAACCCCTGAATTTCTTTTCTCTGTATGAACATTGCTAAAGACAAAGTAACCCCTTCTGTTCCACATTCTTTTTTTTTGTATTTCTAGTCAAGTGAGTGCTTTACTACCTGAATTTATTTATTCACTGTGAAATAAGAAACTTTGGCAAAAGCATGAAACTGGTATGGCTATAGGAAAATTTAGGTTGAGCAGAAGTTCTTAACCTGGCTATCTTTGTCCCATTTTGCTCTCTTTTAAGGGATGACACCAAATGTCTTAGGCTTTTGCACCACTACAGTCAGTGGGAGTCTCGTTATTTCTTTAAATGGGCACAGATATCTAGGGAAAAATAATGGCTCTTTGCCAGTTCAGACTAGTGATAGCAGGTACAGTAATTCAAAAATTAGAATTACTAAGAAGAAAAAAAAAAAAGACATTTCATTTTAATCCTGTTTCTTTTCTCTTTTCATTAGCTTTGTGTCCTAAATGGAACGAAACCTTCTCTTTCAACATCCAAGTTCCAGAGCTGGCCATGATTCGCTTCTGTGTGGAGGATGAGGTCTCTCTGGTCAGCAATGAATTCCTTGGCCAATACACTTTACCTGTGATGAGCCTGAATACAGGTAATACTTTTATGTGAACCACCTATAACAGCTCAAAAAAATCTGCAACATTCCAGGCTTTTATTGTTACTGTAGCATTGAGAGAGTCATGCCTGTTTTCTAGAGGGAGATTGTGTAACTAAATGAATAAATGGCACTCATTTTTTTTAAATATTCCTGTTCTCTGAATGCAAATCCATGATGTTGAAAACAAAGTAATATTAGTGACAGGTGATTATTCCCACTGCAGTGTTCCATTCTAGATGGAAACTGCTCAGGTGGTATTTTTAATTCATTACAAGAAGTGAGACTAGCCAGAACTGCTATGAAGGCAACAGTTTTGTGCACTTCCAACTCAGATAAGTTCAAAACCCAATACCAAATTAAAACAAAACAAACCACCAAAACTCCCTCAGGTAACCTATCTGCAACTTTTCAGAGTGGAGAGCAATGGTTATAAATCAGAAAAAATATTTATTGCATTTTTCTTGCTGGAGTTTCTTTTGTTAAGCCAGTAGAGTTCCTGGAACCTTTGTAATTAATAGGCTGCACATAAAGAGCAGACACAGAAGTCAATAGGCCAAGGAAAAAGGCTTATGTAAAATGGCTGTTTACTACACCAGCTTTTGAAAGCTATTTCTGACAAAACAAACAGCTTTTATTAGTGAATAAAGATGGGAAGGCAAAACATTGGAGCTGGCAACAGGCACTGTGCCTATTTTATTAAGCTTAACAGGATTTTAAATGGCTTTTTTCCCCCTCATGTTTGGAAGTCATAAAGCTGCTTGTGATTCTTAGTTGAGGTTGAGGAGTTATACAAGAACAAAGACATTACTCTTAGAGCTCAGTTGTTTTGCTACAACATAAATTTTTACACTGATAACCTTTTACTTTCCTTTTATTTGTATACTTCTGGATACTGAAAGAAAACTCATTCTACCAACTCACAATGTCTGAGACAAATTCAAATATCAGGCACTACTGCTTACAAGTGCTTTTAAAATTATTAATTGAGGCTTTTTTAGATACAAATTTTCAGTGTGGCTTAATTAATAGAATTAATTTTGGTCACAAATGAGGGATTCATATTTTGGAAAAGTAAGAGCAGTAGATTTTTGAGGAAATATTTTCAGTGGAGTAATTCAAAATGCTAGGGAATGAGTTTAGGTACAAAAACTATAATTGATGCCAAACAAATTACCCCAATCCCCACTTAACACCACATAAAAGAAAAGTAATTTGTTATCAGGATGCCCAGAGGCCATAAATAAAATGCTTCTAAGAAGTGAAATGATAAATAATTTCAAAACTTATTGCAAGCCTTTTTTGCAATGCTTACCATTGAGACCCCTTGCTTTAGGTACCCAAACTCTCTAAACAATGAAATGGGAAAATAATGTTCTTGCAGAGGGAGTCACAAGAAGAAGAAGACAAGGGAAGAACTGCATAAAATGCTGAAGGGTGAGCTAGGATTTCAGTCTTAGTCTTCAGCTCTCCAATTGCTTTAATCTGTGTTACAGGACTGTCCCTCAGTCCCTGGGATTTGCTTTCCTGAGGTGTCCCTGAGGGCAAGTTGCTTCCAAAAGCTGAGCAGTGCTTACATCTTTATTTTTTTTTGTCAGGCAGTGGGAAAAAGTTGTGCCATTTCCTCCCTCCTCTGCATTTTCTTTTGAAAGGATTCAAATCTATATCCACACTGCCTTCCTTTCCCCAGCAGCAGACTCCCAGCTGCTTGTATTCTCCACTGGGGAGGAGTGCTTGCTGCCCAGCTGTAGCAGAATTTGATTTTCTGTGTAGGGATTATGTGGCTATACTGAGAGGGGCTGAAATTGAGAAAAATTCTCTACCTGGTGGTTAAAGGCAAATAGGAGGGGGGTCCTCTGTTACAGTCCCTGTGCCAATGAATCTGCCATGGAGAATACTAATACAGGACAGGAACTCAATTGTTACCTCTATTATCATGGGATCCACAAGTAGTTAATTATTTAATGCAAATTGGAGCAATTTCAATTAAAAAAAAAAGTTTTCCTTCTCTCAGGACACTTTGTAGAATATTCTGTAGGTATTGTCTAGAACACAAGTCTTCAGAAATTAATCTTAGTCCTCGAAGTGTATCTTTGGATAGGAAATCAACCAAGCCTTCCATTTATTGTATGCATGCCTTAAAAACTGATCTCAAGTGTAAAGTGCCTGAAACCAGCTTTAGTATCTGCTGGCCAGAATCTGAACCTTAAATACCAGAGGAATTTACTTGTAATAGAACAAGGGGAAATGGCCTCAAGCTCTGCCCGGGAAGATTCAGTTGGAGATCAGGGAGAATTTTGTCACTGGAAGGGTTGTCCAGCATTAGAAAGGGCAGCTCAGAGAGGAGGTGGAATCACCATCCCTGAAGGTGTTTAAAAAACAACTGGATGTGGCACTTAGTGCCACGCTCTGGTTCACAAGGTGGTGATCAGTCAAAGGCTGGACTTGATGATCTTAGAGGCCTTTTCAAACCTGAACAGTTTTATGATTCTGTATAAAAGAAGCAAGAAATTCCAAACCCAGGTAAATGTGGGTCCCAAAGACTCCACAGGCATCCAGATGCACCTAAAGAGGTATTTTGAAAACTGCAGTTCAAGGACACAGATACTGATACAAAACAGATTTACTTAAATAACTGGAGTTATATTTACATAGAATACAGAATATTTTTAACCAAAAAGCGACCCTGTTTATTATTATGAAATAATGGACATTTAGTCATATAAAGCTCTACAGGCTGGGGTTTTGAAGAAGAGATTGTTTTGTTTTCTAGGCAGGTAAGTGAATTATGTTTGAAATTGAGAGCTATGGCTTCTCCAAATGCTTCAAACCACCAGATGAACACGTAGTTTCTGATGGCATGACTTATCTCTAATAAAGTGAATTACTCATATGAAATCAATTTTTTAAGATGTCATGGCAGAAGATGTTACACTTCACCTTTTTCTGCCTCAGTTGGACAGTGCATGGTTGCTGCAACACCATTCTGTAGGTGCCATCACTGCTGTTTCATATGCTCATTTCATTTGCTATCAGAATGATGTGTGCAGCACCAAACCTTGGATGTTACATTGTAAGCTTTGCCCATGTTTAAATATCAGTGGGCTAAAAGTCTTCCATTTGAAAAAATGCCACATCCTGAAAAACATTGGAGTTTTTCACTCTGTCATTAAAAATACCAGAATTGAAAAACAATATAGATATAGATATAGATAGATATAGATATAGATGATATAGATAGATATAGATGAGAAAAAACAGAACAAATGGTGTTTAGGTCCTGTATAATTTCATTTTATTTTAAAGAGCTATTTAGAGAATCATAAATTGTGCCTGGTTTGCATAGATGATCATAAAACACTCCATTATAATATTTGTGCTTGTGGTTAATACACTAATAAGGTGTCATTATATTTACAGGTTACCGAAATATTCCTCTGATATCCAAAGATGGAATCAAGCTGGAATCTGCATCGCTGTTTGCTCATGTCTGGTACTATTAGTGATGTTCTGCAGAAGAAATTGTTCTGGGGGATTGTCCCCTGCTTCAATAAAGTAGCATTTCTGGCTTTGCAACAGCCCAGTGGCCCGATTCCCAGACTGGCATATTCTCAATGATTTTATGAAGCCAGTGGGACTTTTATGGAAGGGGTATCCTGGATAAGGGCTACTGTCCTTGGTCCTACTGCTATTTTTCTGTAGGAGAAGACTGGGTTTGAGAAAACCTAAGGAGCCTTGAAGTGTACAAGTGTTGGAAAGCTCTACAGAGGCCAACTGAGAGGTGTTTTAAAAGATTTTATTCCATTATCAGTCTTGTTGAAGGGTGAGACATAAGAGATGTAAATCTCAACGCCATTTCATCAGAAGCCAACCTATTTCCTGGTTACAATACCTTATAAATGTTTTTCAGCCTATTAGTTTTGCCACACAATGCTTCTTATAACACCAATCACCTATATTTTTATTCCACATGGTGTTGCTACAATGCATCTTTCACAGCTCTAATTTTCCAAAATATCTGGTCTTTTTGCAAGGCCATCTTTTGAAACTTGTTTCTTGTTCAGTCTCTCTCTCAACAATGTCATCTCTATTCTACAGCCTTCCTAAACCAGCACACCTTATCTCAGAGGTTGCATACAGATGTATAAGACTGTGAGAGCTTTCAGTCAGGTTTTGAGAATCCTTTACAAATCTATTTCTCACACACGAGTCCATGGGACCTGATGAGATACATCCACAGGTCCTGAGGGAACTGGCCTAAGATGCTATCCATCATACTTGAGAAGTCATGGCAGGTTGGGGAAGTTCCTACTGATTGAAAAAGGGGAAACATAGCCCACATTTGCTATCAAAAGCAGCAGTGAGGGAGGTGATTTTACCTCCCCACTCTGCTCTCAGGAGATCTCACCTGTAAAGTTGCATTCAGCTCCGGGACCCCCAACACAAGAAAGATGTTGATCTTTTGGAGTCCAGAGGAGGATTATGAAAATGATCTGAGGTGTGGAGCACCTCTGCTGTGAGGAAAAGTTTGGAGAGTTGGAGCTGTTCAGCCTAGAGAAGAAAAGGCTCCAGGGAGACCTTACAGAACCTTGCAGTAGAAGGGCACGTAGTGATTGGACAAGGGTGGATGGCTTTAAACTGAAAGAGGGTAAGTTTAATTGAGTATTAGGAAGAAATTCTTTACTGTGAGGGTGGTGAGGCACTGCCACAGGTTTCCAGAGAAGTTGTGGACTCCTCATCCTTGGAAGTGTCCAAGGCCTGTTGGCAACCTGAACAACCTACAAAGTGTCTCTGGCCATGGCAGGGGTTGGAATGAGATGATCTTTAAGATCCCTTCCAACCCAAGCCATTCTGTGATTCTATTATTCATATATACTAAATGTTTTTGGATATTTTAAAAATTCAGTTAATGTCACTTGGAGCTAATTTCAAATTTATGATTAATTATTCAGTGAGAATAATAGTCCAATATATACGAGAGATCATGCTAATTTTTAGGATATGAACATGTGAAATTGACATTTTTATTTGTATTGAACAAAATTTCTTACCATTGTACCTTTTCAAGGGAACAGAAAAAATTACACATACAATGTTCCCTTTAAATTTGTAAAAAGTGGGTTCTGATTGGGCTATTCCTCTTTAGTGCTCACTGTCACTTTCTTACCTGAAAAAATAGTTTTAGGAAAAAAAATACTTTGTAAAATCATAAAAAATCATATGCTAGCATTGGTACCTTTCCTTAGCTTAGTCTTGAGCCTCCTGCTGCTGAAGCAAGATAAAAAATTCATGGATTGATTTGTAAAGAACCATGTTCCTCATGGGAGCAGGGAACTCAGGAAGTAGGAAGCACAGTACTCTGAGGAGAACTAGAGAATTTTAGAAAAAGCCAAGGTTGATTATGGATGTGAAGATCTGTGAGGACAACTTCTTGCCTACCAGAGCTATCAGTGTAGATCTTGCCCATAAGACACAATATTCCCATCTTCCTTTCAGAACTGAAGTATTGTTGGCCTTCCACAGGACTACAGTTACACAACTAATGGCAGATTTGTTACTCAAATATGATTTCTTTTATAAAAAGGATGTTGCATTGATAAGTTTCTTTAATATCAAACAATATTGCTTAAGTTTGCAGACAGTTCTGGTAATACATTGTAATGCTCTTTTTATTTATTGCTATTCTAATGCTGTTTTAGTTAATGTTGCTCTAAAATGGAAAATCAGGGCATGTGGTAAACAAGGGTTAGAAAATGTCACAGGAAACAACACTGTTAGAAAATTGCATTATAGTTTTAATAAGGAAACTGAGACTAGACTGAGAGGAATCTAAAATCAATGTTGAACTGTAAGGTCAGGTAATTTGATAACTTTGTAAGCTGGTGTGTTTTCTGTGCTTGAATGACAAGGAACTTGATTTGTTTCCCAGGAGAGCCTACAGTGTAAAATGTTTGGTGTCCTGATCTTTGTAGTGATGATATTCTGTGTGCCAGCCAATATCCCTTGCATGTGGTAAATATTTTACAGTTTCTTACAGCTCTGAAAAGACTAATAATATGAATATTCAAACAGAGTTACCCTCACCTCCCCTTACTGAGAAAGAACTTAGTACACCAGTTTAACTGGGGAAAGAATTTTCAGATAAAACCTCATCAAGTCCTTTGGTTTGATGCTGAGAAAAACTCCAGCTTATTTCATTTCCTAACTAACACTCCAAGTCACACTTCAGGAACTTTATAGAGCTTTATACTCTGAAGACTGATGTGGATGTCCTCTGGGAGAAGAAGGCAATTATCTTCACTTCTGGGATTATGACCCCTCTGTTGACCATTTTTCCACCTGGTAGGACAAATGTCAGATCTGTCCAGTATATGGTAACGTAAAATTTACAGCAGATCACATCACAAATCAACACATCTCCTGTGCCTTAAAAATGTGCCCCTGGTTTGTTTACATGGTCAGTGGGTCTGGCAATAATGGACAGCTCATTGTGGCTGCTCACATGGCAAATACCTAAAGATGCACTTAAGTGCTTCCTCAAATTAGAGGAAAACAGAGGCTGTAATTAGCATCTGTGAACTTAAAGGAACCACTCATGTTCATTATTTAATATGTAAACATATATTTTATAGCCCTGAGGTCTATTCAATGCATGTATTGACTTGAATCCCTTATGCAGCACAGGAGTGCAGTGTGGGAAGACTGCTGAACAAATATCTGTGGTATCATGATCTTAAATAAATCTGCCACTGAAAGCTCACATTCAATATATTCTCTTTATTAATGAACATTAGCTTCTCCCTCCTTCTTTCTTCACACAAATGTTCAGTTATATCTGCCTCTTGGATGTCAGAATAAAAGAAACAATGACATGTATAATTGACAAATTAATGTCCTGGATTAAATGTTGCATTGTATCAAAACTTTAAAAGTTCTTAAAAAACTAAAGTATTGATGGGGTAAGATTTAATGTGAAATTTGCTGGACATCTAAAATATATTGGCAGGGAACCATCCCATGGTTTTCTGGTGAACTTATCACATGCAATGATGATAAATTACACCATTATCAGCATTGTTTCAACACAGTCAGTGGAATTAATAGGCAAAAAAATGAGGTCCCATACACTGATGTGTACAGAATTCAGTATTTTTACAGTACTAATTAATATTAACAAAAAAACCCCAACCATTGCTGTCATAAGAACTTTCTGCATGTTGCTACAAGTCCTTAGCATGAGATTCCTTAACCTCACACTGTCAGGAATCTGTGGCAGGAAGAAGGTAGCACTTCTAAGACAACAGCCTCATGGTTAGAAGTGTTAGGATGTGTGCTCAGCAGATGACTGCCTATTCTCAAGGGCAACTGAGACAAAATGTACTGTGGGAAATGGGATAAAGAAACATTAGTGGGCAAATAATTGAATCATCTTGGAGAACATTTAAATTACACTGTTTCCCAGTGGGTACCACTTTTCTTCATTTAACTGGACACTGCTCAGTTGAATGTTAACAGCTCCCAGGAATGTTCCTTTGCTTTTCACAACAAGCTTCAGTACACGGCCTTGGAGCTCTGAGACTCTGTCATAGACAACCTGAAACCATATACAGTGAAACAGAAAAAAACATACAAGTTTGTTCATCTATTTGACAGGCAAAGCACTTCCATGCAGCATTCAGGAGGATGATTAATCCAACTTTGTGATAATTGCTTTAAATTTCCATCCAGAATAGTAAGCTATTAACCATGAGCCTAATTCACTTAACTTAGTAAATTTACCTCAGAAATATATTTGACCTTATCTAGTTTATATAAAGAAATTCTACCTTAGAATCACAAGCTTAGGCTTGTGAGAGCTGATTATTTTAAAATAAATATTATTATTACTTAAAATTATTAAAATATAGAACATTTTATAGATTATATAATTATATATATAAAATATAGTTAATATTTTGTATTATATAAAAGCATATATATT
>WBNO01001290.1:0-15836 GCA_013400575.1 Peucedramus taeniatus | reverse complement strand
ATAGAAATAAATAACAATATTGTGACCCAAGCTTTAAAAGCAATTGAAATGTCTGTAGATTGAAGTAGAGCTTTCATAAACTCTGAATTTTTGAGCCAGAATTATACTTCATTTTATTGCAGTGAATCTGGGATGTTACCTTATAAAATTGCAGACATAAAATACAAGATGTTTCATGGGTACCAATTAATATGTGCTATGTTGAAAGTCATTTGATAGCTCTGAATAAGGAATAAGAAAAATTTATACGAAACAAAACATCATTATTTCATAAAATGATTCTGAACAGTGAAAAGCCTCTTATAACAAGGCAAAGAATGTATTAAAGTAATAAATAGAGGGTCATCTCATATATTCATGAAGTAAGTCCTGGGGAACTTAACTCTATTCAGTCCACAGCAACCAAGCTCACCTGGCTAAATCTTTGCATGACTTGGAAAGTGGCATACCTTTTGCAGGAAATGTTTTGTGCTTGTTTTGTAGCAGTTTGTTGCTCATTTTTAACAGGAAAATTTTATGGAAGAAAATCATTCACTCTAATACTAAGAGTGGCTTTGATAGCTCATAATGGTTATGAATGTTACTGCTTATGGATAGCACAGCAGGAAAATACATGGAATCTGGTCATAAAAGCTAGCAGAAGATGACAGACTTCCTAGTTCTGCTGTTTGGTTTGTCTCTTCATATCAATTACCATTATAATTCTTATCCATCTATCCTCCTATGTTCTGATTTACACCCAACTGCTAAATATGCTCTCGGCTGTACTCTTGAATTACCAGTTAACCTTTTTTGACACAAAGCTACTTAATATGGGTATTATGACAATGTTATAATATGAGGGGTTGTATTAAAAATAAATAAAAACAAAAATATATTGCACCACTGAGAGCCCAGGTGCTGTGTGATTCACTGAGCAGATGCTTTCAAAAGTGGCATTGTGCATTTTTCTGCTGTGCTTTTAGAAGAATTTTACTGTGATCTTTGCATTCCATACTGCTTTATTGTGCTTAATTATCTTCTATGTCTTCTGTCCTTAGAGGTAGATGAGTGGCAGTTCTTCAGTTCTCGAAATGGAGGATGTCACGTGCATTTCATCTCATTTACTCAAAGTATAGAAAGAGGAAAAAAAGTTGCTATGGACTTCAAACACCTGCCAGTGACAAATTACTTCAGATCCCCTTTGGAGCTATTAATAACCATGGCTGCAATTTCAGCTCTTCCCAAGTGAGGGGAAGCATTTTAAATGAACTAGTGCAGTGGGTGGTGAGAAACTCCTTGACTCACCTCATGCATTTTTCATCATTATTTTATGCAATTATTTGCCAAGAAAGAGTGCAACAGCAAAGACTCCCTTTCAATTCCTTCAACTCCACCTGACTACATTTTAATTTCCCAATCTGTTATTCTAGGTTATATATATATATATATATTTATATGTTACAGTTTTTCTGTAGGTTTTGAGCACCTAATCTGGCAAATAAAATTGTAATAACAGTCACAAAGTCACCCTGGGCTTGTTGGGGTGAGGAAGGGGAAATTTGTGTTGTCCCTCCTGATATGACTCAAAACTGCTGTTAGACAGAAGCCAAGTTTCAGACGGCTGCATGAAAATTGTTTCACAGAACTCAAGGAGTCCTGGACAATCTTCCTAACTTTATCTAGCATTTTGTTCTTTTCAAAGTTCAGTTTGCACTTGAGGCTACAGAGAAAACTGCCAAAGAAGCCAAAGTGATTGCTGGCAAACAAAAGTGAGTTAAGGACTGAGTCTCTCTGCCAGTCAACAGATATTGTTTAGATGGTCTCTGTAGGTTTACTGCTGCGTGTTTGTTTATTAAAAATAGTAATAATTTTTAGTCGGGTCCATACAGATTGTCAGCAGTCATTAAGTACCTTACTTAGAGTAAGGAATAGTGTCAGCAAGAGTCATATTAACAGATATAACTTCTGAAAACAGAATAATCATTCCCTTGCTTAAAACCTTACCAGTTAGCTTTATGAGGCAGCTGCCATCACTGTGATACTTCAGAGCGCTTCCTGAGGCAAAAACTGCTGCAAGTGCAATGATAATTTTATTTAGTTATGGAAAGAATTGGAAAATGTTTAGTTGCAGCCAACAAAAATTTCAGCTTAATTCTGAGAAAGCATGAAGCTGGTTTGCTGGGATATTCAGAAAAATCATGGAAAATCACTTTCACATGTGGTGGTTTTGTGAGAACTAACTCCTAGGAAAGGGTGGAAGTGTTTAATCCTGGGAATTGTGTTGTATGTGAATGTTTAATTTTTATAGAATTTGTGTGTTCTTTTCAGGAGTGGAATCACCAAGGCTGATACCATGATAGAAACAAGCCATCTTGAAGCAAGGCTACACCTTGTAAAGCCTTAATGGAATATCATTGTCAGTGAACATCCATGACCAAAACTGTCATCGAAATCAACTGCTGTCCTTAGTGCAAGATGAGCTATATTTGCTAGGCATGAGTCAGAAGAGATTGATTATGTCATCTTATATAACTTGTGATATCCAAGATGTGTGCCCAAAGGAAACAGATATAATAAGGATCATCTACCTTAAGACTTCTGGAACAGCAGCTGGCAGACAGCTGAGGTGTTTTATGGGAGATAAAATGACAAGAACAACCTGTGCTAAAGTCAAAGATCCCACCCAATGTGTCTCGCTGTTTGACTGCTCTGAGCAATGATTGTGCCATGCCCAGGATTTCTCAGTGCTTGGTGGCTCACTTTCTAGTCTTACCTGTGCTCAGTTAGAATTCAGAAGAGATGTTTCTCCCCAAAAGCTTCATAACTGCACATTCGAATATGAACATAAAACGATTAATTTTTAGTGGTCTGCAATTAAATTAATTTGTGAGTGCAAGAACTAAGCTAATTTTCTCACTTAGCCTTCAAGAACTTCTGTCTACTCTTTTTCACGTGCTAGATAAAACTGAAGAAAAGTCAAGCAGCAAGTTTAGCTTTGCAGGTCCTAGCTTAGAAACTCTGGATCTTTCCCTTGCAACAAAGCAAAGTCACCATACTTGAGATCCTTTGGTCAATCAACCCCAGCTATTCACCTCCAGCTGCTGAGTGTCTATACACAGTATTCTTTCTGCACACTTAGAAAACACCCTCAGTTTGATATAATTTATGTTTGCATCATTGACATGTTCTTTAAAATGTAGTAAAGAATCTGAGACACAGTTAAGAAACATACTCTGCTTCAAATTTCTTGGTACAGTTGGAAATTTTTAGAGGATGAAAAAGGGATAGGAACAAAAAGGCTTTAAACAGCAAATTTAAAAAAAGTCCTTGAGCTGCTCAAGGGAAACCCATAGGCTGTGTCCCTGCAGAAGAAACAACCATTTTTCATTATAAGTGCATGATGGAAAGTACTGAGGGTTTGGGCTGTGGTAGGTCTTAAAGCTTCCTTAGACACTAACCTTCACATTAAAATTCACTCATAAGTTTATGTCACAGTAACAGCACAATTACCTAAGTTTTTGTGCACTAGGAAGAAGTCTTTTGTTTACTTAGTTTCCTTTCTTATTTATGTTGTCCCCTTCATTCTTTGCAGTTGAAAAATATATTCTGCCACGCACATTTTAATTTTGTCCTATAATCTGAACAGGAACATTATTGAATTATCAGTGACATAGAAATTATTAACCAGCATCAAAAAACTTTTATTTACCTTATTGAGCATTTAATGTTACAGAGCTTAGCCTGAGGAGTTTAAGGACTTTCAAGAGTATAAAGGGGATCTACAGTGTTTAGTCATCAAGTTGAATCATTCATTTTCATTGCACAAGTAATTAATTTGAAACTGGAGTTTAAATTTGTGTATTATCAATAATAAAGCAGCAATAAAATGGTTCTGTTGAATCCAAAGTTTCAGATCCAAATCTCAAAAAATAGCAGGGAACAGTGGGGGAATATTGCCTTGGAAATCTGACTGTAAGAATCAAGACCTCTCTGAAAAATGCAAAGGTGAGAGTCAGTAGGAAGTGATGTGGAAATTTCTGTGATTCTGGAGTTACATACTAAGTTTCAAGAACAGAAGTGAAAGATCCAAGAATTTATAGAAGTTATATTACAATAAAAATATCCCCTGAAATACATTTAAGGAATATACCAGTCAGCTTCATACATTGGTGGAGGTACCTCTTCTGAATACGGTAGAGTAAATCTCAGAGCTGGGAAAAAAAGCCAATAGAGGAACAAAGACATTAAAAAGCAGAGATGGTGGTATTTTTATATCTGATGAAGACAGAGATACTCTTCTAAAGGGTGATTCAATCCACTCATCTTAAATGCTTGTATGAGGGATTTAGTCACTGTTGCATCTGCCCATCACTGTGGACCAAAGACCGTAGATGAAGGAGTTGAAAAAATAAGTATTTTTAGATGGCAAAATGTCAAATAGTAAAACAACCCCAAACCCCCCAAAAACGAGCTTTTCACTACACCCTCTACATATGTAGTCAGTTGCTTTTTTGAAGATGGGTAGTTGTAGTTTTTCATCAGGATAAGATCATGCATTGCTTGGTAGGTTAAATGCAGCCAGACTCCTCATGCATGGCTGGAGAATATCTACTAGCAGCAGGAAAGTAAGATGAAAGAACTGGGATAAAAGACTACACATAGAGAAAAAGGAAATTATTTTTAAAAATATAAATTAATTTTAAAAGATTCTGGAGTTACTTTTAAAGCATGATTTTTTTTTCCACAAGACACCTATAACATGATACCTAGTGTTTCCTTATGCATTTATTTCCATTTATTCTTTGGTTGTAAAGATTCACCTGTCAGCAGGTGCTCACTTAAAAGTGCACAGAAGTAGGATTTTGTAGTGACTGATATATTTTGCATTGATGTACATGAAGTAGGAAAAATCAATGAAAAATAAAATCAAAATCTAGTTTAGAATACAAAAAATGCTGCATCAGTTGTCTAACCTAATTTAGATTCTTTTTAGTGTCTGAATTTCCAGATGGAATGATGAATATTGAGATACAGTAATATTGTTCCTTTCAGTAAAGTATCTGAAAGACAGAAATACATGAAAGTAACATTTAATCATAGAACAACAGTGCAGTGTGACAGATTTTTTTTTAACATGCCTTTACTATTGGGTAATAGACATGTCTATTTCCAAAATGCTTGCAAGAAAAAGAAAACAAAAAATGGAGATGCAGGAAGTTCTGCAAGATTCAGCCTTCTGCATGTTGTGTGTGTGACCTCATGTCTCTTGCAAAACTGAGACAATAACAAAATACACAATGTTTGTTCAAGACATAGAACACTAAGAGGTGAAATAAGTCTTCAGAATCCAAAAGGTTGTTTCAAAAAGAAAATTAATAATCAGAAGTCATTATAGGTTAGATTTGTGTTGGATATTAAGAAAAATAACAGCCTATGCTATGACAATAATTAAAAACTGGAATGGGGTGCTCAGGGAGGAGCATAGTAAATATCCATGGGGAGCACATATCTGTTGAGGGTTTTGTCATCTTGTTTTCTAAAAATAGGTTATGCAAGGTTCTTTCAAGAGTAGTTTGAACACAGTTGCTCCTTTTGTTGGCAAGCAGTTGAAGTAGATTGACCTCAGGTCTTGCTTTGAGTTCTATATTCTGCAGTTATAGGAAATACAGCAACTTTTTAGCACAGAAGTGAAAAATGGTGCTAAACAAGGTGGCAGTTAACACTCACTCATGGAATATAGTTATTTCCATGTTGAGGTTAAATAAATTACATGTAATTTAATGTGAGGACATAGATATAAATGTATGCTTGACTACAGAGAAAATAGAAACTCCTATTATTTGTGAGAAAATATTGCAATAAATATTATTTATCAGAAAAATATCAAAATGCTCTGTGCATTCTGACTTTAAAAGATATATTTGGTGCAGAATACTTTTATTGTAGGCCATTAACTTTTTACTTACCTGAATGAATATCCTCATTTGTGCACCAGAGAAAACCAGAGAGAACTGTTGGCTAAGAAGCAAACTCAGAATTACATAGTCATAGAGCTGACTGACACCCAGACAAAAAGATGCCATGTGATCCTTGAGTTTGATGGAAACCTTCCTCGGCTACTGTGATGTTGCAGATTCAGTTACAAAGCTATGGCATTGCAGAGCCTGCACATTTAATCTATGTGTTTTCACAATAGGTGTGAAGACAAAGATAAATTAAACATTCTTGTGCTCATGATGGCCTGGTTTTAGCTGGGGTATAGTTAGTTTTCTTCCTAGCAGCTGCTGTAGTGCCAAGTTTTGGATTTAGGGTGAGAATAATATTGATAACACTCCAACACTTTAGTTTTTAATGAGCAGTTTTTACACTAAATTGAGGGACTTTTCAGCCTCTTCTGCTGTCCTGCCAGCGAGTAGACCAGGGAGCACAAGGAGCTGGGATGGGGCACTGCTGGGACAGCTGACCCCAAATGACCAAAGGGATATTCCAAACCAGATAGCATCATGCTGAAAAATAAAACTGGGTGGAGTTGACTGGTGGTAGAGGAGGGGTGTGGGATGGGCATCTCACTGCTTTGTGATTGACTCAACCTAAAAGTTTTATCTTTTTACTAATTTTTCCCCTTGCCCAATGAGTGTTTAGCTGAATGCCGAGTTAAACTGTGACACAAGAAGACCAAGAAAATGTCATTTAAACATGGATTTACTTTCCACCTTGCCAGGATTTTACCCCATAAATGTCCAGCTTCACCTTGAATGCTATTTTCATCCTCTTTCATCTAGTGTATGAAATCTGACGTGTAAAATTGTAGTAATATGTTTTTAATTAGCAGAGAAAAATAAGAGAAAGTAGAATTTATATAAAGTTGGCTTGGAAATAATTATGAACACTTTTTCTTCCAAAATAGCATGTATAACAGAATTCACTATAAATAATGAAAATTAAATAGTATTTAATAACATTGCTGTTTTTTTTTATTATGGCAATCTATAACAACTTTGTTTCCTTATGTCTGTCAAGAATTCCATGTGACACTGAAAGCAAAAGCTTACTAGCTTTATATATGCCTTCTAATCTGAGACACAATGTCATTTATTCTAATTACCAGAGTTGTCTCTATCACTTGCCAGTGAGTCTGTAGCTTTATTATAGGCTTGTTCTTCACTAAGGCCCCATAAGCACTCATGGCATGGTTGTACCTGGATATCTTCTCAGGATCCAGCTTCAGTTCAGAAAACATTAAGACAGTACTGTGAGTGAGATTCCTGAAAGTGTTCCTCACACCAATATAACTGGTAATTTCTCACAGTATGAATAATTGTACTTCATCAGCTATTGCCTTGTTGCACACACCAAAATGCCAAGGCTTTCAGTTCTTTCCCTCTCACCAGAGTCAACAGCAAGTGTCAAGAAAAGAAAATAGTGTCACCAAGGTGATGCTGGCAACACAAAAAGGTACTATTAGCATATGTGCAAACGTGCAGCTGTTAATGTTAGAGGTGCAGTAAAGCCCAAAGACTGGATTGCTGTGTTCTGCAGCAGAGAAGTGCAGAGGTGACTCACCAGGCACGAGCAGCCCTGCTCTGTAACAGAGGAGTCTTTGCATTTTCAGATAACAACCAAGCTTCCTAGAAGAGCAAGAATGTGTCACTGGGGGGAATTTTCATTTCATTTTTGAAATCCTAATTTAGTATGCACTATAACTGGAAAATAGACCCAAGAAGATCTTTGTTAAATTATGAACACAGATACAGATATTCCAAGAAATTTTCTCAGATTCAGTCCACATTGAAAATCTTTAGGTGTTCTCTCATTTTTTTTATTAATAAAGATTATACAAAGTTCTTCATGAGATGGTGCCCTACTGTATGCTTTGTGAGAGCATTTAGTAACTGGATGATATGGTTCAACCCCTTGAACATCTCAGAAACTTTTCAGATATAATTCTACCTGATTTTTAATACCTTCCAGGATTTATTGGACTGTGAAAAAGCACAGAAATGACCACTCTTGTGTAATGCTTCTTCTTCTCATGTACTAAAGAGACCAAGTACAGCAAACTGAAGACATTAATCATCTGGAAAGGTAAGAAACAGATTTTAGCCCAGCATTGGAAATTATGAGATCTGGGTTATATAACCCTTGACAAATTGTGTTTCTGTTGACAAAAAGGAGACTTAACTGCTTTTCTCAGGGTGGTAAAACAGAAACAAGAGCATACAGCTAATCTATCACCTGCTTTCCCACTCTTATTTTCACAAATGATAATCAGCTGAAAGGATCTGAGTTTACTTTCTGAAAAATTAAGACTCTTCCCCTTAAGATAATACATAAAATATTAAGGTATTTGGCGATGGAAATCATACTGTAAGTGAACAGAATAGGCTGGCACAGAAGTGTCATCTGTGTATAAATGAAATCAAAGAAATGAATGCAGGTAAAAGTTGTGTGTATCTCAGTGTCATCCTAGAGTGAGGAATGAAACATTATGTTTCAAACCAAGCAAGTTTAGGGATTATTTTGCTTTGGTAATTTGGTTGATTGATTTTTTTACTGCTCCATAATAAATTGCAATGATGACTCAAAACTGGAAACCTTCATAGAAGTCCAAATTAATAATCTGCTTATTCAAAAAATGAAAATTATTATGATACTCATATGACCTCAGTAATAATTTGGTCTTGTTTAGAAGTACAGACCTGGTAAAAAGCACTAAATTGCCAAAATAATTCCCATATCCCTTTCAGAATATAAACAAAGCATGTTTCTATACTGACAATGGTGTAGGCAGACAATCAACAGGGTTGGCACCTTTTAAATAGAATCACTAATGCTTTTTGTGTGGCAGTGATGTTGCAGCCTTATTGGAATTGCAAAGAAGATGAAGAAGGGCAGGAGAGGTGAACAAAGTGATAAAGGATTTTAAATGATCCCTTTGTGCAATATGCAAACTCCTCTTTACTTTACTGTATTCGTTAGGTCTGGCTGAATTACTTGGAGTGAATAATTTATGTCACTACTTTTTGGATTTTTTTCTATCAAATGGATTATTTCAAGGTCTCTACATGAAGTGGAATGATGCCTGATTAATACTTTGGTAACCTTATTTCATATTTACAAATTATTTCAAGTAACACCAAATTATTTGCAACCATATCTTCATGTGAGTTTGACCAACCAACAGTAGAGACAGAGTGTTTTCAAAATATTAAAAACTCTCAATGTATAAATTTAAAAAATCCCTTTTTAAAACATACTTTTAATTTTAAAAAGCACCTATAAATGAATCAGCAATACAATTTTTTTTATTGCCCTTCAGGGAATGCAGAAGACATGGTTAATATAATGCAGGTTTCTTTGGAACTCCCTGTCTTCACAGTTAATTTCAGATTCAGAAAGAAAGTTTCCTTCTGATTGTACAGATTGTATAGAGAAGAACACACAGGCAGAATTTAGAGCTGAATTTCAAATGGTCCACAGGACAGACAATTTCTGGGGCTTTGAAACTGGTATGATTACAGAGAAGTCATTGTTGCAGGAGCAAGGATTATTCTTCCATGGGTGATTTGAATCCAGAAGGCAAGACAGAAACAAAGCACTTGTACCCAGGTGTCCCTTATCTCCTTCCTTCAAACATGAGAGCTGCAGGCATTACACTCCTGCCACAATTTGTCTTCTGCAGGAACCACACAAAATTAGTATTCTGCTTAACATCAGCTTCTCTGGGGTATCCTGAAAGAGGGGAATGAGAATCCACAAAGGTCCAAAATGTGGAGACCTTTTGACTTAACAGCCTCACTTACTTGCAGGCAAAGCTCCCCCCACTCCCCCCTCAGCCTATATAAGCTAAAATAAATTAAAGTGTCCTAGCTCTAGGTGTTCACTCTGCAACTTTGATTGTGAATATGAATTCAGAACCCTTTATAGCACTATATGGATAACTAAACATTTGTATCTGCTCTTATTTTATGGAAATATCATTATCATAAGAAACAATTTACTGATCACATATGAACTGAAAGAATTTGCTCTTCAGCAACAATGTTGACTTTGCAGTGACATGAATTGCAAAAGTGGGTATTCTAAAATAACAAAAAGAGGTCTTTGATGAAATCCAGAAAGCTGATTTTTTAACTGGAATGGCAGCATTTTATAAAATTACTCTTTATTATTATGATTCCTCTCTGAAATAGTTGGAATTGTTGTGTTGTTTTGAGTCTTTTTACTGAAAAGATGATTAGAGTTTTAGATTTGATGGAACAATCCTAATAATTTAGAACTGTCAGAATTTGTATTTATTACTTGTATTTTTTAATTTGTATTTAGTTTTCCTGTGTGAATTGTACCTAGGAGATGATTAATATATTTTAACATAGGTTTTAAGAGAAAGGTAATAAAAACTGCTCAGAGGTAGAAGTGTGCTAAAATGTGCTAAAATGCCACATAATTCCGTGCATCTTTTATTGAAGTGATTTGACTCTATCTCCCTATTTCAAATAATGTTTTTCATCAGATGTAGAGTTAAAAAAAAAATCTATTACTTGTATTTCTTTGGGCAAAAGTAAATTTCAGTTGGATCATATTTCCCAACTAACTCAATTAGCTTCAGAGAACAATGCCTTTGAAAGCTTGGTCTGAAGCTTTGCCCAAAGGACACTACCTAAAGGAAGAACTACATTCTCTTATTAAATGGTTTTGTTGTTAGCATTTTTAAATGAAGGCTGCCCTCATTTTGTTTTGTTCTTCATTTAGATAGTTCACTAGATAAGAATGTACTGCATGCATAGAGAAGCAGGAAACATATTCCTTAAACAATTTAAAGAAATTGTGTCCTGGCTTGCTTGGTATTGTTTTGCTGGAAAGAAACCCCAGACCATAGGTCCAAAATAAATCAGTGTTTATCATAGTGCTTTAAATGCCAATAGATTTCTATTGTTATTGTAGTAAAAACAAGCTACCATATTTAGTGGTTTTATCATTAAAGAGAGCAGAACTGAGAATACAATATTCATATTTCATTGTTGTCCTTAGGGCAAACAAGGCTTTCTGCAACTAGACATGGTGTGTGATGGAGATGATAATACATTAAGCCTAGATTTTATAAGTAAAGGTAGTTTGGCTGCACAGGGATGGTCAGTCTGTGTGTGACCTGCTGTAAGACTGGATCTTACTTTTCATGTCTTATTATGAGAATTCATATATCTTCTCTTCACAGCATTTACCTGCCTTTCTTGTTTTTGTACTCACAGAATCACAATATCACAGAATAATCAAGACTGGAAAAGACCTTCAATCACTTAGTCCAATCATCAACCCAGCACCACCATAATCACCCCTAAACCATATCACCCCCAGACACCTCCTGAACATTGCCAGAGATGGTGACTCCACCACCTCCCCAGGTAATTTATTCCAATACCTACACTCAGTGAAAATCGTTTTTCTGCTATCTAATCTGAACCTCCCCTGGTGCTACTCAAGGCCATTTCCTCTCGTCCTTTCACTTCACACCACAGAAAAGACTGACCCCTGCCTTACTACAACCTTCTCTTTATGTCTTTCTAATACAAATAAAATTTCTCTGGGGAAATAATGATAGGACCATGACCAGTTGTTTACGGCCAACTACCTTGCTCCCAAGTAGACATACACCAGGCAGTGTGACTATTAGATAAAAATCTCATTGTTTTCTACCTTTTCACTTTGGTTACTGTTGGTTGCTCTTATATGCTTACTGGAAACGATGTTCAAGTTTATATTGGCCGTAATTTTTTTAGATACTGCCTTGCAGTTCTTTGCTCAAATGAGTGGATTTGAGGATGCTTTGGAAGGGACACCAGTTCTAACATCACAGAGATTTGCTGAGTGATTTTTAAAAAGCCTTTCTCAAGAATAAGGACAAGATTAAATTTTGTTTCTTCAATTTGGATGTACTCAGAGAAATTAAAAAGTTGAGTTGCCATAACTCTTGTGCTGCTTACTGGCTTTGAATTATGACATCACATACTACATGTGTCTTTCTGACTGTAAAGCTTTTTACTCTCTCTCCACACTCCTCTTTAGTCAGATTGCAGCTCTCACCACTCTTGGATATCACCTGAGAGCATCCAGCAGTGGGTGCTTGGGAACAGAACAAGAGTAGGAAAAATGCACTTCTCCCTGCACATTCAGTGATAATTTGAGTGTGAGGTGGTGATAAGGGCAAAAGTCATCTTCAGGAATATTGTAAGTACTTGCAGTCTAATCATTTTTAATGCATTTCACTTTTAAAGAGCCTTTTACAATTGGGCATCACCATATCCTGTGAATTTAATAATACAGAATTTAATACTGGGAATTTCTCAGTTCTTCCTCTCTTGGAAAGATATTCATGATCTTTTATATCTTTTTCATAACACTCCTGTTTTATCAGTTCTCCAGCCTATAAATCCTAATCTGTTCAGTTATTGTACAGAAGCAGTTTCATCCCTCCAGTCATCCTTTTTTCCTTCTCTGTGTTGTTCTTGGTTCTGCTACATTTTCTTGACACAGACGTGAACAAAATAATCCACATAGCATTCAAGATGTGGACTTTCTCAAAATTGGATTGTAATTTTTGTCTAATTTTCCGTATCTCTCACCACCATTTCAGCATCAGATATGTGTTTGTAAGCTCTGTTGAACAATGAGAAGATGAACAATCCACAGTGATTCCAAAATCTCTTCCCTAAACAGGAACAAGTTTGGTATCCATCAGGGTATATGAGCTGGCAGGATGGTTTTCCTACATAAGTTTTTTGTATTTCTTCACATGTCCATCAGAAAAATTAAAAAGTAGGGTAGTAAGCCCTTCTGTTAATATCATTACTTTATTCATTGTATACCTCCCATGTTTATTTCCCTTGTATGCCTGACCAGCAGATTCACTGACTTTGATTGCAACTCTGTCCTAAGCTTCAATAAATTTACTTGTCTAATTACATTCATTCCTAAATCTACTGGGCTTATTTTTTTTTGTTCCCCACCACTGACAAAGCCTAACCCTCTCTTTTTCTTTATCAGTGTATATCCCCTGCAGCACCTTTCTCCCTCTGAGCTGAACTGGTTTATTGCTTGTAGCTTTGCATCTTGTTTGCTGCTTTGTCAATTTGCCCGGGGCTTCTCAAACTTATTACAGCATTTTAATAAATGCCATCTGCTTTTCTGTACTATATGATGGAAGGAATGGGTCTTCCCAGTGCATCTGCCATCAGTTCTGACTTTCAGAGATGATACTTTCTCCTAAGAATGTAGAATTATATTTTCACTGGTATTTCTTGCAGTGACTTGAATCTAGATTTATCTCATTTAACTTCAGGGACCTACCTGAGGTGTCTGTAATAAGAACACAGTTGTCTTTGGTTCATTGTGGAATCAATGCAGTGAAAGTATGCATAAGATGATTCATTCCCTGTAAGTGTTGGCTCAGAAATCTCAGAAATACCTGTCTTTCCCTAGCTGGGACTAATATACAGAACCTCAAAGACTTGCACTGGTAATTTAGATGCTCCAATTGCATGCTGATGTTAGATGAATTAATCCCAGGCTGTGGTATTTTAAAATGTGAATTCATCAGAGCCACAAACTATTGAAAATATCAGTCTTCCATAAAGAAAAAGAACACAAATAAAGGGGAAAAAAATAAAGAAAGAAAAATAAATGAAGAAGGAAAAAAGGTTGTGAAGCAACCTACTTTATTAAATCAGAAAAGGTATAAAATATTCTTAGATTTATTTTGACAAAGATCAATCATTGTTTTTTGTGAGCAGCTTCTACAACAGTTGTTATTGCTGGTACTTCCAGACAAGACAAGTAAGTGTGAATATAAATATAGTTCACATGGATAAAAGACTGAAAAAAAAAGCTGAAGTGCTACATAAATGTTCTGTAAAAAGAAGAGGAATAATTATTTTACTATATTCTTCCCCTACTAGAAGTCACCAGTCTCACCTGGCCTTGACTCCGGAAGAGAAAAATAAAGGGCAATTGGGAGAGAACAGGTTTTCTATAACAGTTCTTTCAACAAGCAGATATACAATACCTATTTCTGCTGGGTGGAATAATAGGGATTTTTCTATTTGAAGTACAGGTGAATGCCCTGTAAGGTGTTTGTTCATGCATAACTGTACTTAAGAAATTATTCAAAAGACTGCCATGACCTGTCACAAGGGCTGTATACACTAGGATACAGAATGGAGAACATTCCCAGCCACATGCTTTCTAGCTCAGAAAGGTCTGAAACCTGTGCCAGGATAAACTTTTTAGCTTAGCTGAGGAATGCCCACAGGACTGTGGCCCTTAAGGGGTGACTGCTGCAGTCTGGAAAAAAATGTCTGGAAATATCATAAAAGGAACCTAATTTTCTGTAAAATATTTTTTCTCTGTTTTGAGTTCCCTGTGCACACTTGAGATTAAAGGGGATTATAAATAAGGTGCTTCTCACATTAAAGCAAAAGGGGATTTAATTAAATAAGTTTTCCTACCTATTAGGTAAAACACTTTTGCTGACCTACTACAGAATTCAGTGATTACTGACTGAAAGGAGCCTAGCCACTCATTACAGAAGATAACCTGATACCTCTGCTCTTGTTTTCATTCTCTGATAAGGGCAAGGGCTGCACAAAGCCCCTGAAACCATCTCAATTCTGAAACATGAGGCACCTAACCTAGAAGAGTGAGTCCTCTAGACCTCTTCTTTATTCAGCAGTTGCTCTCTGGAGGTGCCAACCTCATTCCTTCATCAGGTTAGAAGCTTAAGGTGGTTATACTCATAAGACTACTTAGATTAAGTTTATGGAGCTAAAATGCTCTTTCCTTTTGAAGTTAAATGTTTCTGGAAATGCTTTTCTTCTATTATATGTGTGTAAGTAATCACAATGTTTGAGGTAGAGGTTTGTCCCACCTAATTCCTACCTGAGTGCACAAAAGGGCAGAAGGCCAATAAGGTTGGTAAATTTTCTGTGTTTGTTCTCTGTGGTGGTTAATACAACAAGGATATAAATGTGAAGACAGAAAATTAATTGATCCACTGAAAATATACAGGATCGCCTATTAGTTTTAGATTAGAGAAATCATAAGCTAGAGAAACATACAGAAACTCAAGAAATAGCTGTCCGCTCATCCCAGTATTAAAAGTGTGGGGGAACAGGAGCATTTCAGCAGGCCTCTGGAAAGACAGAGACAAAAGAGGATAAAGCAGAGATAAAGAGCTTACTGTTGAATATAATTTAGTGTTTAAAGTTCTGAAAAGAGCTATTCTCTTTCAAAAAATCTCTTCTGAATGTACCAAAAAATAAGCCAGATGCTAGCTTCACTGTACAACAGTCTTTTCATACTGGCAACACTAGAAATAATTGGTATCTTCATTGCATCAGGCAAATTGGCTCTATTGAATAGTCAGATACAAAAGTGTGTGGGAATCTGTCGTCAGGGAGAATCTTCAACCATTGTGCTTTATAATAGCAAAGAACTGGATGGTGCAAAATGATTCTTGCCCAGATTTGAGTGATTTGGCATGGAGGAGACTAGGCAGAAGGGAAGGAGGTAAATTTCTTTCTCATTTCTGAGAGCATCTCTCAGATATTAAGGAGGGAGGCAGAATCCTTGAGCTGCAGAGACTTTATGATCATGCTGGAGTATATTCAGCAGAGAATTCAGAGGCTGTTTCAGCCATATATGTGCACATTAACTGTCATAAGTTGTAAGAGAACTGGACTCAGGTGAGACAATACAATTAGAAACATATGCTTGGTTTTAAACACTGCAGGCACATTTTGTAGCTGGGAACAGCTGTTGTTATGACTGTTTTAAACATCTAAGCACAGGAAAGGACAAGA
>WBNO01001289.1:0-10351 GCA_013400575.1 Peucedramus taeniatus | reverse complement strand
TTTTTTTAATCAAATCAAATTAAAAGATTAATAAAAGTTTATAGTTAACCAAATTTAAATAGTAATAGCCAAATTAAAACACCTGTTTTTTTTAATATTACAATATTAATGTATTAATTAATAAATCATAATTAATCATCAACTTTCATTCATTTGTTGTTTACTTAGTCCTATACGATCTATACCGCTGAGGAGAAAAAAGAAAAAAATTCTTTAGTTCTTCTTTTTAACTCTAAGGCTGTACCACTTCTTTATCTTTTCCCAATCTTCTTCAAAAACCTCCTGGGTTTCAGGACCTAGGTGGCTTTGTTGACAAATCAAATTTACTATTTCAACCCTTGCTTGTTTAACCCTTGCGTTATAGTATCTTGGTATATCACTCATCTTTTATATGATGTTAGACTGCGATATATTCCTCCTAAGAACACTCTGTCTGTTCTTCCGTCCTCCTGCTCTACAGCTAGCCAATCACCTGTGTAAAGCCTCTTGGGCCCTCTCGGGAGGGGCTCTGTGTGGAATCCCTTTTCACTTTTCACAAAAGCCAAGCAATAAACTTCGTAACACAAAAGGACTTTTCAGTAATAACTTTTAACACTGAAGAGTAGTGTTATTACACCACAAACACTTAGTGCAGCTGGGTTATTTTTAGCTAGTTTTTGCCCCCTTACGAATTAACGATGCAGACTGCAATTCTCAGCCTGTCTTATATTTCTGCTAGCCGCACCATCGGCCATCAGTGTCTAAAACAACTTCGCGAAACCGCAACTTGTGTTATTAGCTACTAAGAAATCTTGTCCTTTATGCCTCGGTTCCAGTAGGAATTTTATATTTAAAAAAATGTAGTCCAAATCAATTAGAAAATTAAAAATGTATGCCTCAGAATTCCAAAGGGATGCACAATTTTACATAAAAAAGCCCCCCAAAATGGATGAGATTGAATTTTCAAGAGGCTCTTATAAAACCGACAAAATATAGCTACAGTAAAGGCTGGGCAACTTGTGGTGTTTGGGGGATATACTTATATCCCGTTGCAGACTGCTTCTGATTTTTACTGGATTTTTCATGTTATTAACGGATTTATCCTTCTCAAGAAAAAAGTAATCTTTTTTGAATGGGCCTGAAATAAAAACTCAAACCAAGGGCTGTGGAGGTCCCTGCAGAAGGTGAACAAGCAGAGCAGTGGGAAGAGTCTATCTCCACCTCCTAGCAGGAGCCAGAGCTTACAGCCCAACCCTTTTGACAGAAACCATGATCGGGGACAGCAGGCTGTGCTCCTGTGGTGTGAAATGCAGAGGTGCAGGCAGGCACTGACAGTGTCTGTACCTGGGGCTGAGAGGAGAAGCACAGGCTGGAGGGTGGCTTGTGAAGAAGAGCAGGGCAGAAAATCACATCCACCAGCCTTTCTGAGCTTCCTGCCTCACAGTGATCTGTCCCCCAGCTAAAGCACCAGAACAGACACAGCAGCCCTGCTTTTGCACGTGACTACCTGGGCAGCCCCAGTGTATGGCCCACACTGGTGACAATGGTCACCTCTTTACAGGATGGGCCAAAGCTGAAATCCTAAGGGGTCAGGACATTAATCATTAATCATAGAATATGCTGAGTTGGAAGGGACCCATCAGGATCATCAGGTCTATGTGTATCATCAAGACCTGTGGATAAACAACTTGGATAACATGATTATTCTGTTCATATATATATATACATATGTCTATATATATTTGTATGCTTTTTTCATGGCAAATATTATGCCTGTTAGATGACTTCACAACAGAAAATCAGAGCCAGATAGTGTATCAAGGCATTACTCACATGGCCAGTTTCATGGCCCTTTTTGCTCAGGACCTGGCACTTTATTTGATGAAGTGACATATTCAGATGAATTGGGCTGTGGTTCACAGAACAGGACTTCATGCACAGAATGAAAGAGGATTGAAGAGTTTAGGGAAAAAATTAACAACTATAAACAATGTAAGTTATTTTTAACTCCTCCAGCCTAAATGAAAGGCTAAATAGTGCGGTGTTTGGTAGCACACAGCAAAACTGATTCTTAATTCTACATTTTCTTCAAGGCTTATATGTAACAAATGGATAAACATTAAACTACTACTTCAAATACATTAAGAAAAGCAAGTTTCTTTTCTTGTTCTTTCACAATCTTTGAAAGCCTTAAGCCGATAGAAGGAAAGGACAGAGGATTTGGAGTTAAACTTGTTGTAGAATATTTGATTTAAGGATATGAGTCCCATATCTTTCCCATTGCCTGATTTCATGATCTGCCCAAATTGCAGAAGCTATATAATTTTAAGGTTTGTGGTCTAATAAGAGCAAAGATCAAATACCTCTTTCAAAGGTGTGAATGATCTCCTCTGAGGGAAGCTGAGTGACAATGAAGCAAATAAGGTATCTAGCCCTGTCCTCAGAAAACATTTTAATGGCAGCAGGATTAAGCCACAGAGTGAAGAATCAAGAATGCCTTCATTAGTTAAGTGCTAATTGCCCTGGCAGTACACATAATGCTGGACAAGGATGGGAGGAGTTTGGTTTATCACTGAGTCAAAACCAGCAGCTCAGTTTGACTTGTAGGAGGGAAACAAATGGTGCCTGCAACCTCCAAATGATTTTCTGCGTTCTGCAAGAAACCTCTCCTGATCTGTCCTCAGAAGAGCAGCTCCAACTTCCTCACCCGTTGAGATATTTGCACTGCTGAGCCCTGGATTACCATAAAGGGCTGGTAATAAAGTAAATAAAATTAGTTACTTCCCAGAGAGGACTGAGGCACAAATAAAAATAAAAATCAAAGATATAAAATCAGGAGGCTATTTTCTCTTTTTTTTTTCTGTTATTTTTAAGGAGAAACTAGGAAATAAAGCAGCACGAGGGAAACAAAGACATTTTCCATCATGAATTCTTGAATGCTGTACACATGATCTCATTGGTAATGGGTCAATGCCTCCTGCTGTGCCTTGGGCAAGATGGCTGTGATATATAAAATGTTTCTAGTGGCTGTTGACATTGCAGAAAGCTTTTATTTCTCTCTCTCCCTTTTTTTTTTCCTTGGCTGCATCTATGTCTCCATCTTAAGCCTATAGAAATTAGGAACTTCATAACAGTCAGTTTCGTTAACCTAGTAATTGCATATTGAACCATTTACCACACATACACAATCAAGAATTGTCACACTGTTAATAAACAGCTGAAAATTTAGGCACTAATGGGGACATTCATGATGACACGTTGTCATCAGTAGTGCTGATGTCAGAGACAAGTGAAACCCTGGGGGCTTGTAGCCATCAGCTCACACCCAAACCACCTGAAATCAACAGAAAGGCTCCCTTCAAGACCAGAGAGAAAATAGAGAGTGGTGTAATAACAGAGAGGTTCTTTTTGCTTTTATTAGTTCATTCCTCAAAAGTGTGCAGAAAAAAACCCAGATATTTTTCTATCATTCTCCTTCTAGAAAAAATGCCGTTTCATACACCCGGTTTCCTCAGAGAACTACAAAATCCTCAGAGGACTCAGCTGAGATACTGATGATTCTAAACAGAAAGTGATAAGCAGTCATCAGATAGTATTTTTTTTTTCTGTTACATAGAGAGCATACAGAGGTTTGTGTAGAAATGACACAGAGAAGAAAGCAGCCAAATTGTAAAATACACCTTCATTATAGCATATATATATGATCATGATTACTAATGGCAAAAAGCAAGTGAAATTTCCTGAGTGCTAGTGGCATTTCAGTTTTCCCTAGGTCATTGCAACACAGAAATTTCACATATAGTAAGTAGATATAAGGTGATTTTTCTGTTTCTTTTGCTTTCCCTATTTAAATAGTAACTCAGATAGGAATAGACTTTTTATATCAATAGAGTACAGCACAGAAAAGAAGCCATAATATCTGCATATTTTATATTTCATCCTTTTCTGGACTCGTTATGGTGCCCATCAGTAAGGAAGATATTAGATGACTAAAATCCATCATTATTTGTTTTTATTGCCTATTACTTATTGCTGTTTATTTACAATTCTTAAAAGTAACACAGGATACCATTTAAAATTATCTATACCATGAGTTTTACTGCTCTATTATCTCCCCATATATTATTATATATAGGTTATAATACATAGGCAGTAAAGAATTTAAGGCCAGATATTTCCCAGGGTATTGAGTTCCAAGGAGCTCCTTGATGTCAGAAATTTCAGCAAAAACATACTGCAGAAAACAAATGCAGATTGACCATTACCAAATGAAAATGTTACTATTTTTCTTCCTTTGGGGTACATTATTACTTTTTACTGCATTTTTTCTTCTCTGTATGTGTGTGTGTGTGTGTGTGTGTGTGTGATATTATTTCATACTATGAATGAGACATAAAAATATGCCTCTTGCCAAAGAGACAATATCCCTTGCCAAAGTGGAACAGTAAAAGTCAGTGGCTGTCAGAATATTTGCTGCACAATATTGATTTTCATTAAAAGTACCACTAAAAACAGTGACTAAGAAGACTGATCAGATATTTTCCCTACAGTGTTTTTGGTAAAATCTCAATTTATTTTTTTTAATAAACAGCTTCCAATCAAAGAAGTACTAAACTTTCCACACATAAAAAAAATTCTAACAATAAGGCAGAAAAGCAGAAGAGCTCATAGGAATGCTTAACAGGAGCCACTTCAAGTAGATCCAAACTCTCTGAAGAGTACTTAGCACTCTGCAAAAGATCTTAAGGAACTATAGTCACCCCAGTTTCCCCAGAAAAGAGACAGAAAAATCTGTAAGTCATGTGAACACCAGCCTTTCTGGTCCAGACCCACCTCGCTCAAGCATTTGGCCCCAAGAAAAAAGAAATTGAACACAATTATTTGGCCTGCACTTCAAACCTTAAACTAGGTGACATGCTTAAACTGAGTGACAACTCTAAGTCTTAAAATAGAATAGCCTCTTTATATTATTTTTTCTTCCCTTCTAAGCCCCCTCCTTTTTACTCTGTTTCTCTCCCTCAGGCAACTTGCTTCATCTGTCCATAATCAGACAATAGGAATAACCAGAAGCTCTGCAAATGCAATGTGTACATATGTGTGTGTACCTACATCTCTTCTCCAACCGGAGCCAGAAAAAGGGATATGCTAAGGACATGCTTCCAGTATCCTGACAAAAACAAGCATAGGAAGAAATTCAGTATCTTTGGATAGGTGATAAGTTAAAAATAGAAACCATGTTACTATAGAAAATACAATTCCGTGTGTTGTATCTTTTACAGTTATCTGTTGTTTTGTTTTGAATTCTTTCCCTTTCAAAATATCAGGGGGTCAAATAAAATTCAAAAGACTCCTAAGCCACTGAAAAAAACCTTATTGATCAGTGGATGGTGTATCCTTTCAGAGAAGCATTACTAGTGTGCCAATCTTGACCACTCAGCAGTAAGGTGGAACAGATGATGGCTGCATTCTAAAAGGTATGACCTGCTCAAAAGCTGAATAAATAATTAATGAAATGATTGATTAAAAAAATAGTAACCCAAAACATTGGTTTGTTTCTGTCCCACACCCTGCACAAAATCCCAGCTCAAAAATAAGGATAGTACCTTGACAATCCATAACAAGAGATACCTTCCCCTCAGGCATTGTTATTTTGTCTGCTTCAGGTCATACTTTTTAATCCAGCACAAAAGAAAGTGGTGAAATAAGAATAAAGGAACAGCTGAAAATGCTAAACTTTTTGACCCAGGACAGAAAACCAAGGCCAAGTCTAGCTTCCACAAAGTCTAAAATGCAAAAATTAAAATAGCAACTATAATATTAATAACTAAAATTGAATTAAAAGTAGTGTAAGTAAGGTCAAGGGAGTGTTTTACTTTGTAAATTTTTTATTGTTTTTGATCACTTAGAACCACAGAAGGCTTTGAATACAGAAATATGCATGTAAATGAAATAGTATGTACTAAGATGTCTTAACTGAGGACTTTTTTAATAAACCATAAAAGTTGTTCTTAATATATTATTACATTAATTATACACAAATAAGTCATGAGAATTATGTTTAAATAACTGATGTGTTGGCAAGCCTCCAAGAGGATTAAAAACACAACCTTGAATCCAGATTCTCATTTTGTCAATGCCACAGCAATCACTGCAGTTATATTGCTATGAGGACCTTAGCCATACAGCCTCAGCCTGGCTCTGAGTTGCTATGGTATGGGAAGTTTGCTATGGTATGCTCTGTTTGACTTGAATTGCCAGAACTTCTCAGACTCTTAAAGAGAACCTTTCCTCCAAAAGAAAAAGGGCAACAATCACCCTTAGATTAGGAAAGAGCATTGATTTTCCATTGCCTCCTAAGGTCCATGTCAAGTCACAAGCATAAGAATGAGGGAGGAACAGTGAAGAACTATATCTCACAAATCTCCCTCCTAAACTCCTTCTGGGATGCTCAGGTACCCTTGCCACTCCCATAGCAAGGTTTATCACAAGTTTCAGAAAGGCAGGGGAGAGGCAGAGCTGAGGCAGTCCCTGTGCTCAAAGTGTTTGATTGCAAACCTCAGTATTTATCCAGATTTTTAAAGATGAAAGGCAGCCTCTCATCATTACAATGAAATTTAATGTACAGACTTCATAATGATAGATAGTGCCCGATGCACTTTTCAAATATACATTATTAGTATTCTGGAACATTAGGCAAAATTGATTTTGTAAAGGTGGTGTTACCCCTGTTGTAACTGTAAGCCACCACATCCTCTCTAAGAGCTCCACCTGAGAAAGCCCAGGTGCAGAAGATCCTTGAAAAATACTCTGGGCTTTGTACAGGGAGAAAAAGAGTCTAGAGCTGTCACCACAGCAATTATGGATTAAAGATGAAGGCTGAAATCCAGCTGCTAAAATTCTTAAGGAGTGTTGCTGGCAACCTGTATATGGCAATAAGAGTTTGATGCTCCGTAAACTAACACAAATATTTTAAGTATTCAGCAGGAGGAAAATCAAAGTACCAACTAGATCATGAAAGAAGGAAGGAAGCAGTAGTACTGAAAAGAATTATTGTCTGATAGTGAACCCTGCCCATGTGAAGCATAATTTCACAGATGCCAGGAGTGTAGCTACTCCTCCAAATAACTGGTTGCATACAGTGATCCTGAGAAAGTTATCCCTGCTGACAAAAGCAGGGTCAGCTGGTGGGAAAACAATCCAGACTTCTTGGCTAGTTGGCCATACACTTCCTAAGTAATAAACTTTCTCTTCAAGGATTCTCACACATATCTAAGTGGATTCCCCTCAGAAACTTGTCATTATACGGATGAGTTTGTGTTCTTTTGTGTTCTGATGCTCTAATTTACCATTCTTCATGGAAAAATACTCACAGAGCTCCCTTCCAGGGTCTAAAAAAATACAAGTCACATTAAGATGTGGTTCACTTCAACATTATTATCCCTAATGCCACTAATAGTGTTTTTAGAAACAAAATATTGCTTACATATAGTTTGATGGCTTCATTTCATAGAGATGAGGAGTTAGGCTACACCCTTTTTCAGTTTACTTCTTTTGTGATACCTCAAGGATTGTAATTATAGTAGTGATATGCCATGAATGAAGTGTATGCTGTGATCCGAGATAATCATGTCCTTGACCTTGTGCTTTTGAGAAGGAAGAGATAGGGGACAGACCTCAGGAGACATATTCATGTTACCTGAAAACATGTCCTTATTTTACATGTAAGATCTGTCTAAAAAAAAACAAAACACCAGGCATTTGACATTCCTGGAACAGAAGGGTTACATGGGGGCTTAACAAAAGCAAATGGGAAAGAAAAATGAAACTGAATGTGCAGATTTATTCTGAACAGCAATGTAAGGAGCACAATTTTGACATGTACAAAGACTGTGTTTATTATCCCCTGGAGAGAAGATGAGTGGAGAAACTGACATTGGTTGCATAGTGACATTTCAGGATGGAAGAAGGCATATAGCCAATTAAATCTAGCATTTGGAACCTGTAGTGCTTTTCCCCTCAAGTGCTTATCTAACACTCTTTGGAATATGATCACAGCTGCAGCTTCTATTTCTGCCATTAGTAAACTTTTTTTACTCTTACTTTAAAGGAACATTCTCTAAACTTCCTTCCTGGTACATTTTTTAATGGTTTGCAGGATCTAGGCTCTAAAATGATATGCATTTTTTGCTACTTAGTATTTTCAGATCTCTTCTAATTTTAAATTTCCCCTTCCTATTTTGAAATGAATTAGCTGTCAATCTAATCAGTGCTTATTTATCCACTGCCCTTGGATTTCAATCTTGCATTGACCAGGAATATTTTTTCTAGTGTTACCCCAGATGAAAATGAAGACTAAATACAATATTTATCTTTCTTATATTACATTTGCTGTCTCTCTCTTACTGTATCTACAACAACTTACCAGTCCCCGAGTCTTCTGGACAAGGTGTTTTCGTAGAACTACACTTTTAATTGATGCAGGTATGTGTTATTCTCTTGGTCACTGTACCATCAAAACATCCTTAGCTAAGAAGCACATTGTGAGGATGTTTGTTAGCTGAACTTCAGAGACTCAGAACCAGAAAGAACACAGGAGTCCAAATTATTTTCCCCTTGAAAACAGTGAGATTACAAACCATGATGTGACTTGGAAAGATTCACAGGCCCTACCTTGCAAGTTTACTTTAAATCATATGCAGCAACTTCAGTGCTGAAGAATCAACAGTAAAGCAACATGGGACAAAAGACTTGTAATGAGCAGTAGAATCAGCTTATACTAGCCTCTTCCAGGACTTCTCTTTGGAAATCACAGGCTGATAATTAAGAATGCTGATGTAACACGATGAGGTACATGTCTATGGCTACCCAACAAAAAAAAAAAAAAAAAAAAANGTTGTTGTTGTTTGGGGTTTTTTTAACCCAGCTATAGAAGATAATGAGATAAAGCCCTAGGTATTCATTTTCTGACAGTGAGAATCATTTGTGTGAAGGACTAAGAAGATTAGAGTAGATAAATGCTTTTATAAGAGCATTGTGGAAGTGTGCAATGGACCTTACAATGTATGCTGATATTTTAAGATACTTTACAGAACATTTTAAGGATGTTTTTACAAATTGCAATGGCTCTTGTATATGAAACTATGTCATCTGTAAGAGCCTATTTCAGGAAATTATCTTCAAATTTACTCCTACTTGCCATTGACAGTAAATTGCTGCTATTAAACAGATTTCTATAAAAAAAAAACAAAAAACCAGCCTGTGATTTAGTCCTGGTGTAGGCTGTGATCTTTCATTTGGGAACTGTACAGACAACTGCATGGGGACTAATACAACAGATCCATGTGCTTTTAGACTCTTTTCTGTAGAATACATTATATCTACACCCTCAGGACACAAGTACTACTCTTGAAAAGTATTCTTAGGAAGCATCCCCTAAATATGTTTCGGAGCTACTGCACTTGAAAGGCAACACAAAAACTACAGTGAATGAGTATCTTCCTCCCTTCTGCACTGGGCATGTTGGTGCTTTCAGGGGTTTTATTTGCCCATGATTTCCTTCAGCATGTTCATTGTTTTCCTCAGTCCTTCTTTCTTGTTCCAGCTGCAGAGCAAGTAATCTGAAGCAGACTATCCTTCCTGAATTTCCTCTGCCCTGTCCTAAGCCATTCTCTGAGTTAAATTCCCAAGGAAACCAATCAGTCTGCCACCTGTCTGAAAACCAGGATGGAAAGCAAGTATTTCCTGAACTTCAGCAATAACTTAAGATACAACTGATATCACAAAGTCACTCTGTGTTAATGACCCTTAATCGCTCATCACTGTTTGCTCCCTTGCATCAACACCTTTTGGAGTTACAGTTCCAGCTGAAGACTAAAAATAACAGAGAATACACAATTAAATTGATAGAACAGAACACATGTTGGTACTCTCAAACATCCCAGCGGGTCCTATATATTTCTTGTGAAAACAAGATCATACTGGAATTAAATATTAGCACTTTAACTACAGGGAGTTCCTGTCTCTTTTTGTCTCTGTTGCCAGAGATGCTAAAGGCAGATCATTTCTTTGACCAATATGACTGATTAGACACACAGCAGGGTAAAGAGCAAGGAGATTGCTCTCACCTCTAGGCTGAACCATAATTACAAGTATGTCTTTAACTTCACCTGTACCTGTACCTAAGCCTTGCTAGTACAGTTTTGGAGTTCATAATGGCTTCATGGCCACCCATCCTCCCACTAGCTCTGTTGCTTTTTTACCATCCAGATTTTTCCCCCGTGGAACACTTTAAGACTCCAAACACATACTTACCCTAACAGCAGTACTGCTACCCTCCATCTCCATTTGTTTGTATTTTCTTTCTATTATTATA
>WBNO01001270.1:0-65888 GCA_013400575.1 Peucedramus taeniatus | reverse complement strand
AGGGGAGAGGGAAAAAAATGCACTAAATTCTCATCACTGCAGAATGGTGAAAAAAAAACCAAACAACAGAAAAAATAAGTAGAAACATAACTAATGCCACTGTGCCAGTGATTCCTTGGTTATAATCCATGCTCTCACCTAAAAGTAATAAATTCAAGTTGACGGAAGTCAGTTTACTCCTTAGTGAAAAGACATCTCAGATACCACAAAGTGCCAGAACACTACAAAGCACCTGATACTCTGTTGAATGCAGTAACTGCATTGTACACTGAAACCTTGGGTCCACAATGGTTGCTGTTAATAGTGTTCATTGACATCTGTGCTGCTGAGATTTTGAGAGGACTACATGCACTAAATTGTGACCACGCTACAAGGCTGCATTTCTCCTTTGTTCTCCTAGCTTTCTGGCCATTACTATGCAAGCTGCAAACAGATCCTTAAAGAAAATGTATCCTAGAAGGCAGGGATTTTTGCCCTCCCTTTGTGATCACACAATCCGTGATGAACAGGATAAAACAAAGAATAGATCAAAACAAAATCCTCATTTCTGGCATGAAGAAAGCCAAGCATGGAGAATTTCAGCCACATGGGAATTTGGTTCTGTAAAATACTCCATAATGATTACATAAAGAGGCTTTGATTACTGTAAAATTCAATGATACATGCACTTCTAACAGCATTGGAAATCCTAAATGATTACAACAAGCCTTTCATGTTTATTCATCAAATATTTAAAATACAGGATAATACAAAACATTTAACTAGTTTGCTTTGAGAGCAATTTACTATGCTCTTCTAGCAAAAATTTGCTCAAGAAGATAAAGTCTCACATTACTTACATCCAGTGCATATGTTTTTAATATAATTTTTTAATAGAATTATTTGCTCAGCTTTAGTTTTTAAGTACAAAGTTTCAAATGTAAACATTTACTGGTACAAGCATGGTCATAGCTGTAAAAGACACTTTTGTGAGGCACATGATAGAAAAAGAAAAATCTGTTCTAACAGATTGAATTTGCTGTTTTCAATTTCACAGAACACATACCCCAAAACCTCAAGAAAAATCTGTTTCCAACCTCTGAGCACCTGCTTTCATAACACAAAAGCAATAGCAGACTTACCACTGCTCCATACACCTTTCTTTTCATGTTTTTTCATCCTGATTGGATACTTTGTTCTGTTTTACACCTATCTCTACAAAGGTGTAATATCTACCCATGTCTACAAACCCTTCTGAAGGAATAAGCAAGGAAGGAGAGGTGGTGGGGTAGCCCGTGTATTAGGGAGAGTTCTGATTGTCTAGAGCTTAATGATGGTTAATATAGGGTCAAGTGTTTACAGGAAAGGATCAGGGGGAAGAGCAACAAGGCAGATAGACCACCCAACCAGGATGAAGAGGTGGACAAAATGTTGGGAGAAGTCACACTATCAGTAGTCCTCGTTCTCTTGGTGGGACTTCAACTTACCAGACATCTGCAAGAAATTCAACCCAGCAGAGAGGAAAGGGTCCAAGAGATTCCTGGAATGTGGGAAAGTCCTGACACGGTTGGTGAGTGAGCCAACAAGGGAGGGCACCTCACTGGACCTGTTTTTTGTGAACAGAGGAGGACCGGTGGGTGACGTGTTGTTTGGGGGCTGCCCTGCGCACGGTGATCACAAAATAATGAGTTTTCAAGTTTCAGAAAAGGAAAGGGAGTCAGCAGAACATCCAGTTTGGACTTTCAGAGGGGAAGGTTTGGCCTGTTTAGGAATGTGGTTACCAGAGTCCCTTGGGTGGCAGTCCTGAGGACCAAAGAGGTCCATGAAGGATGAACACTCGTCACAAAACCTTAAAGACACAGGAGCAGGCCTCCCCCCATGCAAAAGACCTGCTGGTGGGGAAGAAGACTGGGCTGGATGAGCAAAGAGCTTTGGCTGGAACTCAAGGAGAAAAAGAGAGTTTGTGGCCCTTGGAAGAAGGGGAAAGCAATGCAGGAGGACTACAAGGATTCCATAAGCTTATAGGGAGAAAATTAGAAAGACCAAAGGCTATCTGAAATTTCATTTGGTGTATGCCATAAAAGACAGTAACAAATGTTTCTATAAATATGTTAGCTACAAAAGGAGGGCTGAGAAGCTCATCTTTAATGGATACAGAGGCACACAGAGACAAAGGAGGAGGAAAAGGCTGAGGTACTTAAAATGCCTTCCTTGCCCCAGACTTTAATAGCAAAACCAACTGTTGTCCGGGTACCCACACATCTGAGCTGGAAGAACTATCAATAAATAAAAACCTGACAATAAATAAAAAATTACCAATGACAACAAACAACTCTTATCCTTGAAGTGACTCAAACATCTCCACGTTGCTGCATTTAGCTCAAGGAAACTCTTCATCCCTGCAGTGCCTGGGCTTCCCAAGAGGGCTTCAGTACCCAGCCTGCTGGCAGCTCCAACCATCCCTCCTGAGGAGCAGCTCCTCCAGTGCCTTGTCCAGGGGGTGTCAGCATCAAAGGTACTGGGAGGGAAAGCAGATCAACCCTCTGAAAGGACAGAAGCACATCCTACAACTTGAGGGCATGTCTTCACAGCCTGGTTGCTCCACACTGATTACAGAAACACTGTGCCATGCTCTGTTTCCTCTACTTGCTGCAGCATACGTATTTCAGAGGAAAACATCCCAGCCTTCCATACAAGGCACTTGCCCATTGAACACTAAAAGTCATCATTAGAAATGACAGGGCATTGCAAAAGCCACCTTGGATTTGTTTGACTGTTCTGATGTGCTCCGTGCTGATCTAGTGAGGGGCAGAGCAATGAAGGATATACAAGAATGATATATTTGCAAGCTTTTTAGGCACTGCTACAGAGACTGCAACAATCATGCCTATGTTACTGAAATCCCTAGCTGATTAAAATAAAATTTACAGGAAAATGTTATAATTTACTAATTTCTTCCTTTCTTTCTAAGCAATTTTCAAGGCAACCCTTTAAACTTTTAGAGAATACCACTAGTCTCATTGCTAGGTACTTTTACAAATCTGTTCCCAAATGTCAGCTCTTATAACAAACCTTCGCCTGATGCGAGGCAGCAATAGCATTTGATTGGCAGAGTAGGTGGAAAAGGAAAAGAAAATGGAAAATTAATGAACAGTAGGTTACAATTTTCCCTGAAGATACAGCAATAGGGAGGAGTTTGCCTCAATAAAAAAAGAAAAAAAGTAATAAAAAGGTAGGAGAAAAAGTAGTAGATAGTTTCAAAGGGAGAAAGATTTTTGCAAAGCCAAATCCTCCCACTAAATTTTCAAGGGTGAGGTGCAAAGAGCAGTAAGGCTACAAATGGACTTTAAGTCTATACCTGTAACTTTACCAGTCTTGACACTTATCCTCAATTCTCTTACAGATAGACTAAGGTATATGAAACCTATTTGTACCTTCAGCCTCTTCAGAGAAAGAATTTATATCAATATAAACCCAAAGGAAAGTCACTAATTTGGATTTCCCTTTTTGTATCAAAGACTTTTAAAAAATACAGAGAAAGACTGACAATAATACTTTAGGTGGATTCAACATGCAAGTGCCTCGAAGAATAAAAAAACATTTCTCTCCTCCTCCTAATAATGATGTTAAGAACATCTAGCCTGATGCAAAAGGAAAACTAAATCTATCATCAAATATATATTTATGAAAAAAGAAGAGAAACTGTTTCGGTATTTTTAGTGTTCACAGGAGTGAGGGACTGAGTGCACTCTGGTGCAGGCGGAGAACAGGAAGGTGAGGTACGAGATTTCCCATTTATCTCTGCTACTGCATTTTACACACTGCTCTGCAGCGTTCCTAGTGTTCCAGCCCTGTGTCTCTCCAGCAGAGATGGCAAAGCACCAAAGACCAAACTGCATGATGGTGGTGGTGTGACAGGGATCAAAGCCCATGAGGGAACAAGGAACACTGTCGCTTCAAATTTGGCTTCACAGCTTAACTCAAAATGCCTCTGTCATGATCGACAGTCTTCATTTTCCACTCACCCCAGCAGGATTCATTTTTAACAGGAACACTTGCAAAATCAAGAGACACACATAGCAAAACCTTTCTCAAAATTTCATTCCTAGTGAACAGGTTTATTAGAACATTCAAACTCCAAGAGTTAAAACACATGTAATTTAAAGCCTAAGTAATCTAAAATTGCCACTTTACAACATATGTTCCCATATTCAAAACAGAACTTCTAGCCCCAAATTAATCTCATTTTATTCTCAGTGATTAAGATGAAATTTGGGAGGTAAAAAAAGGAAGACCAGACTGTCAAACATATAATATTTTAACAGCCTTTTATACATCCAGTTTCTCCTTGCTCTCAGGAGATAACATTGGAGTGGCTGTGTGTAACTTTCAGTATCGCACGTGAATTCCCGTAGTGATATCCATCCAAAGGAGATTATCTTTGAAGGAGTGATGCAAAGATAAGATATAGAAAGTTCCCAGCAGGTACAGAAAGTTGCTCCTGTCTCTGCTCCCAGCACTTGTGCATGTGTGGATGAAAAAGACATGGCCCAACTCACTGGGCGTGAGGTTCATAACTCTTGCTGCAGGACACACATATTCCAAACACAGAACGACTGCTGCCTCCCAGATTAGGCAGTAGACTCCCCTCAGTGTAATACAAAATCATCAGCTTTGTATTCTCTGCAGCTCTGTCATGTAGCAGTGGTACCTGACTTGCACTATGCAGTATTGTCCCAGCTTCAGCTCTGAAACTTGCAAGACCAAACTGGGCTAATCTGCATGCCTATAAGAAAGGTAAGAACAGCATGCTTGTGCAAAAGTGGGACAGAGGTAATTTTTCAACAGTTTACAAGCCTATAATTCTGATCTTATTAGACAATGACAAAGAACAGGTACAGCCCCAGCATTACAACAAAACCCAACTTCATAAAATCCTAAAGATAGTGTAGCTCAAGCCAGCAAAACATAAATTTGCTCATGGCAATATGAGAAGAAAAATCTTTGTGATGTAGAAACAGATGTCACTGTACATTTTTCATAATATGGCATTACCCACCGATCTGTATGCATGGCTTCACTAGATATATTTAAAGGATAAGCATTTCAACTACTTTAATGTAAGTATATCAAAGTAATCTGGGAATACTGTAGTCTTTCTTAAAAGTTTCTCTTTACATGAAAACTTACAGTAACTAATCACTTAGAAAGACTAGTCAAAACAAACAAAACCCCGTTTCATTAAACTAAAAAGCCTCAATTACAGAAAATCTGACACAGCCAAGATATAATTATGATCAACATCAGACAGAGATGCATAAAAAGTGAAAAATGCAGTCAGAACATTCAGTGTGTCAAGCACAGTGAATGTGATGCCAGCTGTACAGTATTTCAGTATAATTAAACTATACTTCTTACATAATGCAAGTTAAATGACAGGCAAGAGTGAAGTAACTAAAAGCTTTCTGGTATAGGAATACTAGCATTGAAAGGTTATTTGCAAGATTTTTTTTAAAGAGCAGGCCAAAAATAATTCTGGTTGTTTCTCGGTGAGGAGCATCCTCTTTCACTTTAACATTATCACCTGTGTGCACAACTCAAGAAGTATTTAGTTAGTTTTGTATTATAGTAAAAATCCATCAGGTTTGAAAATGAGAGCTAATTCTCTTGTATAGTCAGAGTCAGGTTTAAGAAGAAAACCCTTTCCCTGTGATGTACTCACTGCCCTTCCCCCACCTTCTCTACAGTCTTCTGTTTGTGGCAGTAAAATCCTGCTGAGTTTAATTAATGCACAGAATTCACTTCTTATAGTTACAACAAGTGAAATAAGAAAAGTTAAAGTATATATTTGTGACAAGGGATATTAGCTACTTTGAGCTTATTAACTGAGGCAAGCAGTAGTACAGCCCTGATGCTGTGGGAATTATTACTGTAACACAATTCCTGCAAAATTCTCTCAGTCAAATCCAAGGTTTATTTCTGCCATAAATGCCCAATTATTTGAGCTGGTGTCTACTCTGGAGCACAGCCTAGAAGAGCAGGGCATGCCTAGCAGGCCTGGATTCCTCTCCACCCCCAACTGGATTACCTGTCTGTTTGGAGGAATGGTGAGACTACATCTGGCAGCCATAATATGTGGCAGCACTTTCTGAGGAACAAGAAAGCCAGCTCTGAGGTAGACTGGAGAATCAGGGCTGTGACACCACAGCCCTCAGAGCAGTTTTACTGCCAAAAGGACATATCCACTTTCTTGTGCTGTTAAGCAAGCATGGAGGTGTGTGCTGTTGCAGCTATGCTGGTAATGATATCAAATTATAGCTCATTTCAACCTGACTTTTATGAGCTTACATAAACATCTAGACTTAAAAAAAAGTCACCCAAACTGATAGAAAGTGGTTTCTAATTAATTACAGGTAAGAAAGTCAAGTTTTATCATGACTGAGATTTTAGGACGTAAACAGAAGTCCAAATTTTGCCACCGATGAAGTTGCAACCAGGAGTCATTCACATATGCTGTAGCTCATCTTGATTTAAATCTTACATCTTATTTAATTTTTTCTTGCTTACATCCAGCTTTTAAATGGCTGAGTAGTCAAAAATGCTAAATGTATGTAAACGAGAGATGAGATTAATATTTTCCCCCACAAAAAGATACTACAGTACAGATCTAGAATGTTTTACACAGGAACAATGTAAATGCTATGACAAAAGAGAAAGGCATTCTCTCATGATTCACAAGCTAAATCAATGGGATTCCCTGGGAGAGACTCTAGTCCTGTACTACAGTTCTAAGGAACAGTTACAGAAACATACAGGTTTGCAAAAAGCTTATCAAATTATATTAGTTGTCTAGAGCAGATCTTCTCTTTCATAAGTGGCAGTAGAGGAGCCTGGAGCTAGAAAAGCAATAGTACAGGGAAAAGTACCATGAACCCAGTTTGCTTTTATCACTTACAGATAGGATATTATTTTCCAGCATCTGTCAGTCAAAATGAAACTGAAAGGGAAGGACAAAGTCCAACTCCATTCACTCAATGCCTGTTACCTGCCCACAGGTGACAACTCTATTGAATAAACAGCAGATCCCATTTTAAGCCCTTGTAATCTAATCCAATACCAATTTTAAAATATATACATTATAAAATGCACATACATGTCCCTTCCCTGGTTATTCTTAACCAAGAAGAAATTCAGATTCTATGTTTTAAATACTCCACACATTCCCATGAAAGAGCACAGAAGGGACAGAACCAACCTGCTGGCACACAAAGGTTGAAAACTTAAACAAATAGATCAATAATTTTCTACCTGAAAAAAATTACAAGTTCTCAAAACATAGAACTTTACTTTTGTAAGCAGTTCAAAGACAGTCTCAAGTTTTAAATTATGCCTTTAATTTCCTTCTTATAGATAATGAACACATATACAGTCAGGACATAAGCTTGCACTTGCTTTAATCATGCTGGGTGCCAACTACAGATACATAAAGAGCAATTCAGTTAATTAAATACAGGTGTCAAGGGCCATTCTTGATGTCTAAGAGCAAACTATCAGCTGGACTCCAGCTGCCACAGAAGAAAAACACACATCTCCCACAGGTCCTATGACATCTAGCTCTGTTCTAGGCTAAGACGAAGGCTTAGCCTTTGTCTAAGGCTGTCTTAGATTACCTGGAATACATAAAATAGTACTCAAGCTCTTTATTTGGCAATTAATTCACTCAGATTGTCCCACTGACCTCCATATATCAGCTCAAGCGAGTAACTTCCAAGAATAAAAAGCTGACTCTATATTCAAGAATGTACAACACCAGAACCCCAAATGATTCACCTTTAGATGTGACACTGTAGAGCTTGGACTGCTACAAATCAATTACAGAAGCACCGACAGAAAAGCTGCAGGTATCACCACACAAGAGATTAAAATATGAGTAGCTCTCTCCCAAGCTACAGGCGCTACTGTCATTCTGGTTTGCGCATTTAAGTAAAATATTATCAGAAATATGTTTCTGAAAAATTATTCACAGTGGTGCTATCTCAGTCTATTCCATGTGTTCTCTGCCCTCAAAAAACATACCAGAGCAATCTATTATTTGCCAGGAATACCTGTGCTGACTCATGTAACCAGTTAAAAAGCCAATAGCAAAGTGCCCAGCTTAAGTGCATGGCTCTCTTTCTCTGTTCTCTAATATATCAACAACAGATAAAGTAGATTTTAGGCACAAGAGAACAACAAAACCAATTCTACATCAACTCATTTCTCCCATTTGCTAATGAAAGCCAAGGAACAACACAGCAAGAAACTTATTCTGCAAGAAACTTATTCCTCAGTAAGATCTGTGCAAGGAATGAAGCAAAGCACTTACCGTGTCTTGGGATTTATCTTTGACATCATAGACTGTTAGTTTTATTTTAGTTTCCTCATAGATGGGGTATTCCGGTGGGAAGGTCACACCAGTCAAAAACAGTGGATCTTTTGTACCCTGTGCAACATGAGTAAACACTCAGTAAGGTAACAGCTGAGCAATGTGAGGGATGTCACTATGGAGGTACAGAAACCCAAAAGGTGTCAGCTGTCTACAGCAGAGAGATGGGAACAGCTCAGTTTTATTACACAATCAATGAGAAAAAACAAACAGCCTTAAAACGTTTTCAGGAAAACTAAAAACAAACAAGCAAAACCCAAACTAAACCACAACAACTTCCTGGGAAGTTATTTTTTTTTTAACTGGAAAGGATATGAAGTGCTTCTGAAGCAGAGCCTAGTATCATGTTTTTAAACAGCTCAGCCAGTATCAGGTTCTGAAATACAACCTATAATAACCAAACCCTTTCTTACTCCCATGATACTTTTTGAAAGTACCACAATTTCATCTTAATTTAAATGAACTAAAGATTTAACTTGCACACATATACAAAAAAGGCTTCATTAAGCCACAATACTGATGGTACAGAAATGCTACAGAGACTCTCAGTATTACAATAAGGATATTGATTTGTGGACGGGGGATTGAAATATTCCCCTTTAGGCAGTACTGCAATAAAATAACATTCCTGTGCTTTGAAACATATGATTACACTTAAAGCTATACACAGAAGTAACTATATCATAGCTAAAGACATACAATTAAATGAATCATACAAAATATTGTTTATAATTTCTTAATGTTTAGTTACACTTAATTTCCAAAGATTACCAGGCATGTATCCTTAAATCTTCCATTAAGTAATAAAAAAAAAAAAAAAAAGGACTGTGCATGACAAAGGTAATTTATCTTATAGATTAACTTCCTGTGCCCCTGCCTTCCCCTCCACCAAAGCTTGACTGCAAAGCCCAGAACCTTGACAAAACAAATTCAGGAATTTATTGAGGTCTAGGAAATGCATCAACTTCTATTAAAAAATATATATATCGTTATCTATTCATCTTTTGCACAACATCATTCCAGACAGTCTGCAATGAGACATCCTGATCAGATACAAGATATTTGAATTAAGCAGTTTCAGGATGACTGAGGGCTGAAACCATAATAATTTAATTAGTAGTTGGTTGAAAGTAATCACACAAAGAGCTCATGAAATATTCTCGTTGTATTTAACAGTTAAAACAAGCCTCTGGTGAAATCATGTATGTGTTTACAATGAGACTTCCCTGCTCTTAATGAATCTCTCCAGTAAGTTAAGCAAGTTACACCTACATTGCTCACCCTTGATTTTCTTTGAACCATTTTTGCTGTTTCTGACACCAATGCTTACAGGGCAAAGTGTGGACTAGCAAAGCAGCCTCAGACAACTTTTGTTGTAACGTATGATGCAAATTACTAATTATTTTTATTTAAATTCCCATACATTACATACACACATTTTTTTTCCCAAATTATAGAACTAGGGTAATATTTTTCAAATTGCAAAAGCATCAACTCTGTAATGGAAAAATTAGAACAAAAACCAAATAGGGATAACAGACCGCATAATACACCTATGCTTTTCTGCATTTAAAAATACTTTCCAAACTCATTGTACTCTTAATTAAGTTTTATTTTGCATTGCCTTGTCTCTTCATGAGAGCAACCATTCCCTGTTTCATTCTAAACCTGTGTCTCGAGAACTGGAATATTCTCCATTACCTCTACTTGGAACAACAGAGCTTTCATGAAAAGCCAAGTTAATTTCTGTTTATCCTGGTTAAATGCCAAGAACTACAGCACACTTAGGTATGCTTTACTAACTGCCAGAGTGTGCTTGTCTTACCTAAGACTATGCACTAACTTGTTTTATTCCTAATTCACTTTCTAAGGAAGAAATGAGCAATTCCATAATCAACATGTTAATTGAGTAAGAAAGACTCTCACCTCCACGATTTCAGTGCTTGAATACCGCGTCAAAATGTGCTCTGCTGGATGCACCACTGAGACCTGGATAAACGTATTCAGCTTCCGATCACGGGTAGCAGCCACTAGATCCTTGCATGCTGGAGACAGAGCAAAATAAAAATAAAATACTCAAAAGCAAACTCCAGGAAAATGCTGTCACAGGCACAGGACAAAGCAGACCATGCTCTGGCTCCAGATTAAATGTCCAGAGACAAGTCGATTTAACAGAGGAAGTCCCTTGGAAGTAACCTACTGAAATAGGAAGTCACATGCCACAGAACTGAGCTGAGATCTCGTTTCCACTAAAAATACTTGCAGCTTCTGCAAAGCTCCCTGCCAGAGGCTCATCAGCCCCAGTCCATGAGTGTGCATGCGCATACGCTGCAATAGTAGGTAATTTTACATAAGTACTCATTTAATTTGCCCACAAAATCTCTTTTAGCAGCCTTATTGGATCCTCTCTTGTCTGACAATTTGCCCAGTTATACAACCATTTCAAACACATTCTAAAACAGCTAATTGCTATCAGTGGTTAAGCTGGTTTATATCATTTGTTACTACTTGTGAACTTAGCAGAACTAGTTGTCAGGTATAAATCTACATACCTAAAAGCAAACAGCAACATAACCAATTATTTTGTCAGTGACTGGTATATAAATGAGAATTGCATTCTGCCTATATAGCATCATTATTAAAACTCATTCCACCTAATAGAGAAATTCAGTTCTAGTTTAATAATTCATGTTTATCCTGGGCTCAGAGTCATGCAGGTGACTGAGATCATTCTTTACACTAACACATCCCCACTCCTTCAAAATGAAAGGGTGAAAGCACTGAAGAAAAAGTAGGAAGAAATAAATAAATGCATCATCAGCTGCTCCACAGAAGGGATGCAGATTAATTGGGCATGCATTGGCTCAAAAGTAAAAACCACCCACCTTCTATTCTTCCCTAAGGAATACACAGCAGTGACCACTGCAGTGGGATCTACCCAGTGCTTTCTGTGAGGTAATATACTACCCTGGGATCTCAGAAGCCTGAGGCAAGCAAAGAAAAGACTATGGCTTCAGAGAGGGTAATTGTCAAGAAAGCTGAGGGTATTTTCTATGAGCCACTGCCTACCAGGGGCTTCCTCAAGTGCAGCTGACCTTTAACTTTTCAAAAGGTGAGTGAGATTATCTTCACAGCAAGCAAACTTAGTTGGATGAAAAGCCAATGCTAGAAAAGCTCTGATACATACAAAAGGCCAACTCAGCTTGTTTTATGCCTTTTTTTTTCCTTTGGGCTTGAACCTGCTGCTGGAGTAAATAAAAGGAAAACTAGCTGAAGCTTTTGTACCACTCTTTTATTACAGTTAAAAGAGACAGGGAGACAATTAAATCTAACCTCCAGAGATTAAAGTTTTTGCTTTAGTCCAAATTGCCAATGTAATCTCCTGGTACACAGTTTCAAACTGACCCTATTATAATTTGGTGAGAAAAGTGGGATAAGCATAAAAGTTTGTGCATGATGAGGACTTTATGAAACAGCTGATGTAACAGCACCAGGCTCAAATAATGAGTTGCCAGCAAGTCTTCGCTGCTAAGACTCACTGCATTATTAAAATGATTGAATATTAGCATTACTTAACATCACCTTAAAAATTCCAATAGACTTCCTGAAAAGCAGTTGCCAAAACACAAAAGGTTCAGCAGACACCTTCTGACACTATTTGACTTTGTTCTCTCTAAAGCTGATCACATAAGCAGTAGCAGATCACTGAGATTTCCAAATAGAGCCAGTTTGCCCCACAGAACCTGATCTCATGCCACCATACAACCCTTAAATATTGCACTCTATAATAATTTTTTAGAATGTAGCACAGTTTCAGAGGAATGGCAAGAGAACTCAAGTTCACTATCAGAAGCTGGAAGACAGTCAAATTTTTGACACCCACCACACAGGAAGGCTAGCCAGCTCACAATTCAATAGAATACAACAAAAGTGAGAAAAACAAAGAGACACAGACACTTAGGAAAAATAAAATTAGACCCTCAAAAAACATTATCAGTGACTCTGGCAGGACCTCTACAGCTGAACACTTGCAAAATGTACTACCCCATGATGAATGGAGACAAAACCCTCACAAATAATAGTTTGATCTAGTTGTAGCTTGTCTCAAATACATTATCTAGATGGGACTAAATCTTTTAACTGCCAAGAGCACAGGCTTTTATCCTATTGAGAAACCATTAACAATAGGAAGAAGATTTGCACTATGTGGTCACCACCTTGGTGCTATCTGAACATAGGAGACAATTTATTTCTGTGACAGTACTGCAATCCAGTCATTAGATCCTTTTTCCTGTAAAAAGGTGGCTTAGCAGCATGATCTTGAATTTCATTGGATAGAGCTGACAGAAAAATAACTCATCTGCATATCTCCAGTAGGGAGGATCAGCATAAAGCATCAGAACACTTTGGGAGACACTGGTGCAGAAGGATAAATGAAATTAAATGAAACTTGCATCTACTTTGATGACAGTGTTATTTATCTCTATTGTGACACTGGACTACTGCTGTTCACAACTCGCCTTTCAGTCAGAGAGGATATTCAATAAAGTTATTCCTGGTAAAGAACACAGAAGTTGTCAGTTTGAGCCACAGTGCATCACTTCCCTTCAAAACAGCACAAATGAAAAGTTTAACAAAACAAAAGGACTACTTTCAAGCTGATGCCAAAGAATAAAAGCTTGTTATATCCTGTTTGCAGCCTGGCAAGCTTCACAGCCCCGTGCTGCATTATTGCCCTTTGAACAATTTTACTATCAGCACCTCCAAAAACCTTAGGTCTTCAAAGAAACAAAGCGGACAAAGTGAAACACAGTTAGGAAAGCAGAAGATCAGATACATGTTATATATTTAAGCATGTTTGTTCTGTATTATTAGCATACCACTCAAACAGCAACTGATGAAAACACAAGCATGAAAGGCATTCTGAAGCTGTTTCCTTAACTGAAAATGTAACACAGGAAAGAGCAGGTAACATCAACGCACTTTCGACCGTAACCTAGGCCCAAGCAGACCACAGGTTATGTTATTTCTCAATAGTTCAGAATGCCTGAATTAATTCTGGAAAAATTCATCAACAAAACACAGTGAAATGAAGCACAGCCTGTACTTACATGCCAAAAGTATATGAATCTACTCATTGTGATTGTTGACTCAGTGTGTAAAAGCCTGAGTCATACATTCCCCTGGTGACCCAATCTCTGCTGAACCTATCAGTGTACAATGAATGTTTAAGAACTGCTTTAGGAATAATTTATGCTTTAATATCAAGAAAGAAGAAAGTTTAGATAGCAGGAAGAAATAAATCTTCTACTGATATTTCACTGTTCTCTGTGCTGTGCTGTCATGATGGCTGTGCTCTTTGCCCTTCTGTGTGTGTGTGAACCCACATAATGAAGCGAAAGACTGGTTACTGCTTCCTCATGGGACCTTGCAGGATTTTTTGAAAATGTTACTTCTATACAGGAAGAGAGTACAGAGAGAAAAATTAAAAATCCCAATTACTATATAACAGTAAGAAGAAAGGAAACAAACAAAACAAACAAAACCCAAAATAGAAATAGCCTGGAAATTCATCATATACCTTCCCTGAAACTGTAACACTTCTGACCAGGCACTTAGCACTCTCTGCTCCAAGCACAAAGCCAACTGGAGCAAAAAAAATTAGTCTGGCAGAGAAAAAGGGAGATGCAGCATCTCCCAGAAATGGAAAAGATCCAGTAGCTAGAACAAACAACACAGGCAGTGGGAATGAAAGACATCTCCAGCTCAGAGTTCAGAGTTGTTTGGGAAATGAGCCAAGGAGGATATCCAAAATTGGGAAATGGCATTGAAACGGAATACTTTATTTTTGCTAGTGAGGAAAAATACAGTACATTGGTGAATGTCTTCTCATACTCTGGATTCACACAATGCATGTATTAGCCTATATGACAGCTTGCAAGGCAGCTCTTTCTTTAACCAGCGACAGAAACACCATTTCCCACAGCTTCATTCTTTCCCATATTCCAAACCAAAACAGATTCCAGGGGGGTGGCTAGGAACAGGACTTAACAACATAACCCTGTTGACTCCAGGGCATGCTATTTTTTACACTGTCAAAACAACAGAAAATTAGTAGTATCTGATGACAAGGGGCATGGGAAAAGCCTGTGTCTCATGCGCACATATATATGTGAAAGTAATGTTCAAATTTTTATTCATTTCATTGCCACGCAGCAGCATTATTATCCCAAAACAACTTAGTTTATAAATTATAATGTACAGTCTGTCTTGATAAACTAATTAAGTAAGGTGTAGCTATTCCTTAGTGGGCAAAAGGACATGTTGAAGAAGGGAATGCCACACATGGACCTGTGCTACAAGCAGAACACTGAACAGCATACAGTTTACTTTCTTCCACCCTGGAGGAGTGTTGAGGATGGTAGGGAAGTGTAAGAGAAGGAAGTGCAAATCACCACTGTCTCTGCCTCCACTGAAAAGGAATACCTTCAGTCAGGCACGTGCAAAAGTTTAGGAATAATCCAATTTTGGAACACACAGGAAAGCTTTGGCCATACTTCTGAATTAAGAGTGGAAATGCAACTGCAAGAGGGCTGAGAACTGAACAGCAATGTGTTCTCTATTTCGCAAAACATGCCTGAAAGCAAAAGATTCCAGGGGGGTGGCTTGGGCATTAGCACGGAATGGTGTTAATGAGCACTCCTGCTAGTGCTCCGTAATAAACCTCACTAACTGGTTTATCATAAAGACTGATAACTGGTTGTCCCATTCCTGTGCCAGCAGGAATGCTCCAGTTTGCTGATGGGGACAGAAAGAACAGAGAAGTTGCTCCCACAATTTGTAACATGGACTCCCAGAACAATTCACCATGCAACACTAAATGGATGCAGCCACAAAAATTATAATGTCCATGTTATCAAAAAATGAGGGCACAGTTACACAGCCATGCAACAGGTATGCATTAGGAGGGACACTCTTTAATTGTAGTGACCAAAATAGATGCTCAGACTCAGGTGAACTCTATAATGAAAAGAAACGCTGTGCAACAGAAAACTACATTTGGAGCACCTATACAAATAAGTAAAGATGCACCGATTTTTCCCTATGGAGACATTCAAGATCACTCTTCCTGCCTCTGGGGGTGAGAGGCTTCTATAAAAATAATGTATCTGTTCTCTAGAACATACAGCTGGTTGCTAAAGTAACCTGGTTATATTTTCAAGGAAATGTATACACATAAAACAATTAGTATCCTTCAGGGATGTCTGTAAGAAACAGCAGGAAGAAAATTTCTACCAACAATCAAAGGAGAAAGATGACAGGGAAGTCTTACCAAATGAATCATTAAAAAATATCTCTAAGACATTTCTACAAGAACAGGTTTTGGGGGAATAAACCCCCGCAAACACAAAACAATATTAACAGTATTAACTGTAAATAATCTATCAGTATGCTGCCCAGAAAAACATCAGTCATTACCCACTTAATTTGCAGCTAAAAGAACATGATTATTTATGAGTCATTGAAGTAAGATACACAAGAATGCTGCTGGGTAGAAATGCTGTACGCTGATAAGTGATTATGCCTGTGAGTTGAGATGCCAGCTGCACTCATCACCTTATTTGCAGATGAAGTGATTAATCTGGTTAGAATTACCACCGTGAAAATCAGAAGGGATCTATTTCAGAGTAAGGTCTGTGTGAGTGTGGGGGGTGTAGCTGCAAAGGGGCTTTGATCCCAGCTCAGGTGGTGGAGTCTGTCAGAGTGGCGCTTAGATGGTCAGACAGAGAAGTTTCCTTATCACGGCAAAGGCTTAATCTGCAACTTCTCATTGCCCATTGCCAGCATTTCCTGAGCAGGGGTTTCAATCCTTCTGACATGCTAGAACAGGCCTTTTTCCTCTTACAGCTTTGCTATTTAGCCTGGACAGCCCCAAATACTTAGGGATTTAAGTATGATAGATGCAAGAGGCTCAGGAAACAGGCTGACTGGATCAACACAGCTCACAGGCATATCTGCACTGCAGGAGCAAATGCGTGGTTACATGTGTTATGTATCCATCCAATGCTATTTACATTTGTTGGGCATTGATCTACTGCTAACGTCAGACAATCTCTTCCAGCACATCCACAATCTTGCTCCAGCTTTATTTACAGTTATGGAGAACTGAATAATCTTTGTGCTCTAGACTTCAGCTACACAACAGCAACAAGAAGAGAAGTTACAGTTTGGCTTAGAAAAGCTCCTTAAGTAATGAAACAAACTGCTTTTGATCAAGATTTTTGAACTTCTTTAATTTTTGAAAATGTGTCTATGTATCTCTGTGTATCCCTTTCAAGTAATTGCAAAAATATATTTTTTCCCAAAAAGACTGCATTTCCTTACTGAGCACACTGTGACTCTAATAGCACAGACAACCTTCTCAGAGATTCTGCAGTAGACTTGTGACAGCAAAGCAGTTCACCTGCTGTTTGCTTTAGATTACCAGTTATCTTCTTTCCTTCTGTTCAAAACTACTCTACTCAAGGTACCACCCTCCAAATGATATTTAGGTTCTGATCTTCAGTTTTCTAGTGAGAGAAATGAAGAAAGAAGGGGGGCAGGGGGAAGGGCTTGAAGCCTTACAAAAACTTGCTATACATTACTACTGCAAAATAGATTCACATCAAAATCAATTTTGATACTGCTATTCCAAGGCTGCAATTTATTTTGGTGCTGTTGGTATTTCAGAATACCACAAAAGGGCATAAATCTTCATAGAAACAGAGTCAAATACCATTTCCACCTTCACCTTTTCCTAATATCGTGATATCAAGTATCTAATGAAGAAGTAATCTTCCTGTAATTTCTCTCACAAATTTCTTTAATGCCAAAAATAGAGTGGTTACACTCTACACAGTACCAAAGGAAGAATCAGAAGATCTGCAAAGGGTAAGCAGAATTCCATTTTGCTTTGAACTTCTTTTACCATAAGCTTATACCGGTAACCACTTCATCTGCAAATAAGATGATGAGTGCAGCTGGCATCTCAACAAAAAACAATTAGAACCTATAACAATTCCTTTCAGATTTTATTAAAAATATATTCTTCTGCTTCCTAACATTTCTTTGGAAATAAAATTAATGTAGAAAAATACATCAGCAATACCACAAAAAGATGAAAAGAAACAAAAGTGCCAAGTCTCAAACTTTTAGTCTGCCACATCTGTTTTTATTACAACAGCACACATTGCTTCCTTTGACATGAGCATTTATTCATGCTATACCAGCTGTAAGTGTAGTATGTCATGGGTTTGATCCTCAGTGTGCAGTACTGACTGACTGTAGAGACAGAATTTTTCTCTAATATGTAAAGACAATTCAGCTGTTGCTTAGCCTGACTCCAAATCCATGTCACCATATGCATCTTCACAAGATACGTTCATGCTTGGTGGGGAAAGAAGCTCCCCTCACAAAACAAAGGAAGGCAGTCAAGCAACACAGTCCAGCAACTACAGCAGACAAGAAGGTTCAGGAAGAGCTCTAAACAACCTGAAATCTTTTAGGATGCTTCTTTGCTGCCCAGCAGCTGCTCTGAGCAGCTGTAAGGGAGCTACTCTGGCTCCTGGGTAGGAGCCCAGCTATAGGAGGACTGGACTGGAGCCTGGCCCCCAGGAGTAAGTGACACATCTGTAGCCTGGACAAGCCACCCAAACCAGCTGATGTTAACACTGACAGAAGTACACCTAAGAAATGCTGCAGGTTTAGAGGCTGCATTAAGCACTTTGTGTAAAAATTCTCTAGAGCCAGCTCTGTAATTAATTGTCAGCTAACTGATGTGTGGCCCTGATACCCATGAGACTCTGCTGGTGAATAAAACTATTAACTCCTTCTTTAAGTAAAAATGCTACATATTAAAGGTAATCAAATGAAGATGCCAGGACGAGATGCAGTAAGGAGCTATATTAACTACAGTAACTCACAAATAAAAGACAGACAATAATAAAAGCAAACTACAGGTCTACTGTCTTACTGAACAGCCTTAAAATTCATCTATGTGAGAAGAGCTGTGTTCCTTCCTTTCACTGTGGCAAGGAAGGGGACAAGAAAGTGATGTAGTTTCAACTTCATAAAGATTCAGAAGAAAAAACCAAAACAATAAATTATTAAAAAAACCCACCAAAACCACCTACTCAACATACCCTAGGGGAAGACAGCAAGAATGTTTGAGCCTTGTAGTACTCTCCATGTGTAGTGCTCAAAAGAGGTAAAATGTGGCCTTTAAAAAAAAAGTAGGCAGCATACAGGATTTACCTGTATGTTTATAATTTTTTATTCATTTTTAACCCCCCACTCTGCTGGATTCCTAAATGTCAGGCTGATTCACAATTGGTTCTCATTGCATAAGTGTCTGATGTTGAAAATGACCAGTGAGATAGCCTAAAAAGATGGTACTCTACACAAAACACAATGCAAACCACTGACTAATCCCTCCAATATGCCAGAGGTGACCTTTTAGCAAAACAAAACCCACACATTGCAAAGGAAAGGAGACTAAAATGTACTTCAAAGACAAGGCAAAAAAGAGTAAGAAACACTTAATCAAAGGAGAAAATAAATTTCTGCTATCCAGAACAATCACTTTTAGCCCAGTAATGATTAAATTTGCTGGTAAAGAAATGCTTGATAAATGTTAAATAATATGCATTCAAGCTATAGTTAAAAGGAGAAGATGTTCTAACATTACTAAGACTTGTTTGAAAAGGTGGCTATTCTGGATTAATACCTAAATTAGAAGTCCAAATAAGAGACAACTGTTAACTCCTCAGAGGATTTTGTAGCAGTCATTCTGACCAATAATTTACAATTGCTTTAACAGTATGGGACCTGCACAAGATAGCAAAGTAGAACTCCTTCACAAGGAATTTTAGAAAATATATATTTGTATTTTTTTCACATAAATGACAGATTCCAGAAATAATAAAACGTCTCAGGTCAAGGGTCATGTCAGAGGACGAGCTTCAAGGAGTCCAACTCTCATGAACATCCTGCATTTGTCTACTTGTGTATTCTGAAGGAATAACCTTTACTCCTCAACTTCTCCAAAAAATGTACCTCAGTCATGAAAACTCGGGTGGTGCAAACAAACAGCCTTCTAAAAAGTACAGGGTGAAAAACACCATAGTGACTGTAATTGTTGTGATTGCCTAGATGTTATTTCAAAGTAACATTTTAAAGCAGCAAATACATTTGTATTTGTAGTTTCTTCAATATCAACACCAAGATCATTTCCTCTCCAAGATACTGGCTCATAATTATTACTCTAAATGTTCAACTCTGCAGTTTTCATTTTGAAGAAGATTTAAAAGGGGAGACATTAATGATTTCTACAAAGGAGTAAGACCCAAACCAGAAAACTTGATCCTTATACTATAAATACACTCTAATTTCTAGCAGAAGTTTCTTCAAGGGTGAACAAATGCTTTTTACATGCAACAATAATATGTTTGAAACTGCCTTGATTTTGACATGTTGACACACATAAAGACATAGCTGACTTCTTCAGAGATATAATTTAAAATTATCTGCACTCATTTGTACAAAGAAATAATAGTTTAGGATTAAAAAAAAAAAAAAAACACAAAAAAAAAACACCATCACCAAAAAAAAAACCAAAAAACAACAACCAAAAAAACCCCTCAAAACTTTTATTTGTCTCTGTAGAGACATCCATTGGCAGATTAGAGATCTGAATCCTTAATTACCTAGCTATTGCAGCTCTTCATCTCAAAGTTGAAAATAGGGCTAGCCCACTTCAGTTTTTAAAGCAGCTCATTTACAATCCTACAGAAAACAATCCTCAGCTTCTCAGGCATGAAGAATTCGCATCTTTGAGGAATGCTAAGACCAAATTCTTCTTAACTCATCATAATGAAATTCTACACGTGTTCAGCCTCCCAGAAATCAATCTTAAAAGCAACAGAATTCCAGATTGAAGTTTTATCTTGTTTTGAACATTGGAACAAGATTGAAGTAAATTTTAAAAATGCTTCTTTATTACATATCAGTTTCATATTCCATAAAATAGGCAAAAGCCACTCTAAAAATATGGCTGATAATAATAATTAAAGTGTCCTTAACTGGACTAGAAAATTTATTGGCCACAGGGGGTAAGGGTAAAACAATGAAGAAAAGCATTCTTAAGCATTTTGTTTGTTTTCAGTAAAGCACCTCGGGTCAGTCTGCTAGTCATGCTGCATGGCATGCTGCATGGGATTTTGTGCTGCTGCATTTAGGAGAATTCCAGTTTTCTCAGGGCCTGCAGGAGAACCTGATTTTTGAGTCAAATCACACCACAGGCCATGCATTTCAGAACTTCCAAAAATAAGTACATCTATAACTAATGGTTCAAAAGGGGAGGATGACTTTATTCTTCTATTAATTCGATGTTTTTCTATTTATGTAACTTCTGTTTCCACATACAAGGATTAAAAACAAGTCCACTGGGAAATGTTTTATAACATGAAAGTATTACTGCAATTATTTCTACAGGCACACTCAGAGATGTATTTAACAACTGCCACTTGAAATACAAATGCTCAGCTAATGCAGCAAAGAATCAAAAAAGTCAAGAGCTATCATGCTTTGAGTTATTAAAAATATTTTCAGTTTCAGTTACAACAGAGAGTTGCTCCATTTCTGTTTAGTCATTACCATTCTGCACAAGCACCAACTCTGTAACTACTATAACCTCTAAATTATTTGCTTGCTTTTTGTCTTCCAAGTAATCTTTACCCTTTTGGAATTATGAGGTGACTTTACCTTTACAGAGAAAGATACACAAGGAAAGAGATGGAATTCTCCAGGCAATTTTTCATGAAGTGTTCTACAGTCTGGGCTAAAGGTTAGAAAAGACCAACTGCAAAAAGTGACAGCAAAAAAGTTGAAAGTAAAGTCTCAACAAGCCAGAGATATCCACAAGTGGGTTTTAAACAGAATACTCTGAGCCTCCACACACCTGCTACCTGGCTTTGGAGGTATTTGAAGTCCCCAGGTATTTAAGCTTTGAACTGTAAGAGGTCCCTACACACCTGCAGGTTGGCTCCAGGGCACACCCTCACTGTCTCAGCCCTGACGATGCCGAGCAGCTCCAAGCCCACCTCTGGCCCTGTCAGGATCTGAAAACCACACACCTCTCCTGACAGGCTTGGGCTGGCAGGTAGTGGCACAGCACAGCTGCTCGTGCACATTCTGCAAAAACATCACTGCTGATTTCCTTCACAACACACCTAGAGGGGTGGCTGAAGGAGAAATGGGGCCAGTGCCTCTCTTGATTCAACAGAGCACTGGACCAGAAAGGGGTCACAGACAGAGCAGATACACAGGTTTTAGCATTCTGCCCACCTCTAACATAACAGCTGCAAACCACAAAAAGCTGCAAACAATTACATAAGAGATGGGAAGATTTGAGAGTCTGCTTGTATCCTCTCAAAGCTGTCTCACCTTATAAGAATAAGAAAGATTTTCCTGGCAGCAGACATAGAGGGCACAAAAGGTAATCATAATTCAGTATTTTACAAAAATATTTTACATTCCAGCACCACTGAACTCAGGTCCCTGTCCATCATCACTCCAGAACTGATGTCCACTCCACTGGAAAAAGGGCACTAATCACTTCACAGTCATCCTCAGCTTATGTTATCTTTGACCCAAGTTCTTTTCTTTGCAGAGAAAGGGCTAAGTTTAAACTCAGGATAAAAATCCATTTCAATTTTATTCCTGGCCAACACGACTTCTGCAAATACAAGTTTACTACACGTTTTACTTCAAGCTTTCATTTTGCAAACATTCCCACAAATGTTTCAAACATTCGAACATTTGAACATACAAACATTCAAGCATTTCAAAGAGTTTTCTCTTCCTTGAGAGAATATACAAAAAAAAATAAACATGATTTTGCACATATACAAAAAAATCATTAAAATGAGCACCAGTAACATATTATCCAGGCCAAGAGAATCCACAAAGCTATTTTAACAAGAGCTGACTCTATCCAGTCTTTTTGCCCAAAAGGAAAGGCAATTCAGGCTGCTCTTAGATCCTTTATGGTGTCTTCAGTGTGCCCCACATAATGATTTAGTTATGATGCAAGGGTGGAAGTTCCCTAGAACAGCTTGAGTCCACATAGATAGCAACCATTTTAAATAGTCTAATTTCAACATAACTATAAGTGATTATTTAGAGATCTTGAAGATGTTTTAGATCACAAGCTAGGTATCAATAACAGTAAGGATCCACAGATGTCTTACTGTCCATACACAGTACAGAATGTTGGAGGAGTTCATATCATTCACTACCAGCTGTAAGAAGTCTCCAAACTCTTTCTGGAAAGTTGTATGCTGAATTCCTGACATAGATATATTAGAATCAGCTTTAAGTTTAACAAGTCCAACCCCCTTGCCCAAGCAGGGTCAACCACAGCAGGCTGCATCCACTTGAGTGTTCACAACATCCAAGGACAAAGACTTCACAACCTCCCTGGTCACCTGTGCCAGTGCTTGACCATCTTCATGGTAAAAAAAATCCCAACTATCCCTGTCTGGTAATTCCAAAATAAAATTTATTTCTCATTCTTGCCTAGAAAAAATCCCAGGACTGTGAGGGCCAATTAGGCAGCAGCAGAGAAAACTAAGATGTCAGGCACTGAAGCACACAACCAGGGATATTAAAAATGGCTCTTCAGCAAACTTAGTGGTACACACAATTTCTTTTTTAAGTAGATATATATTTTAAAACTTTATTGCTATCACACTTTTCAGTTTGATGAAAAAAAAGCACTGTTTCTAGAAGAAACAGGGCAGTTTTAAAGGATTTATGAAGCTGTGGAGAAGACCAACATCTATTGCTGAAAATATTGTGCAAACACTGCATACCTTTTAAGCTTCTCTGACAACAGCAGAGTTAAGGAGTTAAGAAAAAAAATCTATTGCATTCTGAATAGTTAAAATGTCAGCTTCCTGGGAAGCAGAGAAAGGCTGGAAGAAGGCAGCAGGGCCAGGACTGCCATCCAAATCTCAGTTGTAGGTAAGGACGTGTTACAGAGCTTTCTCTAACAACAAAGGAATACCTCATCTTTGTTTGGCTTGTTGCTCTCTATGTACAAATACCTGAAACAGAAAACATTCTGAATAAGGATTTAAATCATCCTCTTCATTCAGACAAGTTTCCTGGACCCACAGAGAAATCAGTCATAGATTTATTACGTACCAGGAAAGCACAAAGCCATCCAGTCACTTAGGGGCTGTCCCTGTGGATGGGTGGTGATACAGCAGGACAGTGCACTCAGGGCCACTCTCACTGGGAAGATGCAAGAAAATCTCCTCCCGTGGCAGAAAACTACCAGGTAGGCCATGGTTCTACCCTTCCCAGCTCAGCCACTGAACTGCCACACCTTCTCCCACTCGCTCTCTTCGGCCACTCCAACATCCCAAAGCCTGAAGGGGTAAAGGATGTGCACACATTTGTGTGCAAACAGCAAATCAAATCTCCTGCTGAGATCTACCACAACTACATGGGAGCCATCCTAAGGTATCTGAAGAGCCTCATTTGAGAAAATCAGATTCAAATATTGAACTGAAAAAGAGCACATAGACTGGCAAGACAAATAGGAGAAAGTATGCACAGTAGGAGGTATATTTTTGGGCAAAAGCAGGAAGAGAAAAATAATGATGAAAAACGAGCAGCAATATGTGCCAAAAATAACTTCTCTCTAATGCAATGATCTTTAATCCTACTTTCCTATGAACTAGTTTAAAAATACCCTGGAAACACAAGTTTTCCATTTCATCAGAATAACTGAAAAATTAATGTCACATTCACCAGAACACCTACTAATTCAGAAGCCAAGTACGATGCTCGTGAAAATACTAAAGGACAAATTAAGATATCCACTGAGTTCTTTGTTGGTGGTTTTTTAATAGCTAAGTGAGAAAAAAATTACAAAAGCTCAGTTCTGAGAGAATTGCATTAAATCTCTACCTATATCTATAAATTCTTTAGTAATTCTGCAGCCCTTTTCCATACATAACTTTCAATCACCCTTACAAATTATTATTATTATATTACTGATATCTATGAATGTTTTACCTCAGAAACTAGAAACAGTTCAGGCAAAGCAGCATGGAATGAGGTAGATGAACCCATGCTAAGATTAAGCTCTTGTAATTAATCTATTTCTAGCATCCTGCCTCACTGGGATACTGAGCTGGCACCCTCTTCACAGAAAACATAACAGTTTTCAGCATAGACACAACCTTGCCTCTGAAATTTTGGATAAAAGGAATTTTGCAAACATGAGAGAACAATTGCAAAGTCTATGAGAAAAAACTTGCCACAGACACAAAAGCAGCATTTTCAGTATCAAGAAAAAAAAAACTGATTTTACTAAGAAGTATACTAATTTTATTTTTTTAAGGTTTGAAAAATAAAGGTCCTTCCTAGACTTAACCTCCTTTTTTTTTTCTTGGACTTATAAATGCAGCAGTTTTCTAACTGACAAAATTTCAGAATTTGTACATTTCTAACAGAATTTAATCCTATTATCTGCTGCATCACTCAAGAGCTAAGATGATAAACCCCTCTCTCTCAGAATGGCTAAATTCCAAAAAGCCCTTCCAACTGTTAAGTAGCTTTTCAAATTCAGGTAACTACTCTCCTCTCTAAACAGATTAGCCATAGCTATTCAAAATTTATCTCTAGATAAGTGTTTATATCAAAAACATGTAAAAGTTGTTGTGAGAATCTTTATGCTATTAGATTTAAAAGTTTCCCTTAGTCAAAGCCCTGATTTATACATATTTATATTTACAAGGTTGTCCACAACTTTCTCCCAGTAGTTCAAATACAATTTTTTTTCACAAAAGCAAAAGCTTCTGGAAACAGGAAATACTTCAATTTCATGGAGCAGAATGGAAGAAAACTGCCAGAAACTCAGTTTGCACCTGGGTTTAATACTGATACTCAAAACATCCTCACGTTTCTTACTTCTTGCACCAGCACATCAGCAGGTTCCTGTGAATCCATCACACTGGAATATACTCAGTCATGATTTGCTCCCTCATGCTGGTTCATCCTCTGCTCTGATCCACTTCAGAGCAAGTGAACATCCCTGCATTTAACGAGCCCACTGTGGGGACTAATTGCTACATAGCACCCTGTAATGTAGAATTTTAATCTCTAACACCTACACAGAAATTAAATTTACACAAGTCAAGGCTGGTTAATGAAAATCATTAAGTATCAATAGACGCTGACAAGTTGGAAATATTTCTGTGACTACTTCTATTAGGAATTGCTTCTTCCTGACACAGAAACAAAGTAGATAACAAAAATAAGTAATGCTACACTAGATGTAATGGGTTTTCAGCAACAAAAAAAACCAATTCATATTTATGGACTACATAGAATAGCTGTCTAACTCTCTATATACATAATATCATGAAGAGCTCTATTTAACTGTAAAGTACATAGTATTATAAACAGAATTTTCAGTTTCTCTTAATATGCAAAAAGCAGAGAGAACACTAACTGTACATCTACCCAAATTTCATGTTTGGAATTTTTGAGTCCGTGCATAGTAAGCCCTACAATTAGTACAGATCAATATTTAAGGACCATGACAGCATCCTGCTTCTCTAGCTGCAATGGAAATGAAGACAATCCCTGCCCTAAAGAGACTGAAGGATAGATTTCTAGAATTACAGTGACTACAGGTACAGATCTAAAACTCCAGCATAATTCTACAGGACTCAACCCCACTTAAGCTGGGAAAAAAACAACAACAACAACAACACAAAAAAAAAAAAAAAAAAAAAAAAAACATGAGTTTTTGAAAGGATTCTGGTTTTGAGCTTTTTGGGGTATGTGCCCATGCCACACACACATCCCAACCCACATACCCCATTTCCTGGATTTGTTTTTCCAACATTGCCAAGTTTTAATGGAAGTATTTATACAGTTTTGGCCTTTTTTTCTGACAGAGTACGCAACACGCAAAACTCAGGAGTGATGCTTTAAAGAGGTGCTCAATGATGAAGGAGCAGTGCTTCAGAAAGCTGCCTATTTAAAAACCCCAAACAGGTTCAGTGTGGCAAGGGCTATCACAGAATCCCAAAGGCCTTATTTAAAGTGAGCAAAGTACTGTAAGAGGAGAAGTGGATAAAAAAATGATGTGGGGTCTTGGCAAACCTGTTCTCAAATCACTTTTCAGCAATGTTCACACAATGTCTGCATGTAACAAAGAAAGCTTACTGTGTGTGCAAGTGAATGCAGGAGCACAGCAAGAAGAGCTGACTCTCCTCAGGGTCACTAACTCAACATCACTCATCAATTTGCTGCATATGCATTATCCATCATTGAACACTGCCAAGAGAGGTGACAGCATGATGTGAAAGATGATAGGCATTCACTACCTTAGAACCTTTTTGGAAGACTGTTTCTCTTGTTGCTTTATCTGCACTGTAACTGACTGCAAGTTAGCTCAAGTTTTCCTGCAGAAGTGGGGAAAGAAGAAATTCCTGCAGGAGTTACTGCAAAAACATTACAAGTCCTAAGTCAAAACAGGCCAACACAGTCTCAGACTGGGCTTGAATTGCTATCTCTTTGGGAGGATTCCTTCCAGTCAAAAAAGGACTCATCCTAGCAACACTGAGTTACTAAGAATAAACTGCACTTAAGGCATCCTATGCTGCAGTGCAAAAGTCTCAAAGCAGACAACAGTCAAACAAGTAGCTCCCAGAGGAAAACAAGAGCATTCTTTCCAATCACGTGGTAGCTTTTCTACATCCTGAATCTTTTCTGTTCCATTTACATTGTCTTTTTATTTACTATTTCTTGTTGTGCTGTAACACAACAACAAATAGTAAATAATATACAATGTATGTAATATACATCAGTAAAACTAAGAGAAAAAAAACAAAAAACTGACTAGCTGGTTTGGTGCAAGATGGAATTTGTGTGAGACCAGAACAAACTCAAGTAAAATTCAGAAATTTGTTACTACAACAAAGAGCAAAATGAACAAATAAAATAAAATTTAAAACTCACAAACCGAGCACTCATTTTTACATTTTTGCTGCTATTGCTTCTAACATGGCCAACACAACTTTTTTTGAGGGATAAATATCCCTCAGAAATAAGGGACACTGTGAGTTTGATTCACAGAGAAATGATCACTTTTTAGATTTACTCAAAAGTGTCATGATGACTTTTTTTACAATTTTATTTGGCTAACACAACAAAGCATCATTTATTCACCAACTCATAATTTGATGAAGCAGAAGGATAACCAAGTGAGGAAATTCTACTAGGATCGAGACTGGCTTCAAGTTTGTGGTAAGGATAAAACAAGTCTTTCTTCTTATCCTTCTTCCAGGAACAGCTGCTGCTGAAAAAGCTCCAGATTATGTTTCAGAATTGGAAAAATTATTTAGTCATACTCTTTGAGCAGCATCAATGTTCCATTTATGTTCAGTACGCAGAGTTAAATCTCTGCAAAGAGAGATTTGCAAAGGGATGGCATCACAATATCACTGTGGAAAAATAAGATCATGGAGAATAAAAACTTCTGCATTTACAGGTAGACTGCTTTTGCATCAATCCACTATTTGGTAAAAAGAATAAACAAATAACCCAGAAATTTTTCATTTTAATTCTTTCAAATACTTGCTCAAGTTTTCTGTGATTTGTGCACTATTTAATGAGATTTTGTAAAAACATAATCACAAGCTTTACATTATACTACACTTTGAAAAGTACCTAGAGGTTACTCAACAATAGAACAGTCCATCCAAATTCACACATCATATTTGCAAAAAAAAAAAGAGCACTTTTGGAAATGTCAGACAGGTGATGTCATAAAAATTACCACCTGAATATGCTACGATATGTGCAGAGACGTTCCTTTCTATACTGCTATTTTGGTTACTATTACCATACTACAGCCACCATATCTCTTGCCCTCTCTTCACAACTCTAAGCAATTAGACAAATGCAAAAACACTAAAATTGTGTTGGTTACTGAGAGAGTAACTAAGAAAATTATTTACTTTTTTCTCTAATTTATTTCTCCCTATTAACATCACATTCATTACCGAATTTACGTTTGACCACTTTGACCACCAACTGTGAGTTCTACCCCATTCCCTCATTTTTCTGAATGTTGCAGTTTTCTTGTGCTGCTTCGCCAGCTCACTATCAAACACCCTTAGAAGCACAAGCTCTTGAAAACTTCACAATAGTGTTCATCAAAATGCACAATATAATTTACTTCCCATAACTATAACCTTATACTTCAGCTGGGCTCCCATACTTCACACTGATACAGCACAGCTACTTTGAAGTCAGGAACCCACAACATATTTAGTTAGATCTGGGACTCAATGGCTGGGATATTTGAGAGAAGCAACCAAGAAGAGCAGCTTCAAAATAAGCATATATATGAGATCTAAGCCTGCACGCTTCAAAATCATGGGAAAGATTTTTATCAGTTTCACTGGTTTGTTATTCAGGCCTAGTATCCAGTTTCATTCCTTTTGCTCTGCTCCTCCTCTCTACTCAGCACCCTGCACAGGCTGTCATATCCTACCTCCTAATGCTTCATGGAACTGCATGCAGAACACAGGCACTCAAAATGCCAAACAACAAGAGAGAGTTTGCAAAGTTAAACTTAGAAGCAGCTACAAAGTTCAGAAATCATCCATATTTCCAAAGAGTCCCCAGGAATACAAAACTCAAAAATATTTGTCTAAAGGATGCTATGACTCTGAAGTTATGTTACAAGACAGGCACACTCCTGAAAATGCTGAATATATTGCAGTGGAAAGCTGTAATTCAGGTGAGTTTTATTCTTTACTTTAACCTCAGGGAAAAAGAAAAATAAAAAAAACACTTTATTGAACTTTAAAATAAAATAAGAGAAGGCAATATTTAGACATTTTATGAAGAGAATGCTTTCCAGAGTATTATGGACACAGGATGTTGCAAGGTAACTACCACAATAAAATACAAAACCCTAGGAAGAATTTTAATATCATTATTTCAAAATTTAGTTATCAATACCTCAAACACTGAGCAGCAGTATTTAATATCCCTAAATAAAACTCATGTATTAGGCAACACTCAAATATTATTTAAAAGCTATAGTTTGTTTTAGCTACTGAAGTTCCACTTCTGAATGTTATTTGTTGACCAACAAGTGACAAGGGACTTAAACTACAATTATGAGATGTTACAAATTTTTAAATATATTTAAACACATCTGTATATCAAGTGATAGAAGAAAATGTCTATTTTCATATAGACGTGTAAGTATGCTACTTAACTAATATAACAATATTGATTATATAACAAATATGAACAAAATTACAGGTATAAGCCATTCTTCCAGGGCTAGAGACCAGCTTTATACATCATTAACTGTTAGATTTGCCTTCCAAATTCTAAATGCCAAATACCAGCCTAATCAAGCTGAAATGTCTCTACAGAGCCCTAAGATTTGGTTACCCAAGCCAGGCACACATCATACCTATGTGCTTGCAGCAATTTCCTCTCTCATCCCTGCTTACTATGCTTTGGCTCATCTCAGGGAGATCCTGGAAGTCCTTGATTAGCTGAAGCAAATGCCAAGTCTTTAATTAGACAAAATCCCTCAAAGGATGGTGTCAGTCAAGCAGTGTCCTTGGCCTACCAGCAGCAGTGATGTTCCTGGATGCACTGGCCAGGCTGCAGAGTCCCTTCCAGCCTTGCCAGTAACCAGGTGAACAGCACTGGGGCATCTCTCCTGTCTGCCTGTGAGAGGGGAATTTCAACTGGTTGGGCCAGGCAGCAGGTCCATCCTTCCCAGCTGAATTGTTCCTGTGTCACTGATCAGCAGGAGGTGTCTGCTGCACATTTGTACAAACCAACAGCACAGTGCTGGTGGCTGGGGTTGCTGGAGCTAGGAAGTGTTGGCATGGGAATGTTAATATTCCAGTAAGGAGGATAACTGCTAAGAATTTCGTTGGCTGTTCAGTCACTAAAGGTGGATTCCCCTAATGCAAATGTGTAATGCTTAAATATTTAGTACTATTTAAGGATCAAGACACTAAGAATCACCTTTATACAATTGCCTGTGCTGCCAAATATCCCTGACTTACAACTCTGGGCAGAAGTATCAGCCAAAATCAAGAGGTTTATGCTGCTACACTTAATTGTTACCTGAGCAGCAGCAGGATCCAGTACATAAGATCCCTCCCAGGGCTGCAATGACTCAATCAATAATGCTGCAGAACAAATGCCTATCAGTTCTGTACCACAGAACATAAATGCCTATCAGAAACAAGCCAATGCAAAACACAAATACTGACACTGAGCGAACAGAAATCCATCCAGCAAAAGCCCAAACAAGTTAAAAACTGTTTACTTTGTTTTTACACTTCTGCCTCCTGGAGCACATTTATCACTGAAAGCAACTTCTCCTGAAGCACTGCTCATCTAATTTACAGTCAGCACCTATAGCACCTCCCTCCCTCTCCTACACTACACCAGAGTCATTGTGTGAGTTTTTTATTGCTGGAATGTTGCAATTACTGGCTCTGCCCAAATACTACAGTCACATCACCTATAAAATGTAAATAGAAATGCACAGAAAAGTTAAATCTGCTCTAAATGATTATTATACCACGGTGATTTCCCCTCAACAGAGAATGAGACCTTTGTTACATGCCAACATTTAACAATTTCTGCAGAAATAGTCTATACAGAAAAAAACCCCATGACCTACTCAACAACATTTTTTGTAATGCCATAACTATCTAATTTTTAAAAGACATACAGATAAAAAATACACAGATAAAATTTAAGGTATTCTAAAAATGGTTGTATCAAATAGAACTGTGTCTGTCCCCAAGGGCAGAGCTTAAGGGCGTCAGCTTTTCAATCAGCATGGTTGCAGCAGCACACAATCTGAGTGTAACCCAGTTCCAAGGACAAGGCCTAGAAAGAGGCTCCCAAAATGCAAGGGGCAAAAACAGAACCACAGAAGCCACATCACTCATGCCATCCTGTTTGCTGTGTTTGGAGTTTCTGAAGGACATTTGTTTGTAGACTATTTAAAGTCTCCAAATAGTGAAGTCTAATTAATATTTATATAATATTCTGCTTACAGCTATCTGTATTTCCCTCTCCCTCTTACATTTACACTTCTCTGCAACAGATGTTAAAAAAGTTTTTATACCAGAGTGAATTTAACAGATACTGAATAACACTGAGTAAAAGTTTCTCAATGTACAACTACACAACATCAGATAAATATTCGCAAGTCATATGGATGTAAACATTATAACAAATTTGACAAGTTTTAGTTCAGAATGCAGATATCACATAGAATCAAATATTTGAAAAGTCATACTGTTTGTAACTGTGTCCTTCTGCCATACACAGGAGCAGGGAATAATTACAGGATCATTTCAGTTGGCACAGACCCTGAAGAGAATTCAGCCACTAATCAACTAAAGAGAGTTAGCCAACTAAACCTAGTTATCATTCTTATTTCCCACACAAATTATTGTGTTTAGTGCTTCTACAGAAAATAATTATTTCACTTACTATTTCAAAGGCTTCAAAGTTTTTGCACTGAAAGAACAGTGAAAAGTAGCCAAGCTTGCTTTGCACAGTTTGGGCTAACATATGGTGCTCCTTGACCTTTGATTACAAATACACTATTATTCAATTAAATTGCTTGAATTACTGAGCAATCTGAATCATTCTGTACCCTCTAAAAGGAGGAGGAAGCTTGAGCTTATAGAACCCCTCCCAAAACAATTCTGCTACATACTATAACAATATATAGTTCTCAAATACCAATTACTAAGTATACTAAGTATTACTAAATATAAAATGGCAAAATCAGGTAAACATTTACATTGCCTCTTCACTTCCAAATAATATCACATTTACATTAAAGTTTGTTCTAAAGCAACAGTACTTTTATCTGAATATTGTTTCAAAAATTTCTAATTAAATGTCCTTTTCCAAATATGTAGTATTTCGCAAACTACATTCACAAAGCTGTTGGGCAGATTTTCACCCTGGTAGAGCAGCACAGCACTAGAGAATTCAATAAACTTTAGCCATTCCAACCAATTAAGAAGCTAAAATCAGCATTTCAAAAGGCATGCACAGGCACTTCTCCCACCTAGACCTTCATTTTTTTTAAACAGGTCATATGCTACTCTGTAAAACACTATACATATAAAAACTTCTCAAACACAGACAGGCCATTATAATTCCAAAAATTCAAAATTTTATCTTACCAAGACTGAACTCCAGCTTTGGCTCATTTGCAATTCTCTGAATACCTTAAAAGGTCAAGAAAAAAAAATTAGAGATAATTTGATTTCCACGTCTTGCTTTTTAATACACAGTAAAACTTTCACATACCTATAACTACTGCCATTGCCACTGAAGTAACATTTTATGTTAGAAACTCATAGTCAAAGCAAACTTGGATGAAATACTTGCCTGAAAAAAACGCTACTTTTGAAGAAGACTTCCTTCTTAATAGAAACTTTCTGTTGCTGGGAAAGGAAACTAGGAAAAAAACCCCAGGCTTTCATGGGTGGGTTACTTGTAAGATTTTCAGTCACAACGACTGTCTATATATGTGTTGGAAAAATATTAAGTCTCATAAGTAATTTTTAAATAGGTATGTCATCACATTAAAAAACAAACTCCATGTTTAGTGAAAGTAGGCAGATCAGGTTAATATAGTAAAATATAAACATATTATTGATCTACAAACAAATTGAAAAGCAATAAGCCCAACTTCTTTTTGTTGGAGAATAAATACATTAATTCCTCTTCTTACATAGCAGGAACAGGAACAGTTTAATCCATTGTGGAATTATGTTCTATTACGAAGGGCAATATTTTCTTATATTTTCTTTTTTTTTTCTTGTGCTAAAATAAAGGAGTGAATCACAGAGATGCAACAAGAGAAATGTAGGAAGCAAGGAGGGATAGGTGAATAACACTTAGTTGTTCACCTGATGCAGAAAGTAACTGGATCACAACTACAGTTTCAATGAACTTGTAGAAATTAAACTCTTCTTGACATTTTTGTACTGTCTCCAGTAAGCATTATTAATTGGTGGTCAGTATTAAAGAAATTGGTCAGATGGGAAGGATTGAGTTAGTATATGAACTGAAACAAAATTTTTGTTAAAAAAAAAAATTAAAAAACCCACGAACAAAAACAATAATCACCTAAATTTATAGCTGTGTTTGCTCCATAAAAACGTGATGCTGCTAAGTCTAAATTCACACCATTCTCATTAGTGTAGCTATTCATTCACATCTGTGTGAGGAAAATTACAGCTTCAGAGCTTAGAAAGGTCAGAAAGAAAATAACAATTTTTTTTTTAAATGGAGCTTTAACGAATTCCTGAGTTAAACTCTGCCAGTAGCACATTGGCCTGAAACACCTTCATGAATTGATTAAGTGACCAGGCAACTGAAATACAGTCTTCTGAGTCCAGTACACCAAAAACAACTCAGCATACAGCTACTTGCATTCAAATCCCCAGAGTGCTTTTACATCACATAGAACAAACCTGTGATACTAGCTTAAGTATCACTAAAGATTTATACATTTATCAAAGTTATCAGACTATATTTTAAACAGTAGTCCATATAGGACATAATAGAGAAACAAAATGCATTAAGTCTTATGAAGAAAATAGGTTAGAGAGAAAAACTCAGATTCTCCTGAAGGTCATGTGCATAAACCAAAACATATCAGGGAAAAAAATTTATAGACAATTTTCATGAGTTTATTTCCTCTAAACTCCACTTTGACAAGCAAGAAGTTGAACAGCATTTTGTACCCTGCTTGTAACACCATCTGAACTGCCACAGAGACTGGGCCACTTTCATTGTACCATTCCATAAAATGCATTCATGCACTTACTCGTAAACTGGGGCTCTCCTAGACTGTCTAACTGGGACGAAGGGAAAAACTGTCGTGCTTCATCTGATGATCTCTCCTCTTTGATTTCCATGATCAGCCTTCGGAGCTGCTGAATTTTATTCTGCAAACCTTCCAAGTTCGCCTCTCCCAGTGCCACAGCCCAAGATTCACAGTCTGGCTTTGATGCAGCTTCAAGGGAAAGATCCGGTTCTCCACTCTGAAAGTCTGCACTCAGAAAGCATGAAAGCAGCTCTTAGGAACTGTGATTGGAAAGGGGGATGACGGAAACACTGATATCACAAACAATCAAAACCACTACATACACACTTATGTTCATGGTCACAGAATCATGCAGCCCCATCCACCTCCAGAGTCAAATCCCAGCTCCTTCACCATCAGTGCAGTACTTAACATATCCACAGAGTAGTTCCAAGATCAGTTAACAGATGGCTAAATTAGGTGGCAGAATCAAACCAAAACGGGAAATCCTTTTCCAGCACAGATTCTGCAGCCTAGAGGCAGCTCTCTGAGCTGCTAACTTGACAAAGAATTTGATTCAGCAAGGGTACCAGACACGGTTCTGTCAGAGAGTGGGATTCATCAGAATGAATGCCCATCATCTCTTCTATTAAACATCTCCATTATGCTCAGCCTCTCATTCCTCCTTGCCAGAATACAGATCAGGAACACGTGCAGATAATTTAGCACAACGTAACTCCTCTGTGAAGACTCAACAGGTTGTATGTGGAAGCTTCTGACCTCATTACTATCCAAGTGTCATTTGCTGCTCTGCCTGGAGTCTAATTGTTTAATGATCAAATTTTCTGAGAACAAAAGAAGAAGCGGGGGGGGGAAGCTGAAGCTCCCAAGGAATCCAGGTAAGTAGCAAAGGTTGGTCATTTGATTAAGATTAGAGCAGCAAGAAAAAACACCTCTTATGCATCTAAAATTCTGCAGTATAGATGGCTTCACAGAGTCACAAACTCAATGCTGACATTAGTTGAACACACACCAAGAGAAAACTGGGAAAGAAAGAAAATCAATACTTTTTTAAAACAAGTTACCAACTAACTTAGAAATATAAAACCCTATAAAACACCTGTGCTATTGTATTAACAAGGACTGAAGTTTTTCATTGGGCCTGAAAATCATTCTGAGCTAAATCAGCCATATATCATATCACTGGATGAAACAGAACACTGAAATGTTCTCATACTTAGTTTGAAATTCCAAACAACATAGAAAAGCTCTTTCCCATACAGTGTGAACTTAAATTCCTTTTATTACCTTGAGTATCTAACCTTGGGCACTTGCACACATGTTATTCTAAACCTGTTTGCACTTCATAAACTGAGCCAGTTACAATAACCTCTGCTTTTAGGGTTATGGAGGGGATAAAAGATGAAACCTCAAGTCTGGAAGGCTCTAAAAACTGTACACAAATCCCTGTGGAGGTGGGACAAGTTTTTTGTCTGCGCTGGATCTAAGAAAATCCAACTGTGTGGCTGTAGATGCTGCTAAAAATGCTGGGTAACATTTCATGTACCAGTTGGACCACAGATTTCATGAGGAAATACTGGAAAGAGAAATAAAGTGGAAACATCTGCTTCAGGGGCAGATAAAAGCTAATAAGGATTCAAATGCTTGCCTTTAACCCTGACTCAGAAAAAACAAGTATTCAATTCTTTAGAGAAGAATATTAAAAATCTTAGGGAGCTGCAGATGTTCATTAGATCCTGTTTTCAGACAAGAACTTTTCTTGAGCGACCAAACCTGACCAAGATGAGCTCTGCTGTTTGTCAAAAATGACTAAAGTGATAGAAAGATTTAGCTGTAAGCTTTCCTGTGATCTGGTACTGCATGTGAGCCATGAGGGCAGTAACCTTCAGAAAGACCACTATTTAGAAGAGCTGATTTTTGTTGCTTTGGTAAGGTCTGCACCAGCAGAGTGCTCTACTCCCTTCTGTCACTGACATCAGTGAGTCCAAAGTCTGTCATATTTCACAGTATTTTAGAGCTACTAGTGGAGGAAAGGAAAGGGGAAGGGGAAGGGATGTAATAAATCAGCATCAAGATCAAAATTAACTAATTCACTTCAATATTAAAAAAACCCAACAAAACCAACCAAACAAAAATTTAAAAAGAAACCACCCCACCAAAAAAAAGTCACCAAAATGCACACACACAAAAAACAAACCACAAAGTTAACATCTGCTTATACCATTAAACCCTTAAAATCACAGAAGCACAGACAATTTTAGTAAAAGCAGTTTGGGTATCTAAAGTACCTAAGGTGAAAGAAAAGCTGTTGAAAAAACAAGTCAATACTTAACAGCCAAAATACAAAAATACCAAAGTGTTATTTTCTTTTCTCCCTTTATCTTTAAATGGAAATAGGAACAGTAATCTTGCCTTAAAATATCCTACCACTAGCTTGATAAAAAATATCTGCTTTGGGAGGAAATCTATGTTTTTCAATTCATGAAATCATGCTATTTATATTTACCACTTAGCTGTAAAAATCAGACTGCCAAGCTCAAAAGGCATACTGAATCATCATTAATATGCATGGAACCAGAAATGGAGAGTGAAATGCAGTAGGAGTGGGCATAATTCTGATCTAACAGGTGCCAGTTTTGAGATGTGGAAATTCATTCTAAACTATCACTTCAGAACACTACAGTCTGCTATATTTAGATCCTTGGAGTATCCTGACAGCTAAGTTAAATTCTGAAAAGCATATGAAAATGCCTGGAAAATACTCATCACTGCAAATGTCAAAAGTTTCATTCTGCAGTAAGAATGAAGGTATCAGTAGGTAAGTTACCTATTTTCCATTCTGTTTCAATGTACATAATCACAGAATGGTTTGTGTTGGAAGGGACCTTAAAGATCATCTATTTCAATCCCTCTGCCCCTAGACAGGAATACCTTCTGCTAGACCAGGCTGCTGAAAGCCCCATCCAACCTGGCCTTGAACACTGCCAGGGATGGGACAGCCACAACTTCTCTGGGCAAACTGTGCCTGTCCCTCACCATCCTAACAGTAAAGATTTTCTTCCTAATATCTAAACCAGTTCATTTCTAGTTTAAACCCATCCTCCCTTGTCCTATCACTCCATGGCCTTGTAAAAAGTCCCTCTCCAGCTCTCCTGTAGATCCCCTTTAGATACTGAAAGGTTTATCTACCAAAAGTCATCTTGCCAGAGGAAACACAACATGAAAAATGCAAACTGGTAAAAAAGTCTGTTGCAATAAAGGAGCACACAGGTTTTTTTATGTAATAAAGATCATAATCTCTTTGCTCTTCTCCTTCAAATAGTTGCTGACTACTATTTTAAATCAGCTGTATACAGTACTCCCTAACGAGCTCAGACATTTAATTCCAAAAAGCAGTAGAGGGAAAAAATTGGTATGAACCTTTTCCAAAATGAAACTAATGGACCCACAAATGTAATGAAGGCCTCAAATGAATGGCAGACATGTCAGAAGAGTTATATAAATTATTAAATAAAAATGTTTACTCCATGTGTTCTTAAAATATTAGCATTTAAATAAGAGATATATTAATTCTTAAAAATATATACAATAAACCTAAATGCAGTGGTGCACAAGGTGGACAATTTCATAGGTGGACACCATGTTGAACAGGACAAAGAAGAAATTACTGGGATAATTCAAATTAATAAAATGTACAAAGCCCATTTGTACAGGTCAACATCCACAACGACAGCCTTTAGAGGATCACTATTTTTCCTCCTTTGCTAATATGCAAAATAAGAGAGTTCAAACAGGTTAAAGGTTGTCTATCTCTTTTCACACACACCAGCAAAAAAGTAATTCTCAGCTCATCAGAGGAAAAGGGTTAAGAATAGCAGTGAGTCACTGACACTCTAAAATATAAAGCACCACCACAGCTAACCACCATATGGTGTAACAAAGTAGAATGAAAGCTTTGATACATAAATTATATCTGCAGGATATTTCTAATACAGACATCAGAGGCTTTTAATTCACAAAGCTGTCTGAATTCTATATGCTGATGCATTTCATGTTCAAATTAGTAGTGATGAAATCATCCCATGGTTACTCATGATGCTGTGTTAATCTTTCTTTGGAAGTTACATTTACAATCAAAGATAAAGTATTTAATTAAAATTTTTATCTTCAGTGATTTTTTTAAATTTTGCAATGCTGGAATAAACTTACATAACTTACTGTTATAAGCTCCATTTAAGTCCCTACAGAACCTCACCAAGAGTGTATTTGAAATTAATATAGCATGATGCCCTGAGGTTGACTACTGCAGTACAACACTGTTTCTTTCTGCACCTCTCAGCCTCCACATGTGCCACTGCTTATACCCTTCTGATGTAAATGCCCCTCTGAGAGTCCCTTTGGGGGGTCCCGGCTGGCTGTGCACACACAGCTGTGGGGAACCTCTCCCGATCTCCGAGGGGCAGGGAGCAGCTCAGGCTCTCACCTTGGCGGGTGAGGCAGGAATAGACTGCGGTGGAAGAAAGGAGTGGACTTGGAATGGAGGGATCAGTCCAGGTTTATTCAGGCAGGGACCCTGAACCCAGCATGACCTCGCTCCGAAGACCAAGCTCTGGGCTATCAGGTATATTATAAAGGAAGGAGGGAACAAAGATAGGGAGCCAATGGGGAAACATGGGGGTATGGACATTGGGAAGATGGACTTCTGGGGAGACCAACGGGGGTAACCTTTGGGAGGAACCCCGGTTCCTGAACCAGTCACTCAACGCCCTTCACAGAAGCTTCTAGGGGAAGGGATGGGCTGCTGAGTGACGGATGGGACACCAGGGAGGGGTTGAGGGAGGAGGCAGGGGATTGACATGGAAGGAGGAGGGAGGAGGCAGCATGGGCAGAAATACTGAAATAGGGGAGAACTGGGATAAACCAAGGTACAGAACAATTATAAAAAGGCATATAAAACACAACACAACACCCTTCCATTAAATACCATACCTATACTGGAAGCAGTGCAAACCACACAAATATCTGAATACCACAATGGTATCTCAAGATCCCTGAATGAATACACTGCAGCATTCACTGAAAGTTCCAAGGGTGGCCTTAGCAAAGCAGTGGACTGCTTTTGCTGAATCTCTGGCTTGACCATCAGTCTGCCTTAAAAAAAGCAGGATTCAGATATCTTCTTTCTCTGCCTAGATCTGCAACAGAAACCTCTGCATATGCCTCACTTATTCCATCTCTAAAATAGGGAATGATCCTGACCTGCCTTTCCAAGCCACCACTATTGAAACAAAACTCTCCAAGTTTAAGTGGCTTGCATACTACAAATGGCAAAAGGGAATACTTGCTGTCCTAGGGGTATTCCTACATACAGGCACCTTTTTTATTATTTTCCTGATTTACTACAATATGATTTAGATGACTGACCTTGTATGAAAAGCTTGTTTTCTTCCTTTGCTCCCTCCCACCCTCCTCACCAGCCCTACCTGGATGTTACAGCTCTAATCTCCCTAACTCTCACTAAGGGACCACAAACAGTGAAGCAATACAGTCTTTAAGGAATCTCTCTTCCTGAATGACAGAAGAGATTTACAGATCAAGAGAAGGCAGTGCCTGCATGCTGTCTCTCACATCTGGTTTCATTTTACTGTGCCTGTGTCTCTTGGGGACATTCCCAATTTTGTGTTGTACACCATCATGTGGAGGAAAGGAAGCAGAGTTGTACATGCATGAGGCTCTGTACAACATAGCGGTCAACTTCATACTGCTCCCGGGGTCAGTTTGAACATCAAGTCACAAAGCTCCTATTGCCCTGTTTCAGGGAAACATAACAGTGACCCAAAGACCACCCTGTCTTGCTAATGGTGACCAGTTCCCAGAAGAAGGGCACATAAAGCCATCAGCCATATGCAGAGTTGAAGTTCACCTATCTTCTCTTTCCTTCCATGGTCCACCTGGAAACCTTCTGAATTAGGCTGCTTCAGGAGCACTCGACTTGAAGCCCTGACATGGTTATCTGCTCTGACTTCTTCTGTACAGCCCTCCTGTTTCAGGGCCCACAGAGCCCTGAGGAGAATCACTAGAAGTTGCATGAATATGTCCTTATTTTTCCCTCCATGCTTACTCCACTGCCCTTCATTACGTTCTCTTCCTCAATATCCCAGTCAGTCTCCATTCCTCACTCTTACAACTCCTAGGATTCAATCCACCAGTCAGAGACACAAGGAGACAACTGGACAAAGGTTCTATCCAATCCCCCTTCAGGGTTCCAAATTGAAGCTTGCAAGATGAAGAAAATGTCCTTTTACCACAAGTTAAATCTCACAGCCTCCTTTCTTGAAGCTTCTGCTGTGCTGTGGCACAACTTTCCTCCATTAGTTCCACAAGAAATGTTCTGAGCAGGTATGTCCTCCTATCCTGCTTTCATCTGAATCCTTTAAAGTCCCAGATACACATTCTATAGCTTTTTTTGGCTCCCAATAGCCAATGGATCTAATCTTGTGACAACACAAACATCTTTTCATGGTCAAAGTCCCTACTGAGAAAATACCTCTCTTCCTAGTTCCTGAGTTTTGCTTTTCTCCTCCATTTTGTCTTCTGAATTTCATTCCATCCTACAATACATGGATTATTATTTCACTTCTTTTAGTATTTTATCCTCATTCTGTACACTGTATATCATCTTCATTTGTCTTCAGTTTTGTTCTAATACCTCATAATAGTCTGGCTTTCTTTTCCCACCCAACAAATCACCAGCCAGGTTGTCATCCTTGCTCTCCAGCATGGGAAAACTGCCAAGTCTGAAATACATTTCTCCTCTACCTGTCTTGTCTTTTCCTCTGCCTTGTTTGGTCATGGCCCAGGTATTCATCATCATTTGCTGGCTCTGTTTACCTGGAGTTTTCTACACTGTTTCGTATTCTCCCCTTTAACATGTTTTTAGAGGATGCACAGAATGCCACCCTTACCCCTAGTTCCTATTGAAACACCATCAACCTTCAAAGCTTGGTTTTGGAAAGTCTGTCTCTCAGCTAGTTCCTAATTATACAAGCTTATTTCTTCCTCCACACATATTCACAGGCTCTTTTTTCTCCACGGGCAGCCTGAAGTGCTGTACAACAGTATTCGCTGTTGTCTATATCCCCAGCTTTTGGGCTTAAAACCTGCCAGTGTCGCTGCCACAGAAACCATCCTGTTTGCAGGCTTCAAAGCTAATCGAGTCCTGTCAGCAATTACAGCTGTATTCTGGGTTCAGTTCAGCAGCATTGTGTTCAAGCATTGTAACACAAGTGCCAGGAGGGAACTGACATGACTGTATTCATACTCCTAAAGTCGGGAATTCTATGAATGAACTGGACTCATTAAGGGCACAATTAGAAAGTCTTAATTTGAGAGCCAATTCATTCAGCTCTCATAGTCAGGGAAAGCAATGCTTCCAAACCCAGAAAGAAATATTTTTTGATGCAGTGCCTCAACACCAGGCACGAAACATATGATTTTGTTCCCTACAATAAAAATGTGGGTGTTAGAATGGTAGGTGCTGCTGCCTATTTCTTGTCCCCAGCAAACCTCTCCTGCAGAAAAGCAAGCTGAGTTAACGTTCAGGCAACGCAGACAAGCCTCCACTCAACACTCACCACAACTGGCTCAGAGATAGAGGCAAGAAAGGCTCTTTTTGCAAGTCTTTATTCCAGCGAGGTATTTCACATGTGGCTAGAGGGAAAACCAGCATGGAAAGAGGCTAATCACGTGGAGCAGGCAGCTTAAGGAGGGAAGGGGTGGGGGGCAGAGCTAAGGGCAGGGCAGAGGGGTTTGGTCTCCAGAGGAAAGGGGGGTGGCCTCCCGGGATACCAATCTAGTGATGGGACAGGGAAAGGAGAGACTAAAGTTGCAACACAAGAGTCCATTAGGGAATCTGTCTGTCTGTCCTCCCAGGAGGACTTGACTCTATGGTAAGCAGTTACTGCTATTGCCAGAACCAAGGGCTTAGGAATTGACCAAGGCGGGAGAGCTCATGGGATGCTACACCTACAAAAGATGAAGAATTTGAGCTATTCCCCAGAATACTACCCAGATAAGGATAAAATCCACAATGAATATAATTTAGGTCACTGCCTTCTCAAACATGACCAACCACTATGAATCACTTCAGCAGGTGAGGACAAAAGTCAGCATAATTAATGCAACACTTTCTTAGAAGTTGGCTGGAGATTTTGGTGCATAAAAAGATGATAGGAACGTCTACTGAATTTAAATGTATCCATCGGGCCCACAAATGCAGCCTAACTTTTTTACCTCTGCTCTTAGACCATCACAGCTAACAGAAAATGGCAAATTGTTGTAAGGACTTCAAAAATCTGCAGCGGTATCAGAAAGAATTCGTGTCATAAAAAAATTCTAATACAATGGCTATTTCAGTGGCTCCTGCTGAGAAAACTGTCAGCACTTTCTCCAAATTAAATCTTTCCCCTAAATAAGGATTCTGATTTATATGAAATAACTATTTTTTCTGCTGTTCTAAACAATTTTATGAATGAAAACTTGATAAGAGGTGAGAAAAACAGAAAACTTGTCATTTAATAGGGAGTTTAGCAATGACTAGTTATTGAAGAATAAGATGCATTGACTATCCATCAACATAAACCCTATCTTGTACAAGATACCTGACAAAGCAGAATCTCAAACTTCTATTTATTGTCAGAGGAAGATGATGACAGGGCTTTCACTTGATTTTAAGATTTTCTTTGTAGGCATGAATTCAGAGACCACCAGTATTTAAATGTATGCATTGGACAGACAGCAGGATATATTTTAGTTAAATTTCTAGCAAAGTTCCAATGCCTGGGTGGCTGGGGTTTTTAATTTTCATTTTTGTTGGCAGAAATAAAAGAGTCACATTGAAAACACTGAGATATGTCTTAATTACTGAGAACTACTGAAACATCTGTTTTACTCCTGAATTCCACTACCCAGAAGCACTCCAGGATTGCCACTTCAGAGGCATCAGAACTCTGAAACAAAGATGGCAAAACATTAGGATTTGGAACCTGACTGGGAAGTCCTAATGTTTGGCTGTTCACACCTGAAGTGACATGGAGATACAAAAACAACAAAGCATAGAAGTCACTAGGCAGATGGATAAAGGCATTTTTTAATTACTGATCTGTGCCATCCTACTACAGATCAATGAGTTACAAAGAGAATAGACTGTAAGAAAAGACCCTGCAGGAAACTTTAAAAAGTTTTAAAAAAAAAGTTTTAAAAAGTTTAAAAAGTAACTTCAGAGGGTTTTTGTCATACTTCCAGTATTCAAAAGTTTAGATGACACCTCATTCCTAGGCAAGTCAGGCAAGCACAGCTCATTCAAACTTTCGTATTTTCTAACAAGGCTGAATCAAATGTCAGATTCTATTCAAAGACTAGGATATTTTCAAGTGAACAAAATTACACATAATTTTACAGAAGGCATTTCTCTTCCATTTTTATTTGAAAGGGATTTCTTTATCAGCACTTGAAACTTCGAATATTGTCTCTGGCTATGCAATTCAAATGACATTAAGTGATACAGACCTATTGCTGAATGCAATAGGATACAAATTACCACTATAATTTTTTGTGAGTGCTTTGCAGACAAGATGCAAACTCTTCTAGTTAATAAGTGTGACTCATATTTCAGAAGAGTGAAGCTATCAATCACTCCCTCAGGATTAATGTTTTTCCCTTAAATCTCTTATTATCCATTTTTTATCCCTAACATCTGGTAACAAATAACCCTTAGACCATGCACCCATGCATTCCCTTCATTCCAGTTTCCCAACATGAATGTCACGGAGCTCATTCTCAACTTCAGTGAGATTCTGCAAGGATTAATGCAAATGCTTGTTTTAACACTCCTTCCTCAGGTGGTACTTTATTCCAGTGATCCTAAAGATAAAATATTTTTCATACTGTGCAGCAATTTCACCAAAAGCCTGAACTTTAGTTTAACATATCTGCCACTTACTGAATAACTTCATAAACCAGTTCATATTTATAATACCTGCACAAGTTTTCTTGTCTACCCCTTTCTCTCTCTGCTTTATTTGGCCTACCAGAACCAGACTCAAACTTTTTGCCAAAGGTTTCAGGTTAATTTTCAAGTGGATGTCTTGATCTTGCTTTTCTCACAAAAGGACCTTTTACTTACATAGTAATACACTGTCTTTCATGACCAAAACTGTGAAAATTCAATACAAGAAGACTGAAAGGCTGACTAGAAACAGAACACGTAACATTTGAGAAAGTCTAAAAAGGATTCCCTTGAAAATTCTATATTTATTCTCTCTAACCTTTTACCACTTACTAAATGAATATTCCAAACCCAGTTATTAAACACAAATCAACACCCAAAGGAAACAAAAGGTTAAAATAAAACAAAAGAGCATGAAAAAAAGCACACAATGTTGTAATGAAATATGCCAGAATTCAAGAGACTAGCTGTAGTACACTAAGAAAAAACAGTCTTATCTATAAAATACTTGTAAACTGATTTCTTTGAAAAATTACTCAGACTGGACTGGTCTAAAACGAACATATCATGCAGACAGAAAAACAGCCCATCTGATTGTTTAAAACAAACAGATAGAGAGAAAAGGAGAAAGTAGTGAAACAATGCAGTGAGTTTTGATAGTAACCCAAGTGCTATGTTGAGAACTTTTTTATTTATAGAATCCAGCAAGTCAGTGACAATACACAGCAATCCAGTAGCAATTCTCAAGTGCTGTTGAGTGAGGCATTCTTTGAGGATCTACCAGGTCTTTATGAGCAAGAGCTAAAGTCAGTTTGGGTAAACAGGCAATAATAGTCCAACAAAACAAACAGCAGACTAATTAGGAAGAGTTTTCCACTGCAATGATCCTGCTATCTATTTTAATTCTCTAAATTTCAAAGCCCCAACACAGTCTCCCTTGAAACCAGATAACCCTCCCTTGAAAAGTAGATAATGCAGGCTCATTCCTTCAAGAGCTGGCAATCTTTCAGTGGAGATATGACAAAAAGAAGTTTACTTTGGAAGTTAATTAAGGTCTGAGTCCATTTAACACTGAGCTGTGACTACATAAAAGTTTTTGTGTCAATAAAAAAAATCTAATTACTCTGAACAGTTTTCTTCCTTCCATCCCAGCAGAAAATCCTTCCTCTCATACATTCATGCTCCAAAGATGAAAGACAGAGACATGAGAAGTCCCCAGACTTAACATTCCCTCAAAAACACAAAACCATGGTAAGTGGATATATATGTCAGTACGCAAAAAAAGCAACAGCTTTCAGGCAAGCCAGGTGTTTGGAAAGACAAAGGATCAGGAATGACACCTTCCATGTAATTTTCTATAGTTGCCATGATTGAAAGACTTGGTGTTTTGATTTGTACATGAATGACAAGTGTGTAATACAAATAAATTGGCAAGCAGGCAGCAAAAATAACTTTCAAACAATTATCGAGAGGCTGTCTCAGTGCAGTCTGTCTCACAATGCAGTTGACACACAACAGTAACTGCAAACACAAGAGAGAAGATGATTTCAAGCTGTCTGCATTTTAAGCCCCCAGATGCTGCAGCTCAAGAGCCTCTTTAGTGACAAGTTACTCTCCTCTCTGCACCAGTGGAAGCTGGAATGAGGCAATGCTGCAGCTTCAAATGAATGTGAAAGCTCTTCCGAGATCCACAATCCAGACCACTGGGCAGAGGACGTGTATTTACTACTTCTGTAGGTGAGAGAAAACAAAAAGGGAAGCAAGTAAAAGGGATGAAAGAGCATAAGGCTGCCAGAAAATAAAGCACCTATTGCTGCAAAACATTTCCCACACCCTGACACAAACCTGAACAAAAAAATATTCAGAATTACCATTATGGCAGACTTTTCATAATTTAAATGAGCTGTGCTATGGTCTGTCACACAAAAAGGTAACAAGAAATTTACTTACAAATTAAATAACAAAATTGTAATCAAAGAAACCATTATGCATATCTGATCGAGGATCAGCTTGGTTTTTTAGCCCCTGAAGAGGTCCAAAATTTCTCTTATTTTAGATGCATAACATAAGCTCATCCGGACTAGCTATTATCTTATTTTTCTAGGTTTTCTTTTATTAAAAGGGCACATTGTAATGATCTGGTCTTTATGCATGGAAATTATGACCAAAATCAGATCTGTACCACTGCATTAAGGTGTACTATATTAGGGGAGTTTTACTCCTGCCATTGTTATTCAATAATTGTTATAAAAACTTACTGAATCAATCCAAATGCTAAACAGCAACTAGACAAACTCCTACACCTTTCTCTAAACACTGACAAGCTCAACAGTCACCCCACCACCATCCCAGATCAGGAAATTGTTTTAAAACAGTGATTTGAGGAGACAAATTATTTCTAAATCTGAATTAAATATCTTAGTGAAACTGCTAAAAAAGAGTCCCCAAACCTAGAAAATTAAAGTACTGAGAAACTTTTGAGTCTGTCAAAGAGAACATCATGTCTGAGCTATTTTTGCATTCCTATAGAGCTGGTTTGATGTACCATTGTGGCAGGGAAGAAGTGTGTCACTGTGAATCGATTTTACAAGAGGAGATTTGTTCCTGGAGGCAGGGCAGGGAACCTGCTGATAGGTATATTAAGCCAAGAAGTATGCTGACAGTTAAAATTAGAAGTGACATTCCAGGTAATTCCTTTGTGTTAAAACAGTAAGCAGAAAAGTAAAGCTATAGCACTGTAGAAAGAACACTACAGAAAGTAAAAATTCTTCTAATAAGACATTATTTAAAGCCTCCCCAGTCAGCCAGTGGTGTGTGTGTGAATTGCACAGTTGATTTCTTTTAAAAGCATATATTCGCTAATTCAAAAAAAAAAAATCAAAATCTTATAGACTAGGGATGCTACATACACCAAACGACTTGTTTTTTTTTCACATCAGTTATTTTCCCTCTACTGGCAAATGAGCTAATCAGACTGATAGCAGCTCAATAATACAGGTATGTACACGGGTTACACTTGACTACACTATAAACATTACCACCTACATTTGATATTTGGGCATTAACACAGATGATGTTCATCACTGCACAGATAAAGTACAGCTTTCTTATAGATTCAACAAGAAAAAATGGAACAGGAATTATAGGGTAATATCATTCACAAACAGAAAGGTTAGTGGTCTTAAATTTATTTCAATATGTTTCCACAGCAATATATCCTTTACCAAACAGAGTAAAAAAAAAAGTTTCTAATTTTGAGATATTAACAAATGACTCCATGGCAATCATGAGCATGTAATTTGCAGAATTAAAAACACCCCTTTAAACGCTAGCAAGCAGAATTCAACAATCTGAAATCTCCTTCAATATTATACATTCTTCTGCTATAATGGTATCTCCATCCTGTGCCTATTAAGTAATGTGAAGCATACAACCCAAGCTGTGTGATAAGGAAAAATGCAGTTGCTTGGCATCTGATGAGGTGCTTCAATTACTGCAGGCAAGCTATAACCTGGTAGTTCATTACAACCACCTTTACAAACTGTCAGCTCAAAGATGCTCAAATCATCTCTTACAAAGCATGAGCTACCCACTGTGATTAAACCATCATGCAATGCTACCAGATCCCAACTTCAAGCTGACAATATAATACCACTAATTTGCATTCACTCTGCAAAATGTTGAGTTATGTCACTGAGTAACTTCTGCAGAACACAAAACTACCTTTAATAGATCATTACCTTCAACAAAAGCGAATACATAACCAAAAGTAGCTTCCTTTTCAATTTCAAAATGTATTAGTAATAATTATACAAATACATGTTCTCTTTATTCATGCCCCATATTCAATTGGTTAATTATTTCAGCTTGAAAATATCTTCAATTACTAGTTATATGTAATTTAGATACTACTTATTTAAGTTTTTCAAAGTTATATTCTGGTATATGACTCCAATGATGTATCACAATATATACCTTAGATAATTTGGTTTTTTAGAAGTTCTCCCACTTTGTTCTACACTTTTGGCAGTTACATAAAATACGTGGTATTCATCTCTGCTGTGTTTCCTAGATGTTGCCTTTTTACTTCAGAAATGTTAAGAAGCCCTGACTACAGCTTTGCCCACAAAGAAATTGTAGTAATCCTGGGAAATCTGGTATGTCTGAGCATATACATACTTGACATAAAACTGACACACAATATTTCCAAGCAAACTGCTGTATCAGACCAAAGACCACTTATTCGGCCTACAAGTGACTCAATGAAATATCCAAGGAAGAGGAAAAGCAGGGCAACCACATGCAGTCCTCTTCCAGTTCCCCTCACTTTTCACATTGAGATTTTTTTCCTCAGATGCCTTTTCCATTCACGTACTCTCAATAATGGTCCTTGAGAGCACCTTGTACTTTTTCCAACACGTCTACTTTTAGCATCTACAGGACATTATGGCAAGCAATTCCAGTATTTCCACTATCCATTCCACGAAAAACCACCTTCTTTTGTTTGTTTGCAATCCAATTCCCCCAACTTCATTTAACATCACAGTGGAAGAGACAATAAACCATAAATCCCTATGTCCTCCTTCAAGCTCCTAATGTTTTTTCAGATTACTATCAGAGACCACCTGGGTCATCACCTGTTATCCAGGCTGAAAAGTTCTATCTTCTCATTCCTGCTGTCATGACTCTAACAGCCCTTTTCCTGAAACTTTCCCAGCACCTCTATGTCCTGTAAAATGAGGGGAAAATAACTGCAAGATGGATCTTTACAGACAGAGCTCTCTCCTTTCCCAACACCTCCTAATACCGAATTTAATTTCGACCCCAATTGATCATCCATCTGACCTTTTAAGAGAAATATAACTCTCTACAGATCTCATTTTGGGGCAGAAAGGCAGGAATTGATGCAAAGCCCATTATTTTGATGGGAAACTTTTATAATCTTTCTTCACAAGTGTGGCTTCACATTTATGGGTGTTGACTTTTATCTGCCACTAATTGCTAATGGTTTAAACTTGTAAGAGCATTTTATGACTACTCATACCTGGCACCCCATCTTTACTATTTAGCAAGTAACAGCATTTCTCACCTCACTACCTACCTTCTTTTCACCATTTATGCAGATGTGACAGCACCAGGCTGTCACAGTTCCTACACTTGATATTATATTCAACTAGTTATTCAAGTAAGCGTAAGTCTAGCAATTAGTGCTCAGCATTATTTGCATCAGAAGGTGAGAAAAACTATATTGAAAGGCAAATGAAGAATGCAAGTATATAAAGTGAATGAAAATAGTTGCTTATATAACTATTTTCCATGTGCTTTTGAAAGTGAAAGAGGTTTTCAGGAATCACACAGATCATTGATTTAAATGATGCACAAACTACATGTGCAATTAGTCTAATACATTTAAAGTATGAACATCATAAGTGACAACACAAACTGTAGCAAAATATGGCATTCTAAAAATACTTCAAGAGCAGAGAAAAACAAGAGCAAACTGCATTCTACACATTGGTCTCCAACAAGTAATATGTTGTGCAAATTACCTCTGCAGAGAACTGTACTTTATTCAAGACTAAGCTTCATGAACCACAAAATTCTAAAGAGAGCCTCAGGATGGAACACTTCCTAACAAAATACCCTTTTTAACCATTCTTACATTTTCCCCCAAAGTGAAAAATGAACCCAAAATTCACTACATGCTACCCACTTTTTGCAAAACCTCAGGACAAAAAACTTGGAATAGAAACATTGCAAAAATTAAGTGGCTTGAATATTTTTTTATTATATAATGCCAATGTATCTACTGTATGTATTGTAAAGATAACTCCTTCTGCTTCCTTGGACTACCCACAGTGATGTTCATTTGAAAGCAGGCTATGATTCTCCCACACACAGCCCCTAAGCTTTAATCTCCTGCACAGTGCTTTCAGAAGTAGCAAACAGAATATTCTTCAGGATGCTTAAGACTCACCATGCTAAGAGATGGATGTGTGATTAGCTGTAGTCCCTAAGAGGATCAGAAGTCATCCTAGCAGACCTGTAAACTGTCACCAGGCCCAATGTCACTAAACACCAACTTCTGAACAGAGAACCAAATAAGAGAAGTACTTGAATTCCTTTTAGGCTTGTTCCTGTTAACTTCACCACTCCTTCGTCAGCACTTGCTTTTCCTTTCCTCTCTCTTTTGGAGCTAAAGAAATGATAGCTCTCCAGGCCACTTTCTAAAGCACTTTCAAATATGTCAGAGCAAGGTACACTGCCTTTAATCTGCACATCTGTGTTCTTTGTAAGAGCAGCAGAATTAGGCCCTTAAAATATCGCAGAGATGTATAGAAGATATCGTATTTGAGGAAAAACAAAGCAAAAAACCTCAGACCACAGCCATAGAAATAAATATGATTGGTTTTTTAACTCCTGGGGAAATTTCTTCTCATATTCCCTTGCAACCATTAAGTCACTGGACATAAAAGGCAGAGTTATCAATTCATGTGTGGGCACTCAGAGAAAAACCATCTAGGTTATAAGCTCTCAATTTAGAAATCTTACATCACACTATTTGAAATGAGAGAGATTAATTAAGCTTCATCAATTTTAGTTTAAAAAAGAAAAACATCTCCCTTCGCTACTGATTAGCAATATTATTTTATTTCAGACATCTTACTGGCTTTCTGGTGTTCAGGATTGCATCTTGGGAACTCTCACAAATTAAAGCATTCACATGGTTGCAGGACTTTGGTGCTTGGGAATCAGGAGGAAAATGTTGTAAGCAGCAAGACTAATGTTTAAGATTAAGTTAAAAATCAAAGGAAATGGTGAAATCTCACAAATAATAAGCTTCCCCCAATTTATTCTTAACAGACAAATTTTTATATAGATTTTAGAAAAACAAGTGCTTCAACTCAAAAAAATAGCTGTTTTGCTTTACTTAAACATCATACTATTTTGGAGTATTTGTAACAACTGTAACTAAGCATGAACAAATATTTAAGAAAAGAGCAGATTCATGCAGACAATTGATATGGGACAAAACCAGCCAGATAGGACACTTCTCATAAAAGAGTTGTTTTATCTCTGAGCTCTCAGACCATCATCAAGGGAAACCTACACAGCATTTCTCAAATCCAAGCTTTGGAATGGAGAATGCAGTTTTACAAGGAACTAAACTGACATAACGACAAAAATGCATAACTCTGCTAGATACCAAATACATCCAATGGGCCTTAAAATAAAAATTATGGGCTCTGTATGATCTCTTCCCTCCACAGTCAACTCCTCACATTCCACCAGCTATAAACTGCCTGACCCTTAGGAGGCAACTGCTTTCTCATCTCTTTGCCAAGAATATACTGTCTTCTTTTCTCCTACCTCCCCTCCCAGGAGTTACTTTCTGTTTCTGAGATGGTAAAATTGATCTCTATTTAACAGTTAGAAACAGTCTTCACCTTCTATTTAATTCTGAATACTGATGTTTTGATTTCCTTAACAAAGGCATTTGTGATCAAGAATGTATCATGTCTCAGCTGTGTCACCTGGTCTAACAAACCCTACAGCCTCCAGCTACTGATCTTTATTGTGTTTCTACATCAGATACATGACCACTATCATTGCTCAGAGTGACACGCACAAAAAGTAAAAAGGAGTAATGAGCCCTCAGAAAAAAGTTTTAGGAAAGGTATTTTTAGCAGTTAGGAAAAAAAGATCAATAGGTGAATATGTGTGAGCTAGGAAGGCACCTATATGTTTGAGTAGAGACACACTGAATGTTTAAATTCAAACTACATGTAGCGATTAAATGTGCCGTTCAAATAAAGTTTTCAAAGGTACCTAGCAAAGAGTAGCACTGGGGTTTCTAACCTATTTAACAGAAATTCTTTTTTAAATAACGATGAGTAAATACATCAAAGCAAACAATTATCTGTACTTAGACCTATTGCACCTTCTCTGTGTAAATCTTTTCTTTCTACATTTTACAAAATTCAAAGTATATTTAAAAAGGAAACCACAAAACTCAGTCCCAAACTGAAAACCCCAGGTATGCAATCTCTATTTGAAGACATGAGCATGAAGAACAAAAAGTGTCCAGCTTCAGAAACTACTACCAGTCTTCTGTACTCTCAAAAATTTAACTGTCACGTTCTACAATCAAAACAAAATGAACAGAGCCATTATAAAGTTGGATTATTAAAATGCAATTAATCCAGAAATTTTTGATCATAGCATCAACAAGCCCTAAATATTTCTTCATTTACATCTAAATTCTATTTTGATATATTTCACTTGCCTCAAATATGGTATCTGATACTGAAGTCTACAGTACCACATGTTGGTTATAAACAGCAAGCATAAAATTTATTATTAAATTAGTGGTAAGTGAAAAGCTGTAAAATATGCCTTAAAATACATACCCTTCATAGAATACTAAGGCTATTTCACAGGCCACCTTTGGCTACTATGTATGAAATGAATATCAGATTTTACCATCACTAAGATAAGTGTCTCAATTTGCTTTGAAATTTGTTCCAATATTCTATTATTCAAAAAGTGCTGCACAATAAAGAAAGCAAGAATAAAAATATTTTGAAATTTTTGCTTTCTTCCAGAGAAACAGTATTGCTTATCCCTCTAAGTCATGTCATTGTCTTACAAAAATTCAAACACTTAATTTCCTAACCAGACTACTTTGACAGAACCACATTCACATCACAACAGAAGCCAGAAAATTAAAATTTTAAAATGCCTAAATAAATAAACTGCACAATAATTGTTGCATCTGTGCAAAGATCCACATAGCGCTGTGTGAATTTATCCCAGCAAGCAAAGGAAAATAAACAGGGAATTCTTTAAGAGCAGGGCAAGTTTATAATCATGCTCCTCTAAAACACCTCCAAGCTTCTGCTAGGCCTGTCCAGGGATTTTTCTGAAAAATGGGCAATTGTGTTTAACGAATTTTTATCTATTCCTTCAGCATAATGCATTTTTGTATGTATTCAATTCTTCTAGTTTTTTATAACTTGCTCAATTTTTTTTTTCTGAAATTACCCTGGCTTTTATTTTAAATAACAAAGAAACACATTCCTACAAAAGACTTCCTTCTAGTTTGCTGTACTCCCACAGCAACAACAAAAGAAAACAAAATAAAATCCCCAGTAAGAATTCTTTGAAAACACTTGGAAATATGCAGAAAGCACACCACACATTTAAGTTTAGGGCAAGCAAAAGGACCATATGGATCACTTCAGAGTACTTGCAAAATTACATTAAGTCCTATCATTTTCACCTCTGAGAATTTGAATTTGGCTAAAAAACACAAATTGAACTGTTGAAAGAATACTATCCTAATTTTTAAAAAGTGTTTTAAGCCTGTGACACAATGGCTAAGTAATGTTGTGCAACCATGTCTGGAGAGACCAGTTCTATCAGACAAAAGCTCATCCTCAAGAAAAAGATTCTGTACAATGTCCTGAAACACAGCCTCAAGAGCCCATGCATTTGAAGAATCCAAGTAAGAAGTTACAGTTTCCTGACAAAACTATATATAAGCAAACATTGAGTTAAAATTTATTGCAGACTATGCAAAGTTAGGTTAAACTTATCTCACCATAAATGTGGACTGCGACAAATCACAAACACATTTGTTTCCTGGGAAAAAGAAACAAAGCAACAATTTTTAAAATGTCAACATTTTAGCATTCAGTTTTGGGGTTTTTTAGGTTGTTGGTTCATACCACACTTGGAGGTCTTTTGATAAAATACTCTAAAATCTCACTGGCAACAAAGTGATTTTGCTGCATGATCATGAGCAAGTTAAGGTTAAATAGCTGTTATCTAGCCCTTCTGCATTTTTCTTCTTCTTCAGTCATAAAAAGGTAGCTTCCAGTTTCTGAAACAACTATGTCAAATGCTGAACTACAGATAACAGCAATTAAGTTTCCCCAAAGATTTTCCAGCATAAAATTAAAACACATTCATGATTTTATTAAAAGAAGAGTGCAGCTGAAAGCACTGGATTAAAGATGATGAACCTGTACAGTGTTCTGGAAATGTCAATGTTTATTGCAACATAACCGCTTAGAAACCCTTTACAGAACCAACTATAACCTTCATATGGGTTTAATATTCCAACTTGAAGCTGTCTGAAAAAAAAGAGAAGAAAAAACTAAGCCCTAGAGGTCATAGTTTTAGCGCTGTTCTCAAACAGCAAATCAAAAACTTTCCAGACTATACTATAAATGACGATGAAGGAAATGAAGGAAAACTTCAGCCATAGTACCCCCTCCCTAAAACCAAACACCAACTCCCCAAAAAAGCCACATACAATCCCTTTTTTCTTTGTAGATATCAAAAGACACAGTAATCTTGTTTCAAAATCCGCTCCCATCTATGTAGTGCTTCCAATTGTGTGTGAACACAAGGATATACATCCAAAAAACACTACAACCACACATGCAAAGTATCCCCTTGCAAATAGGTATGTGTACAATGCTAACACAATGTTATACATTTGTTCCTTTGTGGTTTTAATGAGTTCTCCTGTGCCATGCTGCCAAATCCTTCCAGACAGACTTTTACGAGCAGCTGGCACACAGAGACACTTAGTGAGCAGCTAAGTGTATGTCCTCAATCTAAAATAAATAGAGCATTATTTCTCCTGCTTTCACTTACTAGTTTTATTTTCCATCTAGAGCAAAACAGAAAAATGCTTCCCAAAAAAAACCCTTTTACAAACAGTTCACTCATTTAGCAGCCTCATCACTGCTCTGGCATTTAGCCACCCTCAAAAAGGCATTTATTGCTTCATACACTATCTCACTGTAAGTTCTGTGCCCTAAACATTGAATGAAGTATTAGATATTCCCCAGGAAACTGATTAAAATGACAAAGCATAAAGGGCAACCAGCAATCTAGGGTACAATAAAATAACAGCACATTAAATAATTAGTACAATATTTATACTCAGTTGCATAGAAACCCTGTGAAGCTACTTACAACATTGACTTCTGTACCCACTACATCCATCACATTACTAATAATTTAAATGTCAAAGCAGCTAACAGTGACTTTTCAGTGTTACAGAAGGGCATGTTTATCACACTCAGATGCTGTATTGTGTAATCACATTTGATAAGGTGTGAGGAGAACCCACCAGCTGAACATTTCAAAGTAATACAGACGAATAATGAAGCCATTTTGTTTTGTCACATCTACCCCAGCTACACTTTAGGACATTGGGAGCTTGCAGACAACCTGGTAAAATTATACAGTTGACACAGTAACATTGCTACACATGCATTTTCAGCTCTCTTGGTCAAACATCAGTAAATCCCCACCAGCCAGGACTCAGAGATGAATAATCTCATATCTGTGTTGTCAGGGGACCAAAAGAATATCATTCCCAACTGATCCCAGATTTCTACTCAGAGTGGGAATAAAAACCATTTCGTTCTCCTCTGGAATTTTAAGGACAAAAGCGTATTTTCTCCCTTTACTGGAACCCCTAAAGATTTCTTCCAAATTCCTGTTTTAGGGAAGCTTGCAGGTACCAGCTCTCTCTGAGTACATTAGGCTTGGAGCCCTGTTTCCTTATGTCTTCACAGGCCACAAGTCCTAGACCCTCTACTACCTCCATTTTTCTGGAGTTTGAGGTAAAAGGGAGGATAAAGCTGTGCAATGTTGATTTTGTCAATCTAGTCCTCAACTCAAAAAACTTCATAGGAAGCAACAGCTTCCACTAACTTGATTCTTGTCTTTATCACATTGCTGTGGACTTCAAACTAAAACAAAATTAGATAATTATATTTGACATTTGGCAAACGTTGCAGTGTGTTTTATTATGTATTATTATTCCAAATGATTTGTTCTGTTTTCCCCTATACAGTTGGTTCACCTTAAAGTTGTATCCTCCCACCTCCCCTGTCCATCTTACCCTGAACCAACCTCTTTTCCCAGAATGTTTGATGTTCCTTATCCCCACAGCTGTCAATCCATCCTCATACCTACCCCTTTTTCCAGAGACTTCTCTGTCATTTCTGTATTCTTCTAAGCCCCATTGGTTTGTTGGATCTGTTCCCCTCCCCTTGTGTTCCCCATTGGTTTGTATATTGTGAATCCCACCTTATGCTCCTCCCCAGTTTTCCCCCTATTGGCTAAAGCTTTGTACTCTCCCCTTGAACCTCCCCTGTTTAAAAAAACCTTGAACATCCTGAATTTCTCTTTTCTATCCCTGGACCTTCATGAGAATAAAACTCTCTGGAACCCGTACAAAAGACCTCTTCCTCGTTCTTACCTCTGCCTGTGCCAGATTACAAACCTGTGCTGTAGAGCCTTCTCTAAACTGAACCCTGAATATTAAACTTTTGAGATTCAGCCCACTCCTTGGCCCAGTGCTGAGGAGCTAGCAGTGTTGAGACCAGCACTGTGTCACATAAAAACTTCTAAAAATAAAAAAGGAGCTATCTATAATTCTATTTAGATGCTCTCAACTCTATCTTCCTCCTGCAGGAGACTTGTACTCATGGCCTCAAGCAGAAGAAAGGCTTGACAGCCACACGGGTCTCATCTTCTTGTGCAAAACCAGCTCAGCATCATTCTGGGCATGTGCACAGCAAGACTGTCTGAACACACAAGACCTGTGGACGGGGATCCTGAGCAGAGATGTTCGTGAAGAGACCAGGAGGAGGGGAAGGAACGGCCATAAAAGCAGTAAGGATAAAGCTCAGCAAGTATCTCAATGTACAGAAGACAGTTAAAAGATCTGGCTCCAAGTGTCATTTCCAGAGACAGTGAAGCACTTCCAGAGGGCTCCTTTGTTTCGTTTTTCTAATATCCATAAACCAAAGAAGTGAAACCAAAATTAGGACTTCAAGCTTTCTGAAGTTGGTAGCTGTAATTTCTCCCTAAAGACCCAATATAAGTGCAGTAATTTCTGAGGAAGAGAAAATTAAATTAGGCTTGTTCCAACTAATCTTTCTCATAATTGCCAAGGATATGCACAATTAGTCTTCAGTAGTTCTTTACTACAGAACTTCTCTTCAGGTAAGTTCCTCACACAAGGAAGCCCTTAAGTAAAAGAATCAGCTTTCCAGAATAACTTACCTAGTCAATATATTAAAGATGAGAACGACAGCTACCATTTAACCTCTTTTGCTGCGAATAAATTGAAAGACACTGAACACTTCCTCAAATGCAGCTATAGAATTTAATCCAGGAAACTGGCTAGGAATGTTAAGCAGCTGTATCATATCCACAGGTTTACACACACAGTCTAAATTTTCCAGGCTTACTTTTTCATGCTCTTTCATCAATAGGAATAGTGTTGGTATCCCAGCTCTGAAAAAGGAAACCACTGGAATCATGCATGCTCATAAGAAACACACATGCCATAAATGCCCCCTCCCCCCCTCTTTTTTTTTTTTTTTTTAATGACCACTTAAATAGGAAATTTGCTTTTAGGAGAAAAAGCAACGTTTTTATGCCTAGGTCAATGTGTTCTTTTCATCTCAGCTGTTGATTTCAGAACAGAGACACTCTAGAAGTAACACAGCAGGAAAGTCTTCAACGGAAGACCAGAATTTTCCCCATTAAGACATTTCTTATATTCATTTTTTAGCTGCAGAAAATGTAAATAAAATTTTCAATAGTCATATTAATGTACCAGAATGTGTTATTTTTACTTGAATACCAAAACAATACTTTTCTTCCATACAAACCTTTTAAGGTATCTTTTTCTGGTACTTCCTGGCTATGCCATAAAAACTATCCCAGATAATTTAATCCCAAATTATTACATTTCTTGTGTCAATTTCAAGTTTCTTGTAACAGCTTTTGAATATGTATTATCTGAAATTGAACTTTATACAATATTTCGATTCTACCTCATTCTTTTTTAGGGGTTTTTTTTTTAGCTTTTTTTTTAATGGAATGTGTAAAAGTGTTGTTTTTTTTTTTTAATGGAATGTCTAAAAGTGGTTTTTTTTTCAATGCAGCACCCCAAAAAAGAGTTTCACGTCGTTTATTCTCAGGCGCCACCTCCATCATGTCTTTAGACCTTATAACAGCTGAACTTAAATAGAGAGAATGGCAAAGGTGAACCTGAGTCCAGAATGCCAATGATGTTAATAGAGTTTTTGTACCATAAGATGCTCCAGCTATATGTTCTTAAATAGATAATCACTCAATCTCACACTTCAACTCAAAGTTAACAGAACAGCCTAAAATTTTTGAAAATTACTAAGTTTTAAACATTTCTACAAACCCAAATTGCAGACAGCAAGTACTGTTAATGCAATGCCAAACTAGGTGAAGATAGAGAGGCTAGATTCAAGGTTGATCTGTCTTGGTCTATTTAATTTCCTATTTTCATTTTCTGAAAATCATACTGTACTAATCAGTGACTATATTGAAATTGTATTGCCAGTGTCACTAAAATAGTTTATCCACTGTGGTAAACAGAAATATGGAAGGCTTTCCACCTTCACGAAAGGGACTAGATGGTGACACAAAGGCATAAGGATACAGGAGCATATAAAGCACAGTAGAGGGACCAAGAAGTCTCCCAGACATTTGCAACTCTTACCACAACTCCAGTTTCTATGAAGAGATGTGGATGAAGGCCACAAGGAAAGGAACTATAAGAGAAGAGAATAAGCCTGTTTATATGACAGTGCTTCCCAATACTTCTCACTAGCAGAGTGGCTGTGGCATCCTCCTCTCCCTAGGCTGCTACCAAACACAGCTCACTTGTAGTCCCAGAAAGCAGCAGCAACTCTCATGGTTCACATATTCCCCAGCAACTGCTGCTACTGCAACAGCCTATCTTAGTATCAATGCCACCTGCATTTGACCCTGACAAATGTCAATTGCAGCAAGCTGGAAAAAGGTCCACAAATCCTGCCCATTCATTTATAAAATATTTGATTTGGGCTCCCTTTATTAACCACAGATAATAATTACATAGCTACTTGCCCCATTCAGCCTCGATGTGAAGTGTTTAATTCAGAATGTAAATCTTAACATCTTGCTGTTTGTGAAGGTGTCAAAATTACTTTAAAAGCTAATCTTAATTCAAAGTACAGTTAACTTTGAGTAGATGTTGTGAAATGTGATTTCTGTGACAAGCTTATCATTAAAGCAAACGCCTGCCTACATCTTACAATTAAAATGAAAACATATCTTCTGAAAATATAAGAGAGTGAAAGCTGAAATGCACATTATGGACATGTCCTAATGTGTGCACATACTCCAGACCTTCAGCTGAAATCATTCTATGTAAGAAGGAACAACATCCCCCCTGCACTTTGTGGATCTACTCTAAATATAAGGTAGCCCTAAAACCAGCACCATCAGCACAACTAACAAGGCAGCAAATGGCAGGATTTTGTACCAGCAGCATTGCTTTCCAAGGAAGTAGTACATAGAGCTGCACTCTTACTGGCAGACAAGGGCAAAAAACACAGCTTGAGACAAATGCCTTCAGCACTTTCCTGACTCAGGGTCTTCTTTCACATAAAGCTTCAGAGCAGCACAGTAGCTTTACAGAGAGCTGGATCTAAGAGAAAGAGTTCCTGGTTTCCTATTGCAATTACTATCCAGCATCCCAGCACAAAGAGCACAGGATTTAAACAGCCTATTTTAACTGTCCCAGGTTTTCAGCACAGAGACAGGACTTTGTGCAGTGCCTGGAGACAGGCTGCCGTGCTCAAGCAACTGCAGGCAGCTGTACTGGGCTCCTTCCAGCTGCCCTAGGCTCTGCATAAATGCCATTGCTGATAAACCTTCCTGAGAGCAGTGCCAAGCACTACTTAAACTTCAAGAGGTCATTCATTACAAATTCTTTGGGTGTACCAGAATTTCAGCCTTAAATGAAGCTACACTGACTATATAAGCCCTTCACTTTGACATAATGGCTGTGAGTTGATACATGGATATAATTACAACGTTTTCATTTTGCCAGGAAAAAGTGGTGTGTTTTACAGAGTAATTGCATTGTGAAATCACCTTTCTACAGTACATAAACTGAAACAAACTGCCTAAAACTCAAGACTAAAGTTACTAAAATTGTCATCACTGTTACGTGGCTGTAACAAAACGTAAAACAGCTTTGTTAGTTTGCAAAGGCCATGAAAAGACAGTGTTGTTCGGAAAGATTATTTATTATGGGTTACACAATAGCACAAGACGGCAAGAAGAAAACAGAGCAACAGTTGTGTGTTAACATCTTAATTTACCAATAGAATGTTGCTAGGAATAAAAATATCTGAGTCATAGATGAAAGACAGAATTTTCTACCATTAAGCAGTTATCAAAGACCATATTAGGCAAAATATGAAAAGATAAGTAAAAGGTCCTACTTGGCATTTCCACTGGGTTAAATAACTTGATACGACTTGGCAAGTAGAAGAAAGTTTTGTCATATTGAGATCACTCTGCTTCTGCATCACTGGATACAAACTCCTGTTAAGCCTTTAGGCTCCCTCCATTCTAGGTGTTAATTTTGACCCAGTTCTGGCTTCATTTAATACAAATCCCCAAACACCCTATTTTGCATAAAAACCCCTAAGTTATCACATATAAGGTCAACAAATAAGCTCACTCTCATTTTCAGATTAGTGAGAAATCAGGCTACATTTCAGTACCGCATGGTGACAGACAATTCTAGGATAAGTCTCTTATTCCCATGCTTGCTCTTTTATGTTGGGCAAATGGGCTGCAGCAGGAACTAAAGGCTGGAAAGCCAATCTGTCAAAGATGTTTCTTTCATGCAGAAACAGTTTAACACGCACCCAAGAGCAGCAGCCCTCAAGGACATGGAGGTAAACCTGGGCACTTTCCGGATTAGCCCAGCCTAAAACTACTGGCAATTTGACAGCACCTCCACAAAAACACAAACCAGACAGACTGCTCACTTTGTGAGCTCACTCAGGCTCACTTCAACTTCTGCATCCAGAACACAGTCTGAGGTTCTGACCAAATTGTGCAGATCAGGAACGAAGCCTGAGCAAAGAGAGCCTTCCATCCCTTGCTCTCAGTCTTCCCATTTGCAGAAGATGGGATGATCAGGGTAAGAGCTTTTCTGAGACTGAAAAAAACATTTCAAAGTCCACCATTTGGGCTGCAGCTAAGAAGTTCAACTGCATTATTCCTCATGAAAACTATTGCACAGAGAATTTTATCATCATCACTATTATTAGCCATGATTTCTATCAAGATGGATCATATATGATGAAATGAGAAAACTGTTTTGGTCTCCACAAGAACTCTCTGAACTACAACAAACTGGGTGCAGAGAGATGACGTCTAGTATATTACACTTGGAGAAAAATTACTCTATTAAAACAGGTAAGATGCCAAAAAGAGAAATCAAACTACAGCACATCAAGTTCTGTAAGAATATGCTTTACAATACTACAATACTCACTACAGATTGTTTTCCATGATTAATGGGCAATGTTTTGGAAATAAGTGGCAACAACCTGTAAAGCCTTCATTATCTAAGCTGTTAAATCTTCTACCAAGTTATTCTTGCTTTTCAGTTAGTACTTTTTTTACCACAACACCAAAGCAACTGCTATGTAACTCTTCTAGACCCAAAACTCCAGCTTATACCTGTAGGAGTGCCAAACATCACAGCTTCAAACTCCGAAACTACACCCAACCTAAAAAAGCACTATACGTGCAACACATACAAAAAACCCCAGTTAAATTGTGTTTAAAACTGCTACAAGCTAGTTCAGTTACTCTAGTGTGCAAAATCTTATCTTTTATTTGATCGATGTTCACATTTTCATTTTTCAAGGCCAGGTTGGACAGGGCTTTGAGCAACCTCATAGTGGAAGTTGTCTCCATCCATGGCAGAGGGATTAAATGGGATGATCTTTAAGGTCCTTTTCAACCCAAACCATTCCACCCTTTTATGATTTCATTTCTTCACAGCGCTCACTATTAAACATCTAAAAGAAACCTTAGAATTACTTATAAGGCTCTTGAACTAGTGATGACAGAGATTTATTTGGAGTGAGGAATTTTGGAGCAGCCTGCCACAAAATCCCATAAATTCAGGGTGAAGGAATAAAGGTAGCTGTGCCAGTCTAATTGCTATCCATATGTAGATATATCACAATATCAAGAGTTTTTGTTCTCCCCCTGTACTGCCACCTTTGCTGCCACACACTTTGTTCTGGTATTCGCTCCACGAGACTCTCCATGAGCTATATCAAGTACTAGCCTAAAGATGAGTAACAACAGTGATACAATGATTTCTCTGCTAACTTAGTGAGCAAATCAATTCAAAAAACCATCAGGAGAAACACAGTGATGGGCACAGAACCCCACCATTGTGACCAAGGGTGGATTCAAGGAGCAGGATGACTTATTTTCCTTTAACAGCAACATAATGTCAATCCACTCACTGCACAGCTTCACCACAGATTTAAACCACTAGTTAAAATGAACTGATAACTCAAATCAGTATTATTTCAAACTCAGCATAGGGTTAGAAAAAATATTATTTATATTCCCTGTTCATATGTTATTGGTTTTCTCACATCTCTTAGAAATGTCTATTTTTTAAGTAAAAACATAAGTTCACACCCATGAATTTTTCAGCAAAGAATAAACAAGAAATTGATTCCTTAATCAAAAGCACTGTACAGACACAAAGCAAGTGGGATTTTCAATTAGTCCATATCAGAACTATAATTCTTAAATTCCTGGCTTCTCATCCAATAAAATTTCAATTTGGCATTCCATTTAAATGTGTCCTATCAACTTAGATATGATAGGCTTTAAATATATGTATTTCAAGTTCAGTAAATATCCAAATACTCTATTAAAAGATCATCATCAATTACCTGATGCCCTAGTAGTAGTCTGAGCAAACTTTTCTGGGCAAATGGAACTTTAAAAAAAAGCTAATTAACACAAAGTAAACAAAACAAAAGTCCATGAATAGACAAAAACCCTTGCCCAATACCTTCTACTCTTGGATTGAATAAGCACCATCTCTAACTTCACCACAGATGCCAGCATATTTTGAATATACAATGCAGTCTCAGCTGTTTTAGTGACATTAGACCTTGCAGAAAAAGTATTTCTTAATCCCAGTGGCTGTGAGAAGTTTTAAATCCAAGGAACATCTGCCTCACTGCTAGCTGAACACACACAGAGTTTCATTTTGGTGCAAAGTGGTGTGAGCTTGCTTTTGGCTTCACCAAAAGTTTTTCATCAGGAAATAATCACCATATTAACATTATGAACTCTCAAAACATTTGCATGAAACAAAAATTAACATCATGAAAACACATGCCAGTCCTAAATTTGATGATTACAGGATACCACTGTGCTGCAGTGGTAAGACTGGTTGAGACTGGAAGAAAAACAGACATGTCTGATTAAAGATAAAGATCATTCTTAGTAGTGGAACTAAATCCCAAATAGTGCATTCAAACACCACCTACACTGGTGAAGGACTTGGGTTTTATAATAAACTCAAAATCATTTTCCATGCAATATTTGGAATGACAGCTCTCCAGATCCTTCAGTACTAACTGTGCTTTGCTCATGTTTAGAAATTCCCCACAATATAGAAACCCAAGTTCTGTCATTCTTAGAGAAAAAGCCATAACATATTTTATTTCACTGAATCTTTAGCTGATAGAATAAAACCAGCATCTTCAAATGAAAAAAAAAAAAAAAAGACTTCACAACACTTTGAATGGTGCAATCAATAGATAGCACCCCAAACCAAGCTCAGCCCCAAAGGGCTCCAGGACCTTATAACCTCCAGGACTTGAGCTGATGCTGCTATTGATGTCCAAAACTGAAGAGGCAGCTTAAAATAGTAGAATTGCAGCAAACAGAAAACAGAGTCCTTATTCAAGCCAGTAGAAAAATAACTCTGGTTATCCTGTTATTTCAGCTGTTGATCTTACTAACAACCTTTAACACTAGGAAGGAGTCAAGTAAATGCTCTGAGCAAACTACTTCAGCAACAAGGCTCCACTTAAGCAGTTTGAGATGCTGGCTAATTTTCATAGTACCTAAGGGTTTTCTTCTTAAACACTTGACAACTTCAGTCCTTCAGAAAGCAATCACTACAGGCAATATAATCACCACAGTTCAGGTCAGGCAAGTGGCTAGTGACAACTGGTGAAAAGATGTGTCAGACCTCATTCAAACAGCTTATCGCTGGATGTGAAACACACACAGAAATTCAGCTGCAAGGACAGCAGAACCCAGCTCTGCCTGAAAAGAGAGGGGTCTGGAGATGTTTTCAGCAAGGTCCCTTTTTATTTGCTATGTCCCACCAAGCAAATGTACTGCTATAATGCTGCAAATACATAATACCAGCCAGCTGCAAGCTCATCAAGCAGCTTGAGTCTTGCAGGAGTCAGCTTCCATAAAGCCATCAACTCAGACTGTCAGGTTTCAGTAATACCCACTTTCTCTACTACCAGTCTTCCTTACAGTTAGCTCAGAGATGTCACAGATCTGCCTTCCTTTAGTATCCCTAAAATCTAATTAATTTTTCCATCTAGACTAGCAGCTGTCTCCCCTCTCCACCTGAGAAAACTTTACCTACAACATAAAGTACTTCCACTGTTACTAAGGATGAAAGGAATGAAAAGGAGTCCTTCTGCTTGCTCAAAACCTCAAAGCAGAATCACTGCCACTGCTGTAGAGGAATCCAAGTGATACCCCATAGTAGCCTAAAGAGAAGCTCTCCTAGAGAGACTTGGATCAATAAAGGATTGAAATCTAGAGGAGGTTTCTAAAACACTTAAGAATTGGAAAACTGTGGAGCAGGAGCTTTTGTTTGAGCAGCTGAGATGAGGCATTCCATTCTTTCTTCTTTTTAATTATTATTTTGATAGGTTCACAAGAGGGGAAAAATGTTCATGTACAACTGAAGTTCACAGCAGAAATCAGAATTTGGGAAACCACATCTCTTTTTAGAATTCAAAAAACAGTAACTATTTTTAAAATCCAGCTGATGCTTTCAAAAGAAGAATAAACTTTATTTCAGTTGATAACTGATATAACTCCTTTTCAGCCCAAAGCAACAAGGCCTAATCTTCTCACAAACTGGGCTGTTTTTACATAACTGGGAGAAGTCTCTTATGTCTCTACAAGCCACTGTGAATTTTACAGACTCTATTGAGGTTTAGCATGACAATTTGATTATATTTTTGCAAACATTGCAAACCTCAAAAATGAATGGAGCACACCTACGAAGAGGGTACTCCAAATTACAGAATATTTGACAACAGTACCCCACAACAAGCGCACAGGAAGGCAAAACTGTATGAACTGTAGGTGTCTCATTAGTTCATAAATTTAGTTCAGCACCACTGTAAATATTCCCACCCTTCTCAGGCAGGGAACCACACAAAACTGAGGATGCTTCTTGTTCTGAAGGAGAAGTAGGTACATGACAGTTCACCTTAACTTCTGACAAGAAAACAGGAAAAAAAGAAGAAAGAACACTTTTCTTT
>WBNO01001266.1:47068-115017 GCA_013400575.1 Peucedramus taeniatus | reverse complement strand
TTTTTTTATCAACAATATTTGTTTGATCTGATATAAATAATTACTATTTCATTCTGGAAAATGACATTTGATCTTGAGGCTTTAGGTTTTTTTTATTGTAAAGCTTTGTTATTCTTAAAATTTAGGGCCACCTGCTTCTTATGACAGTATTCTTCTTGCCAGACCACAAGGAGACAGAGCTGCCAAATGGAAGGGAGTAGTCATCTCCATTGCAAAGTCAATAGTCTCTAATGTTTCTAACTCTACAGCAGTAACTCTTTCACCTTCTAATAAATAAAAGTGCATTGGTGGGTGACTGAGCAAGGTAGAATTACTTGTCGCAAGATCAAAGAAATATGGCTTTAAGGGAGTCTGAAGTTTATTTGACTTCAGTATGCTTCTCCTCTTTCTACTAATACTGAGAGGAGAAAAATCCTTCAGTTTACTTAAGAATAAAATATTCAGTGCAAATTCTAAATATTTCTTTAATGCTTTACTTTGTGCTCCTCTGCACCCTAGCAGATGTAGGTATTTCTCATGGGCTGTTCATGTTAATACTAAGATAACATACTGAAGAGAGATGAGCACTGTTCTCTGTGTGATTGAGTGGAGACATTTAAATTCTGCTTAGCAAGGGAGGTAAGACCAGGTGTCTCCATGACATGTCTCCATTATCAGAAGGAGCAGATTTTGCAGAATGTGTTGATGTGGATGAAGAGAAGTGCAAAGCAGTGTCTTAACTGTTGAGACTCATGGAGGAGATCCATAAGAAGTTTTGTGTGGTCTCAATCCTAGAGTTGTATCCTCATTGTGTACCCAAAAGTGAGCAAAGGAATGCATCCTAAAAGTAACCAAGGGCAAACACTTATCAGCAAAAGAAAGAGAGTAAAAGAGAACTTACTGTGAGTTTCCAGGTTAATCTGATTGCTTCTGTCATAGGCTTGGGGCAGGGAAGGGCCTTTCTTTTATGCCATGGTAGAGGTGACGTATCCCTTGTGAAGCCTGGTTCCTCTCGAGCTCTGGACTGGTGTTTTGCATTCTGACTGCCCTTTTGAGGAGGTGCTGCCCTTAAAAAATGGGGAAAATGCCTGGCAGCAGTGTAGGAAATGTGGTGGAAGTCCTGCAGGAACTATTGAAGAGTAAGAAGTGTCTTCTGCTGACCTGTCTGGCACTTTCTGTGACCTCAGGTTTCTGCATTACCAATTTTCTGTTTTTTTTTGTAAGAGAAGGAAAGGAATGTTTCACTGCAGATTAAAGCCTCATTTATTGTTCACAGTCAGATTTTTAACCAGTGTAAATTCTTGCTTTAATAAGAGGAGGATGAAGAAGGGAATATATGCAGACCCTCCATTAGATTTTGGTTTTCACACCAGTACCTGCTGCCTTTTATCTTTGCTTTTAAATTCTTTATTTCAGTCACCCAGGTAGAAAACTTGATTGTAGTCTTACTGTAAGGTCTCACTACCTAATCATGAATTTAATTATAGTTTATATTTTTAGTTAAGGCAAGTTCTGCATGGTTGAGATAATTGCAGTTGTATTGCCCATAGTGATGAATTATTTCTTCTACTCTGAATCACGTGTCAAACCAGTGTGACAGGTTTTAATAACAATATCCTCCTGCTAATAGAAATTTTTGTGCCAATGAATGGTCCTTTTGGAACATTGACATAAGATTAATGGGCTGGTGTTGCCCACTGAATGTAGTATGTTTTATTGAACTGAACAGCACCAGTAATTGAAGTAGACCTGAGTTTTTCCTTGTCCTTGGAAGTTGTTTGCTTTCAGGCAATGCTGAGTTTTATAACTGCAGAGGAGGAGTATTTGATAATAGGAGAGCAATTTAGGTGCTTTATGAAAAGTTTGACTGACTTAGTACTGAAAAGAGCACTATGTCTTGTTTTTCATTCCTTCCATTGCTCTGAGGTTTGCAGGGTTATTTACATAATGTGTACTTACTTTGAGGGGCTTCAGTTTCAGTTTGTATGGTTATAAACACGAATATTAGTTAGTAAAAGGGGCACATATCAGCTACTGTGCGGCAACAGAGATATGAATTTTTGAAGTGTCACTTCCTATGCAGTGGCTGATGTACATATGTCTTTATCTTTTTTCTCCAGAACATGGTAGCAACTTTTGGCAGAAGAGAGTTGTTGCTGCAAAGCATAGAATCTTGTTTGCTCTTCAGTTAAATATGTTTTGCTAGTGGCACTTAATAAGTAGGGTTAATATTATTTGTACCAACATGGAAAAAATGTACACTTTTGTTTAAAATTAATCCAATTTTATAATAAAAATCAGTATGTATGCTTGGAGATGTTAACTTAAAGTAAAAAATACTTCTTAAGGTTGCTAAGTACTTTCTTTGACTTTGTCCTTGTTTTATTCACTTGCTTCTTGTTTCTTATATATCTGTTTGATGTAGGTGTAACAGTGAGAGTCTGCACAAGATGCCAGAGCACTGGCTAAACTGTGTGTTAGAAGAAATCAAATCTTGTGATCCTTCTTCCACACTGTGTGCAACCAGACGGAGTGCAGGAATTCCATTCTACATACAGGTACCAACTAATGTCACTGCCTCTGACATAAATGTATTCTCCAGAAAGGGCATTAAAAAAAAAAGAAATTACATATTTGTTTTTCTCACTTCAACCCCTTTTGATCAAAGTTGTTTGGTTTTTTTTATACAGACTTTGTGCAGTCAAGAAGCTGTTTGTAATTGAACCATGTTTGGCACCTCTGTTCTATTGACTGTTGAGATTTTTGGTTTGTGGTAGCTTTCAATGGTATTTCTGAAGACTGTGTTTAGGCTTTGTGATACAACTGTAATAATTCTGGCAAATTCATAGATTAATTCACAGATTAAGTAAGGCTTTGTTAACTATGTGCTACTTCAGTGGGAAGGGGGAGGCTGGTAGAATATGAACGGACCTTCACAGAATTGTAAAATGGTGGCCTATTAAATACTGCAAAGAACTTGGGAAGGCCACTCAGCAGCAATAAAGCACAAGTAATAGTGTCACAGTAACTGGTGTTGGCTGGCAGTCTCAAGTGCAATGAAGGAATACATTACTGAAGACTTATATCTGTGAATGTGGGGCCATGCTCTCACATTTTTCCCACTCCCTGTGTTACCTTCAGCTCCATTAATCCCAGACTCTTTGACTTCTGCCAAGTTCAGAACTGATGGTGGGATGGCAGTGTTTTTTCTCTGTTTTAAGTGTCACCTCTTGCTGAGTGCCCCACATTAGTATGCAGCAGCTCATCTACATCCTTGTGGGGTTAGTTGCTGCAGAGTTGGTTTTGCAGATTACACTTCACTATTTTCATTCCTTTTTTCATTAAAGCATCCATATTTGCTTTCCCCTAAATTAACCTCCATGATCTTGATTTTCAACCAGTTTTCTAAGACAGGAGTCTAAGAGTAACAATACAGTTTGTAACTGTCTCTGCTCTCTGAAGTACAGTGTCAAGCATGTTCCAAGGATCTGAGGGACTGCTGGGAGCAAGCTCTCCCTGCCAGAATAATTCATCTTGCTTGTTTTCCACTCTGAGTTTGCCCTGAGAAAGTTGAGGCAGCCGGCTCCTGTCTGACCTCTTATGTCAGTCACAGCCTGCTCCTGGCTTTGCTAGATGTGTGTGCAAGGCAGCAGAGATCACAAGTAGGGCACTGGTTTTAGAGACATTTTTCCTGTTCAGTTTCAGCAGTTAAATATCTTTCTCAGTTCTAAGAGTGAGTTGTCTGCAAAAGAAATTTGGTGATTTAATGTTTGCTTGTTTCCCCATTCACACCACACAGTTTGAATCTAATGGATGTTATCTAGTTTTAATCTTGACATTGTGGAAAAAAAGCAGCATGTTTGAATCAGTTTTTTATGTAAAAACATAGGTTACTGTAAGGACTAGGTGGACCCAGTAGTATCCCACTGCATGTGTAGTCTGCAGTTGGCCTACTGACTCCGTAAGGCAAAGCTTGCACTGTGCCACAACTCTGGATAAATGGGTCAGAGGCGTCTTTTTTGTCAGCTCTGGAAGAGTACAAAGCTTAGTCACTTAGCAGGAAGGTTTGAAATTAACATTGGGATTAGTCTGAAATAAACTATCTTAATATTGTAATTTTATAGTAAAGAGAGGTGGTAGTGTTCTTTGGAAGTAGTTTTTCATGCATCCATAGACTCAGTAAAATGAATTGAACCCTCAATGCCATGTGGCATTTAGATAATAAAAATACAAGCTGTAATGTGTACCCTAACAGTAGTAAAATAAGGTTATTTTATTACTGCAGTGTGATCTCTTTGCTATTTACATCCTGTGATGTGTTCTTGTTAACCTAAAACACATCTATTTTAATGAGAATTTGTAATTTTTAAGGTTATAACCATTCCATGACCTCTTTAAAACAGGAATGTTATTACTGAATAGTGCAAAGGTGCAGCTCCAGTTAGTGGGTGGGAAAATATGATTTTCAGCTTAAACATTATGAAATTTTAGTCTTCAGGTCATTCTCCTCTCTTTTATACTTCATGAACACCTTTTTTTTTTTCCCCATCTGCCCTCTCTGTTTCTCCTATCATTAAAGATACTGATAAGCTGACAGAAACTACTCTGGGGTTTTTGCCTGAACTCTGTAATTCATTTGGTTCTTACTGATGCTGAACAGACTCTAAGCCCCAAAGCACAAATAGATAATAATCTTTTATTGGTAATAAATGATTTATGATTATCCATCTGTACTAACTTGGAAAAATTCAACAAGAGCGACTAGATAAATAGAGAAAGACTGTTCTAAATTCAGTCCTGAATTTTAGAGAACTAATTTAGAGTATTTTCATCTCAGCTGGATGTCCTATCCACTGAAATACTGTTTGGAGATGGATGCATCTCTTCCCTTATTTCAAAAATGTACTGCTTGTTTTATCCTGTGTTGCAAACCAGAATTTATTATTTGGCCAGCCCTTGTCACCTCAAACTGAAACTTAATTTCTTGCAAATTTTTCTTAGTCATTCTGTATGGTCAGAAGCTAGGCTGTGGTATGGTAAATACAGGAATGAGAGCAGAACTGGTAATACAGAAAAATGGCTAGAAACACCTTATTTTTAATTTTTTCTTCCTCCTTTCTGTAGGCTTTGTTGGCATCAGAACCAAAGAAGGGCAAAACAGATTTGCTGAAAATGACAATGAAAGAATTGATATCTCTGGCTGCACCTTTGAATGAATCTCTAAGTGTAATTCCACAGGTAAAATTCAGCCTCTCATCAAAAGGCAAATGTCAAAAGTGTGTTTATGCTATTTCAAACAGTTAAGGAAAGCATGTGTTTTTAATGAGGATATTCTGTTCTTGCTATCTATAGCTAGATTTTAAAATGTGTTTGCATGTGTAGAGGTTAGAAAGTTACTGTAAAGCATACTAAAAATGAATTGGGCATAATTCCATAGTTTTTTTTTTTTTCTAGTACAGCAGATGAAGTCATATATGAGCAATTTACTGCCTAGAGTATATTTCTAAACAGATAGATAAGTAACTTCCTTTTTACAAGTTTGTAAATGAATAAGCAAGCTTTGCTTACATTTTGAGTAAATAAATGAGTTATTTACGCATGAATCATAGTGAAACACTACACGAAAACTGATTTTAGGCATACTTAGTAACTTCTAAAACTTAAGTTCATGCATTTGAAGTACTAAAAACCTCTTATTTTAAAGGCAAGACCTTTATCTTCAAAATGTTATCATTTACTTTCTGTCTGTAAGTGCAAACCATAATTTGTTCACAATACACAGAAGGATGTCCTAATGACTCTGCCAGATTTTCTGCTGGTATAAATTTATGTAGCCTTGTCAAAGTCTGTGAAGCTATGTGTGTTACCACTTTCCCTTACAGAGGGTAGAGAAATATCAGAAAATGCTCCACATGGTAAAGTGAGCCTGGCTGTCAGTTTTAGCTTAATATTGCCCTCCTGTGAGCTGTAGTTTATTTTTTCTCACAGTATCTCTAGTGTGTCAAGAATGTTGGAAAAGATGATTCTGAAATTCAAAAGTTATTTTTACAGCCATGATAAGCTAAGGATAAAAGAATGTTGGCCTTCACTTGCAATGCCTAGACTATACTTGTTAGAGGAATATATTTTTAAACTGTAACTGCTATTAACAGTGTTTACTGCAGCACTGTTTTAATGCATTTTTAAGCAGCAGTGTATCTTGTATTTAATATGGAAATAAAGTGCTCTAAATGTGTATATAGATTGTTTTTGCTTTGCATGTTCACTGTTGTAATTACATAAACTAAATCTAGGATATTTACTAATGAATTTATATTTTTCATGTGTTTATTTTCCCACCACAGGTTCATGCTTTAAATATCCTCCGGGCACTGTACAGGGATGCACGTTTAGGTGAAAACATCATGCCTTATGTTGCAGATGGAATAAAAGCATCAATTCTAGGGTTTATGTCGCCTGTCTGGGCAGTAAGTTAATTCTTAATTTTGCTTCTTTAGTTTAACAGGATATAGAGTGGTCCTGTTCAGTGAAGCTCTGCTCTTGTTTGTAAATGGCAGTACCACAATTTCTGGAATGTAATATTTTAAGGTACAGTTTAAAAAAATGTAGATCTACAAAAAAATCATAATTTTGGTCTTGTGGGTTTTTTTTTTTTTTTTTTTTTTTTTTTTTTTTTTTTTTTTTTTGTTCAATTTTTCTTAGTGTGAAGTTCTGATAACCACAAAAAGTAGGGACAAAGATTACCATACAGGTTAGTCTCTGACTTTTAAATTTTGAGTCAGTGCACTTAGTTAGTAAGAAGTGCATTTGCGTTCATTCTGACTGTTACTTTGCTCTTGAATTAAATATCCTATATGGCATGTTCAGGTAGAACACTTCATGATCTGCTGTGCATAAGGGTGAATGCTTTGAACCACAAAAAATCTGGATGTATTCCTTATAATAAAGACAGACATCTCCAAAGAACCTGAACCTTCCAGTAGTGCCATCTTCCTTTGGAGGATGCTCAGAATTAATAGTTTCTATGTGCTGACCTGTAGTGTGCTTTTCACTCAGCTGTTATTTTTTTGACTTTACATTAGTGGCTGTATTTTAAAAAAATTGTACATTTCAAAGGGATTTTTAAAGTGTAGTTCTTATTTTTTCATCTAGGTACGAAATTCATCTACACTTCTTTTTAGTGCTCTGATTACTAGAATTTTTGGAGTTAAAAGAGGGAAAGATGAAAATTCAAAAAAAAACAGGTAAGCTTCACTTTGTATCAGTTAGAAGTTTGCAAAACACGACCTTAGCCAGCAGCAATTTGAAAATGTTGCTTGCTTTATGGATATATTTGAGTCACGATGTTACATCTGTTACAAGAACATCTAGCTGTGCTTAAACCCTGCTGCCAAGAAGTAAGTGGTAGGGCCAAAAATATCTGTTGTTAAACACAAATTTGTACTCATGTGCAATTTCACAGGAGTGGAATGTTGCTGAGAGGTTTTGCTACCAGTGGCTCTTCCAAAAGGCAGGGACGCTTATGGTCACCAAACAGGCCTATTGCTCTTGAGAGCAAAGAGAAACGGGGTAAAAGAGAAGAGGTACAGTGATTACACATGTGTTCACTTCCTTCTAGAGCAGGTCTGGAGTTAATTTCACCCCTACTAATTTGATTTTCCCCTTTAGTCTTCCTGCTCTAGAACACTGTAATACACTTTTTAGAACACTTTCCTTTAAGCTCTAAAAATTGCAGCTTGCAGAGCCATTTCTCTTCCAAGGGATCCTGGCCTTGGATTCTGCAGTCCTGCTTCAAATCCATTACTATTCCACTTTATGTAAAAACAGTTTTCTGACTCTTAAAACTTCCCAGCCCTGAGCATTCCAGTTTCTTTGCACCCTCCAGTTACTGCACAAGGACCCCTATGTTTTCTTTGGGCCTCTTCCTTTAGCTTTTTCAGCAAACGAAGCATATCCATGCCCTGTGCTCTGTAACTGAGGTTTCTACTCCAGGAGGGATGTGAAAATAACCCTGGATGTAGAATAAACTCATTAAAAAATATTCCTGGGTAAGCCCATGGGCCCATAGAGTGGTCACGGTATGGATATTATGGTAACCGTTTCAGAAATTCCTAATGGATTTTCACATCACAGGGAAGGCATGCAGTTTCTGAAAGAAGGCAATTGTTACAATTTACCTTCAGAAATTCCACCCTTTTTATAGTGGTTCCTTACTGTTGATCCATGTAACTAATACATTTTTTATGCGTATTTTGAAAATCTAAATTTCTTGGGATGATACTGGTCTGTCATCTTTTAGATGTTACATAGATGCCATTTTAACTGTGTGAAATAGTTCATTTCGGGTGTCACTTGAAAAACGTAGTTATTTTACAGGTATGAACATGAAGAAGAAATACAGGTGGGAAACAGGAGGGAGGTTTCCCTTAGAAAATAACTCTTTCCCCAAAACAATTTGAAATGTTAGCTGCTCTACTGCATTAAATTATTCTTGATTTGTCACATACCCAAATCACTTCTGAATTCACTCCTGTAACCCTCCTGAAGCTCAAGCAGAGAAATAAAAAGTGCTTTTCACTTCTTGCCTTCCTACTCCAGTTTTACAACGGCATTAAAGTTGCTTTTTTTTCTTTAATTTTTATATTAAGAACTTACTGAAAGAGAAAAACACCCTCCTTTTTTAAACTTGTATCTTTGGGAAAAACTTGGCACTAACTTCTGCAGTGGAGAGGCAAAGTGATTTCTCAAATGCATGTAGTGTGATGATCTGTGGAATCTGAGATTTGTTTGTGAAGCTGCAGAAAGTGATGCATTTGAGCATCCGTTGGAGATGGGAGATACCAGAATGAAGGAAAGGTATCTGTTATGTAGCTGAATTAAATTTACTAATGAAAATGTTAATTTTTATGTAGCTGGCCCTGTTGACTTGCTTCTCTGAAATTTTTGTTTACAGTAATTGATCTATAGTAATTTTAACCAAAAGATGTTAAAGCTGGGCTGGCTTTCTTTTCTTCATCTGTTCGTTTAGCAGATGTGCATTAAACATTGCATGTAATCACTTCTGCTATTTTCCATGTGTGCTTGTCAGAATAGTGACACAGTTCTGACAAGTTCTTTAGACAGAAAGAAAGGGTGTGAAAGGGGGTGTGAAAACAGGAGGAGACAGACAGACAGACAGAAAGGGGGTGTGAAAACAGGAGGAGATTTGATTTGTAGCTCCTCTCTCTGCAGGAAAACCCCACAGGTGGGTATAAGGTGGGTTGTGTTTGGGAGGAGAGAGGTCTGTGTTTCTGTGGTTTGGCACCACGAGGTGTCACCGTTACTGCGCAGCTCCCCGCAGCCTCATCCCTGGCTGCAGCTGCGCTTGGGGGCTTCTCTTCGGGAGCTTTAGACTCCAGGAGTGTTTTGTTCGAACAGAATTCATGTATTAAAACCAAGTAATTTTTTCCCCACTTTAAAGCACTGGCATTTTAGCAACTTGGATCTATAGGAGCTTTTTGAAAGTTGCCTGGGTTTTAACTTCTTGTTCTGTTGCCTTGAGGATGTTCTGTTTATATTAAGGGATAGTCTGTCCAGAGACCAATTCCCCCATTAGGACCCTGCCTAGTTTCCAGTTTTCCTGATTTTAGATGAGGAGGTTAAATCTGTCACTTTTGTGTCAGCAAGGAGTTAGGTTATTACTGGGCTATTCTGGGCATCTCTCTAAAAAAATGGACTTTCTGACTGCTTCTCAAGAAGAGTTCCTATGATACTGGTAGAATTGGGGTGGTTTGTGTAGACTTTCAGAAGGAAGCTTTACTGGAACATGAAGTATTGATGCATCTCTTTAATTTTAGCATAGATGAAAAAGAAGATGAATTGGAAAATTAATATGTGAAAAAATAGCAGCTGTGTACAGTCTTGAAAGTAGAAGAGAGAGGAGTTATGTGAAAGCTGTTTAAGTGGTCCCTACATGTTGAGCTTTTTCTTCTAGTGAAAATAAAGTTAGAACTCTTCTCTGGGTTTCTCTTTCTGAGAAAGTCTGTATCAAAACTTCTAATGCTGCTGCAAGTCTCTGTGATACTGTCTGTATATAGGTGTGTATATGTGTATTTGGCTAAATGATGTTCTGAATTTCAGAGAATTTACATTTGTAAAATGGCCCAGGTAGCACTTCCTTGTAGAGGATTTAGTTTAGATTTTATATACTTGATTTGGCAATACAATTTTCTAAATGCTGTGATTTAAGTTTGAAATCTACAAGACTTGGAATGAAATTCTAGCCACATAAATTCAAAGTACTGAGGAAGGTTGGAAAGATGTCTTTGCATTGTGCCCATTGATATGTGGTTACAGAAAGTGTGTTCTGCAGAGATACATGATGGTGTGTTTTAGGGGAAATACCCCCCTTCTCCAAGTCCTTTACAGCACAGGTGTTTATGTTGGTGCTCATAACTCAGACACTTCATACTTGCTGTGCTTACATCCTGGCTTGCCTGACTAAGGTTGTATCAGCTGAGAGCTGTTCCCCAGCTCCACTGCTGTTCAGCACTTGAACTGTGCTCTGGGGTCTGCCCTCCGCCCAGGCAGTGACTCAGGAGAGGGTCCCAGCTTCCAGGCACATCCTCCTTCTGGCTGCTCTGGCATCATAGAATGACCCCAGTTGGGAGACAGCTGAAAGAACAGCTGGTTCTCCAACGACCCTGCCCTGGAAAGAGATACTTTCCACTAGACCAGATTGCTCAAAGCCCTATCCAACCTGGCCTTGACCACTTTGAGGGAAAGAGCATCCATACATTCTCTGGGCACCTGTTCCAGTGCTTCACGGTGAAGAATTTTTTCATAATATCTGATCTAATCCTGTCCTCTGTCAATTTAAAGCCGTTCTCTCTTGTCCTATCCCTACACACCCTTATAAAAAGTTCCTCTGCAGCTCTCTTGGAGGCACCACCCTGGGGGGCCCATTGAAGACCTGAGTACTGTGCTTGGTTTAATGTGAATTGATTGAATAGGACTTTGGACAGCAGTGAGTTCTGTAGGCTAATGATTTTTTTGATTAAATAGGCACTTTTTTTCTTGTGCAGTTAATTTGCAATGTAGATTTGTTTGTTCCATGCACTTTCAAAGAACCTGGAGTGTAGTGAGTGTGTGTTTCATATTTGTTTCTTTCATGGTTGTTTCTTTTTCATCTTAGTGTCGCTACAGATTGCAAATCATCTAAAGTAGATTTTTGCTGTAGTTGATTGTAGTTTCCAGTGTCACATAAAAAATTAGGATGTCTTGATATGAAGCTATATATATTATGATAGTTAATGCAGACCTGAAAATCAAAATGAAAATGAGAGTAACTTACATGTACAGTTAACTCAAATTAATTTTGACATGTAATTAAATTTCTTGTCATAGAGGAATTCTTTTCTGTCCAAAGGAGTTAAAATGATAAGAGTGGTACTTTCATATGCATATGTATATGTCAGATACCTTTTTGGTCTGTAGTACAATGCTAGCTGAAGCTGTTAATGCTTGTTACTGATCAAGACACTTGTCATCAGATATTTGATGAGACTCTTCGTATCAAATTCTGGGTATTTCAGGCTTTTTTTTCCTTTTTAAATTCCCCCCTCTCCCCCATCCGAAAGGATAAGCATGATCAGGAATTGCCTTTGAGGCAGTTTGCCATTTGACTTAGAACAAACTTCAGTCTTTATGGTAATAAAAAAGGATCAGCCTGGTTTATCTGAAAAGGAAATGTTTTGATTTGGAATACAAATGTTGCAGAGTCCTGAGGAAGAGTGGCCAATAGCCTTAGGTATAGGCTGGGATTAAAAGAAAGTGGGAAGTGCTCCACTTCCCTCTGCTTCTTGTCTTGGTGGAGGAGGTTTCAAGAAGGAAAAGCTTCAACTCTTTAATTAAAAACCAGGGTTTTAAGCACAGCTGAGATGGTACTGTGCAACCTGATGTTTTTTACATTTCATAACTGGTGTATTGTCGCTGTAGGACACAGAACAAACAATGTGGCAGCAGCTCTTTTCAAGGCAAAAAGAAACGGTTTATTAAAATCTTACTCCAATTTTATATCTTCTTGAAATGCCAGTGTCATTGGAGGGTGACAGTGCCACCTCCTCAATGCCACTGAATAACCCAACAGTCCATCAAGTTGCTTGTCCCCGTTAAAAGAATGCAAACAATAAGTTATTTATATAAAGTGTGTGAGAAAGTTCTGTACAAGAATGTAAACATCAGAAGGCTGTAGAAAAACTTGAAAAAATCAGGGCGACAGTGTATATATGTATATATTTGCATTTTGGGAGCAGGGAAGCTCCTATGCATTTATAGTGTAGTGAAGGGATAATGCATATGCAGGAAAATATTTTGTTGTCAACACAGATTTTCTGTGGAGTTAATACTCATGCTGCCTGGAATTTTAGTATGAATGCTGCCATGTTTTCAGTGTTGGTTTGGATCTATTTGAAAAGAAAGAAAACTTTTCTTACCATCTACATTGTCTTTATTTTCATTTATAGTTGTCAATAGATGTTTATGACTTCAAACTCTGGAAGGGGGAAACTTAACTTTTTAATTACAATAAGATGAAAACTATGTAGATGTTAACAGGTTATGAAGATGTCCTGCTGGCTGTGAGGCAATCAACATACATGACTGCCCTCTGCTTTCCTTGTTTTTATTGCAAGTTGAGTGTTCAGCACTTCTCAGTAAGTGGTTGCTTGCACACTTGAAGGTCACTGAGTAAAATCAAATTAACTTCTAAAAACACTTAAGTTGGTCTATTTTTTCTTCTAAATTAAATGCTTTTTCTTTAACATTAAGGTTTTTAAGACCATAAGGAATCACATTTAACGCTGTGAAAAGTTACAGGAAAACACTAAAAAGTGAATGTTCTCATGCAAACCTCTCTTTTCATAACATTATCCCTAAATTAAATGAATCTGATATTATCCTTCTTTTCTCTAAGCTCCTTTTGAGTTGTAGCTTCAAATACATGGACTGCATTGTATGTGATTCCTGTTCTATATTCCACTCCTGGCAGGCTAACACTTCCAGCGTTTCTAAGTTAGCACCTGAAAAGTCTGTCTAACATCAAGGATGTTTTGTCAATCGTAATAGCAAGCTTATTAGATATTTTCAGTGGATCATGCTAAGCTCTGTAGGACTTCTGGGATGGGTCAGTGTTGCCCACAGAGGAGTGGCCAGTCCTGTTTTGGGGTAAGCCACAAGAAACATTGGTGGTATTAACATAGGCCGTAGTGGCACATCAGTGTGGTAAAATGGGATAGCTCTTAGGTGAGTGCCCTGGAGGGGATGCTCATATGACTCCAGCCCTTAAGTGCTTGGGGCCAACTTTGAGACACACCAGTGGCAGAATTCCCGTGTGCTGGCTGAGGTACAGCTGTGTGAGGGATGGTGACCATGGCTGTGGCTCCAGGAATGCTGAGCCTCTTACGCCGGCTCCAGCAGGGATGCACAAACACGTACGGCTCGATTCAGAACCGGCCTGGCTGAGCTCTGTGCCTCTTGGCCTGCGTGCTCTGCAAGGCATGGGATTGCTTATCTTGGATCTCCTTAGCGATTCCCTGGCGGCTTTTCTCTGGCAGCGTTGGCCCGTTGCAGCTCTTCAGTTGAAATACTGTGTCAGTGACTGTGAGGTTTCATGAGGTGACTGAGCCATTTCAGTGCCTCTGGTGCTTTTCCTGTGGCTCCTTCTGTATCACCTTTTGCAGCCTGTTCCCTCCTCAGTTGTTCTGGTGAATGCTTTCAAAGTAGGCACCTCAGTTGTTCTGGTGAATGCTTTCAAAGTAGTTATTAAGGATTTGTTGCAGTACATTGCCTTGTGAGGGGTTGTTTTTGTTAAGAAGAAAAAACCCCTTGCCCTTCTGTGTGCCAAAAATAGGCCGCTTTTTTTTTCAACTTTTTGTTTTTAATACCCTGGCTCTCTTTTATTATTGACTTTGACAGATTTAGAAGACTTAATCTTAGAACTGTCTCAAGAAAACATACAAAAGTTCAGGCTGACTCAGATAACCGTTACGACTTTTGCTGATTAACAGTTCAATAACAATATGCTTGTTTAAACATTATTTTGAACGGGCTCCATAAGTGCCTTTATAACAAGAATAATGATGATAAGGTGCTATTAACTTGTAAGTTGAAGGTAAAATTTATGAAAGTTTTGTGCAGAAACAGAAACAAATTGAAAATAAGCTCCTAAACAAATCTGTTTCCCTCTATGTTATTGCCTTAATTACTCTGTTTGTTTTGCATGTCTAAACTAAAAGTCTAAAATCCCCTGTAGAAGAAAATAGGGACTTTTCTTCTCTAGGCTGAAGATACTGTCTGTATGATTTCTGCTGGTTTTAGGAACACAGTGTGTGTCTTTCTCTTTTTGAAAAAATACCTAAAATTTTGACTTCAAGATCTTATCTTGTCTATACAGAGTCAGAAAAGCAATAACCCACATAAATCCCAGTCACATTTCTGGGGCCTAAAACACAGTTAAATCATTGCTGTGCAAGCGTGTATCTCTGCTCTCCTGAACTGGGAGTATCTTCATAACATCCTATCTTAAGTCAGCACAAGAAAATAAAAAGATGAAGTGGTAAAATGACCCGAATGAAAGTTTACCTAAAGAGAAACATCCTAAAAATATATATGCTGTCCCAAGGTAATTCCAGTTCATTAATTTGTTTTATAAAAATTAGGGGCATAATGTTAATGTTTATTTCTACCAAGTGAATAAAATGCATTCCATAAAACAAAAATTAATGTAAATTCGCTGCATGAGTAGGTAATTTAGTTTCTGCTGTAGTGATAAAAGTTTTCATTAGTATGAAGGGAGGTAATTAGTCTATTTTGATCTGTGCATATTATACATATCCCTTATTCATTAAATTCACTGTGCTAAGTAAAAAGCAGCTACTCCTCACTGCCAGAGAGAAAGTGTGGATTATTGGAGGCGAAATTTACAATGCTAAATTTGTGGTAAGAGACTAAAGATAATAGTGTTATAGGCAGTGGTTGAACAGAATTCTAGGAAACTTTCTAGATATATATATATATATGCATATTTGTGTACATATATATTGTGTACATATATATATTGGTATGTACATATACTCATATGCACAGTTTAATGTCCTAAAAAAAGTTAAAAGTAATTGTATGTAAAATAATTAAACTCAGTTTTAGATACAGTTGTATATACATGCATATATATTAAGGTACATTTGTCTATGTGTATCAAAGTTGAGTGGTGATGAATGTCTTGATATAGGTTCCAGTTTGTATCTGTGATGTTGGGTTTAAGTGCTGGTCCCCTGTTCTTATTTTGAGCCCGTTGTATGCATACTTCTCTAGCATCACAGCAAAAGTGCTGTTGCAGAAGTGCTCTTCACAAGTTACTTTATTGAACTGTGTGTTGCATAATTATTCCTCTTAAGTCTCACTTTCCCTGATTTTTTTTTTTTTTTTTGTTCTATGCAGGTGCTCTTTCCATACCTGATCACACAAAGAGTGTAATAAATAGCAAAACAAGAGGTATAAAGAAATTTGTGCTTAAGAGATCAAAGCAAACCAGACCATGCAGTCCTTTAGAAATCTTGGCTAGCTCTCTTGTAAATAAAAGTGCCTCTAAAGCAGAAGGTATTTAACTGCCTTATTTATACAGGTTTTGATTGGCGGGTCCGTTATTAACGTTGTAAAAACAGAGCAACGTAAACTAGTATGAATGTTTATTCTAACACTTCTGTCTGAAGGAAAATGAAAACCAAGATAGAGTGGCATATTCTTAGTTGCTTTTAAGTATTTATTTTAGGTCCATGTAGCATAAAAGAATGTTTTTTCAAGTCAGTGAACTTAAGCTATTTTGCTTACTGTTCTGGGATTTAAGTGTTTTCTAATTACTAACAAAACAAATGCTAGATTTATTGAAGGTACAGTCACCACATCTTGATTAAAGGTCCAAACATCTTTATGATGATGCTTCTTTCCCCTTCATAGTGTTTTCCATTTCATGCAGGGTAGAAATGAAATCTGAATTGTTTTTTGTAACTGATTTGATGAGGTTACAGAAAAGTTGTGTCTTTTTGTCATGGAAGAGATGTCCTGTATCATGTTAGGTCTAGAAAAACAAGTATGCAATAATCTTCTGTATCCTTGCTCTTGGGCTTATTAGCCAATGCATTACACCGGTTTGTTTTTTGTTTTTTTTTTTCAGTTGTTTTTTCCAGGCTTCATTGTGGCCTCCCACAAAATTACATGGCCATTTTGCCTTCTAAGGCAGCACTAAAATTCTCTTTTGCATGTGAAATGTTTTATTGAAAGCAGTTTGTCATGAGTCCTGAGACAGTATGTGATTTCAGGAATTTAACTCTTAGGTATATTCTTTAAACAAAATTATCTGAGGCAACTGAAAATTTGTATATAATCTCTCTTTCTAAAGAACTTGCCTTCTGCTGTTGTCTGTCTCTTAGTAAGAACAGATGATTCTCTGGTGGTCAACCAGAGGGACTGTTAATCAAAAGCTTTCATAAATATATAGGACTTCTGAAATAAAATTTTAAGTGATTGCTTTTATTTCTACATCAAGCTAGTATTTTAAATACTGTCATACAATGTGGCAAAAATAATAGTTCGTGCTAAATTAAAGACTAAGTTACTAACTTAATAAAAACTGTTAAATCTCAAGAATTTTGTTCTGAGCAGGATCTATTATTTACTGTACTTGCAGTGGCTTGTGATAACCAGCAAATGCAGGAACACAAGAAAAACATTGATTTTTTTAAGAAGGCAATGTTAAAACCATGGTGGCAGAGTGGGAGGTAGCTAAGTGGAACAATACCAACTGTAAAGAGATCTCTATGATCTGTTTCCTTGATTCCCAGTGAGAGTATGAATGCTGGCAACACTACATCATATCAGTGGTGTCTCTGGATGTGTTAAAACCTCCAAAGTTTCAAGGACTCTTCTGAGTAACAGTGCTTCATTCCCCTTGCACAATTTAAAACTTCCAAGCTATGATTTGTGACCATTGGTCCTTTCTGTACTCTCTGCAGCTACTGCAAGAAGATTATTAGCTCTCTAGTCTTTGATTCTTTCAAGTGGTTGTAGGCTGCTGTTAGATCTACCCTGGACTTCCTCTTTGTCCAACAGAACAAACCTGGCTCCTTCAGCTTCTTCTTACAGGGCATGTCCTGTAGGCCATGCCCATCTGAGCAGCTGTTTGCTGGACCCTCCCTTGTGTGTTCTGATATCTTCTGAGCTTGGCAACTGAGAACGTTATGGGGGATTCCATGTGCAGCCTCACTGATCTGCTGCTGCTTTCATTCTAGTGAACACATTCCCATGTGTGGTTTGCCCTGTGAGCAGCAGGGATGTGCCCTTAGCATCCACTGTAACCTAAATATATTTTTTCCCTTGATGCTCTTGGTTTCTGAGCCAGTTGGTTTTCAGCCTGCGCTGATGCTCAGGTGCAAAAGCTGTAGTTTTAAGAATTGTTCTCCTTACTACCACTTTTGAATAATTTCAAATGTTAGATATTTACCTTTGTAGTTATATAATATTATGCTGTTTTGCTGTGTTCTAAAAGATAAGATAGAATTACCCTTTGAGTCAAATACAGTAAATTCTTTGAGTTTTTCTTCCCCTGTAGTTAGAACGTTTCTGTTTTCTGTACCTTTATTGCTGTTACTCATCCTACATGTCATAGCATGTAGATGATAGTCATATAATTTAGTTCTATTAAAGGAGCAAAAAATTAATGTAATTTTTAAAGCATGTCTGAAATTAGCTGTGTTCTTTACAATAACCTCAGCATAAATCAATCTGCCATACATTTTTTCTTGGTGTTTTCTGTGTAGTTAAAAAAAAAAGTTTCCCATTATTTTGAGTTTATCCTTCTGAAATCTATCTTTGTTAGCAGGGAAACAGGCTTCCTATATTTTGAGACAGCATCTAACTGTTTAACAAGTGATAAGGTTCAGGGAAAGAACACAAATGTAACTAAAAAAAAAAGGCAACTAAAACCTAGTCTAGTCAGCTTAGCCTAGTTAAGTTGCATAGTGGATTTTTTTCATAATTCAGTGATGTGAGAAGAAACAAATATGTAAAATGTATATTCTGTATATAAATCTTTTATTTTGAATGACAGTTTTGCCTAAGTCTGTCCTGGTTTTCAAGTTCTTTCACCAGCAGTTGTCCTTGCAGTGCCAGGAGTAAGTTGGGTTCTGTTTTGTGCATTACTGCTTTTTAACATAAAGGGTCATCTGACATGTGTTTAATGACTCCAATGTAAGGATTGGTATAACACCAGTAGATTTTACAGGAGACAATTAAAAAGATTTCTGTAATTTCATCAAAACTATATTCTTGGTTCTGATCTAAGTGTGTCTTGTCTATTTTTTTTCACCTTCTAGTTCTATTTTTTGTTTTTAAATGTGGTGGTTTTTTTTTCCCTGTCAAATATCTGACCATGGATTTGTCAGCTGACATGAGATGTTAGTAATATTTGTGTTTCAAAAAGAACACCAGAAACCCTTGCTGCCCTCATAAGATTGTCTCTAAATCTCACCTATGCTATACTCAAATATGAACATATTTGCTACAGATGTTCTTTTACATGTCAGTTACTAAAAACAGCCTACAAGGTTATAAAGCTTCATTCTTCTGAAAAATAAATGAAAGAACCGAAGCAGGTAATCTCTGACACATCACAGTAAAATGATATGTACGCCCCAGTGTCACAGGAGAATTTTAATCTCCTGGAGTGTTCTCTTAAGTGTACAGCACAGTTTTAAAAAGAACACTGCAGCATCCATGGTTTTATTCTTAAATTTATTTTTAAAATGCAGTTAAATAGTCCACCCACTTGTTATGTATAAAGGTAGAATATTTTGTTAGAAAGACATTAATTAAACATAGTTGTTAGCCCTAGAGTTGTGTAGCATCAAGTTGCTACTGAGACAAACACAATGTTTAATCACTGGAGATGTCAGTTTTTAGCAGCATTTATGAATTGGTTCTAGAAGTTTGATGTTATTGATATCTCCACAAGCAAAACACATGAGAACTTTAAAGCACGTGATTCTTGGCTTCATTTAAGCAACTCCAGGTTCTGCTCTGGAAAGTGATAAACAAAGGAACTGGTGCTAAATGAATGGAAGAATAGCTGACACTCGAGTATAATAAGGGCTTCTGGGTTAGGTTACTTCAGAAAAAGTAAAACTGGTTTTTGCATCTTTTCTGAAGAAGCATTATCAGCACTAAACTGTGTATCATGCTTAAACCAGACTTTCCCTTGAAGTTTTATAGACTTACAGTCTGCTTTGTGTTTTTGGGTTTTTTTTCATTTTTACCCCTAGCACTAGTTGTTTTTTTTTCTAACTTAGCTGTGATTCAGTTGTTTTCCCAGTGCTTATTGCTAGCTGTTAAATTCTGTCCTTCCTATCATCACATGCCTTCAAAGTAACTTCTTGCCAGTTGATGTGACTTCTATATTCAGTGACAGTTTTTTCTTCCCCCTGTTTTGCCTGCTTCAGAATCTATTTAAGAGGAAGAGCTTGACTCAAGGGCACACAGAGAAGTGTTAGGAGTGGTGGTTGTAGCTTGATTCCATATGACATGGTACAGAAGATACCTCTGTATTACTGTTTCTTGTTAATGGAACATCTTTTCAGGTGGAGAGAACTGAATGAAAATGACAAAGAAACTTATGTATGTCTCTCTACATAAACATTCTTTGTCAGTCTTTCTTCTGAGTGCTAAACCAGGACTGCTGTGTCTAGCCATCAAAATGAAACCTTTTGTGAATGTGTTGTACTGTCATCTGCTTTTGTGCAGAATTGCTTGCAAGAAGAAACATTAACATTGTTAAACTGGAAACTCTGTGAGATGTAAATATTGCATCTTCGTAAGTACTGTAGTATTCTGCATGTATACAGTTAGTCAAATTATTTTTGCAAGTGAATTTAGTGGGATATAAGTGCTTCCATTAGTTTCTCCCTCAGCCTTTCTACATCAAGCATCATTTTAATTACATACTTGAATGACATTTTACATTTGGGAAGAGGGATTTTATTGTAAGCATCATCAGCTCATTGACAACTCTTCTGTTTCATTGCTCTGCTTCCTCTCTCAGTAAATAACCTTCCACCAGTTCCTTGTTTGGGTCTCAGCAATCCTGTTTGAAATTCTGGATTGTGAAATTGTGCTTCTTAGTGTTACTAAAATGAAAAAAGAAGATACTATTACAGAGTCTGTGGTTGAACACATTGTTGAAGATGATCTCTGAAGCAATATAAAAATAGTTTCAGCTGGACATGGGGTAAAAAGAGTAGTATATTAAGGCTCTTGTCAGTTACTTCTCTTATAAACACATTTTAGGGGGAGTAGATGTAAAATCTTGTGATCTGCAGAATGTTTGGTTCAAGAATTTAATTATGGTAGCTCTGTTGCCAAAAATCTGTGTTTGAACTGTGTCAGTGACTAATGGGAAGGTAGTTATCTGTATTTTTAATTTAAACCTATTGTTCCCTGTCAGATCTGTTGTAGAATAGGAAGAAAAAGTTTGTTTCATGAAGACTGTTGGCAGTGGCCTTTGGGTTGTTTTAGTCCACAATTACTTGTTATGTTCTTTTATAGCTAAGGGGGGATTTGTCTTCTTTTAAAGATATGGATAGCTTGTTACCTGTGAAGCCTAACTCACATTGTGTGCTTATGTACATGCATGCATGTTAGTGATACAAGTAGTTTCATGGGACGTACCTCAAAGTGCTAGTATTTGTTTTTTAAAGGAGTATGGTTTTTGATGAAATGAATATAAAATATGTGGCTTAGAGTCATGAACAGTTTTGAAGAGCAGGACCATTATACTTTTTGTTGTTCAGACTCAATTACAGTACACAAATAGTTGTGTGTTTGTTTCCAGGAGCAAAAAGCATGGTCAGCATTAAAAAAATGAAACAACTAAATTCCTCTGTTCCATACTGTCTAGCTGTTTTGCTTCCTGCTTATTTCCAGTTATGCATCTCCTTGCCTTGACATCCCCAAGTAATGAATTCACACTTAAATTAATGCTCTGTATTTTGAGCACACTTTTTAATTTTGCGGCATTTCTGATAACGTGTAGTGTTTCTTGTTTCCCCTCTGAACTGGAGGCCCTGTTGTGTCTCCTTTTTTCTGAAAATGCCTGTAGACATCTTCTCTGCAGATACTTCCTGTCAGTGGTTTTGATTAGGCTGCCTTCTCCTATCAATAAGCTCTGGAGCAGTAAAGCAAGTAGGAGGTTATGTAGGTTATGTGAGTTACCCACTTCAGTAGTTAAATTTTTCTTTTCCTGTCAAAAAGATTTATGAAACCATGCTAATTGCAAATAATTCTGAGACTTTGTAAAGAAATTCAGTTCTGTTATTTAATATTGATTCAAATGTGGCTGCTGAATTTTTAATACATTAAAAATGGGCCTGGTTAAGGGTACTTGTGAGGTGTTACTTGGATGTAGTCCTCTCTTAAATTTCTAAGCAGTGGCCATCCATTCCATAGGAAACTTGACCCCAGTTCTGCTTTTGCTTTTTGCACTCTGTAGTACAAAAGATGGAGATGTCACAGCATTCTTGGGTAGAACATTTTGTTTTTAAATACTGAGTTCTTAATGTTTTACATAGGAAAATTCTGTAGGATGGGCTGTTTGACCTTATAGATCTTAGGTTTTATGCTGTCTCTGGCTTTGCATCTTCAGTTTGCTACATACTTTATATGCAAGAAAATGGAAGTAGTTTTGAGGACACTTTTAGAAAAAATTGCACGGGTGTCTTTTGCTTAACTAACCAGTTATTATCAATATTGATGTTTTTAAACTGTCCTCATTAGTGCTTCAGTTTATATTAATTCAGTTTTAATGCTTCCATGTAATTTTTTAATCTGAAATATTCTTTGTAGCTATAGCAGCTACTGCAGCTTCCTTGCTTTTAGTTATACCAGTTCACTATATTGTATATATATTCACAGAATTTTTCTTGAGTGCCTTGGGAAAGTTTCCTGTTCCTCTTTGAACATTTGTTTCCACCTAACAGTCTGGTTTTGCTGTGTTTATTCTGTGGCCTGTGGCTAAGGCATGTTATGTTAGCTGAGTGCTGGAAGGAGATGTGCTGATGTTTACCATGTGCTCGTTTACTCGTGCATGTATTTTTTTTGTCTGCTTATTTTTATGCACATTCAGTCTTGCCATCTCATGTTGTTTTTTCAAATCTGGGTCTGTCTGCTTATTGGAAGCTTTGCATTGGAATCGTGCTAACATGGAACATTTATCATGGTTGGTCTTGTGGCAAGCAAACTCTGCAGTTGGCTTTGTTTTTCTAAATGATGGCCTTTCATTTATTTATTTTTAAAGGAAATCTTTTTAATCTGCATACCATATATGTCTAATTAGGGCTTCCCCACAGTAACATTCAAGTGGTTCTTGCTTCGATGATGCTGAATGCTTTCACATAAACCACGAAGCCATCCTTTATCTGATGAAAAGATTGTAAAACAAATACAGAAGATTTCTACTTACGTCTTTTTAGCTTGGATTGGTTTGCTGTTGCAGCTTTAAGTGTGCCACCTTACTGGTTCTGGCTAGGGAGGAGTTCCTGAGGTCTTTGTACATTGCTCTGTTTTGAACATGGTTGCTTCATCTAAGGAAGCAAAAGTGTAGCCTGCAATGTCACTACTGCCCTGTGCTGGAAGCAGCACTGTGGAAAGAGGGCTGATGGAAGCTCAGACTCTTCTGCCACTGCATTTTACAAATCTTCTGTGGATTACTATTCTGAGGTGCTTTTTAGTATCAGCAAGCTATCTGTTAGTACATGTCTATTAAATGTATTCTGTTGGCTACTTAGGACATGAGCTGTGCTGAAGGAATTGTCGTCTTCTCTTGTTCAACCAGAATATCATTAAAATAGTCAGAATTTAAACTGTTGTATCTTTTTCTTTTTAGTGTGATTAAGGGGCTAAGATCCCTTTTTCCCAGAAATGCCTGATCAGTTCAGCTGACAAAATGTTAGTGAGCATACATAGGGATGGTTACTTAACTTGCGTAAGCTACACTCTTACCACTATTTTTCATGAAAACATTATGCCTTATTTGAGAGTTCATTGTGTATGTGTGGTTCTTCTGCCTCTCCAGCTTCACTGTAGCAACAGAAATACAACAAATAAACTGATATTTGAGTGTAACTAATTACTGCAGAATGTTAATTATGACTCCTCTTCATATGTTTTTGCAGAATGACGGGAAGGGAGTTTTTCTCTCGGTTTTCAAGCCTTTATCCTTTCTTTCTCAAGCAGTTAGAGGTTGTAACCAGCACTTTGAACAGGTAAGATGATGTCTGAAAAAACTTTGAGATACAAAGTGAAGTGAAAAGGTTAAGCTGAGTTGTGTCACATACAGCCTCTAGTGCCATTGTATACCATTGTATATATATCAGTGCTTCTTGAAATTACACAGTTCTAATTACTTTTGCTAAGGCTTTTTTCTTTTAACTTTGGCACATTGCATTAAGTCTCTGAAGATTGAACTACTGTTGACTAATTAAGAGTTGCTGTGTTCTTAGGATCAGATGTTAAGGAACTCATGTTTTTCAGGAAAACAGAATCCCTGGCTGTTTGAGTGTCTCACATTTAACAATGAGGCTTCCCAGCATGCTTAAGTGATAGGGGGTCATAGGCCTCAAGTAACACCACAGGAACACTTTCCAGCCTGTGGCACACTGACTCTGGGGAAGGTCCTTGATCCTGTTTTAAAAACTCTACAAATGGTGGCTGAGAGTTAAAATTTGATCAATGCAGATGATACCATTTGAGATGACACTGTTACGTCCAGGTTCATGAACTTTTAAAGTAAACCAGTGCTGGCTTTGTTTTTTCTTAAAATGCTATGATATAAACTGTGGAAGTTGAGCAGCTGATTTATGGGTGAGGTTCAGCTGACTGTTTAATGGGCCTAGGAAGCAGGAGTTTTACCAGTCATTCCATGTTTTGCAGTCTCTGCTCTAAGAAAATAGGTTGGGTATATTCTGCACAGCAATCCACTCTACCTGATGTTATAAAAGGTGACAGTGTCATCAATGGCAAATTTTGGGAAGTTTTTCACCTGTAGAAGATTGAAAACTGCTGTCTGAAATGTTGGTCTTGAATGCTTTTCCAATGTGGATTAAGACTTGTATCTTATTATTAGTTGTTAAATAAATCAAAAAGTATTGATTTTAACTTGGTTTTCTGATTTTACTATATGCATAGTAGACCCTTGGTGTCAATAACAAGAAATATTCTTTGGTAAAACGTGTTATTTACTAAGCACACATTTCCTTTCGGACTGATAAAAGTACTTTTTTAAACCACCTTTTTGCAACTCAGCTCTCTGTTTCCTAGTTCGTAAAGAAACCTTATCTGTGCAGGTTTTTAATATTATTTAAAAATGAAGGCAACTCACCACATTTGGGAATAAAGGAGGCTTGGAATAATGTGGGAAAATGAAGGCAATACAGCCATGAGTGTCTTCATTAGAGGGGCCCCCTGCAGAAGAACTGGATGCCATATTTGATCCCAGCAGAGTTTGCACTCCCATGCAGTGATCAGCCTAGGAGAACTCCTCGATCCAGAGATGCAGAAGGCTATTTTGTGGGGAAGAGGCTAAAGTCTAATGTGAAGGGGGATGCTTTTTTTCACCAAATGCTTCTTACCCCTTTTTATTTAGTGAAACTGAAGAGTTGAAAATCCATCCAAGCCTGTTTCTTTTGCTCTTAATCCTGGGAAGGCTGTATCCATCTCCAATGGATGGCTCTCACTCTGCGCTTAGCACAGCACCATTTGTCCCCTTTATTATAAGGTAAGGTGATTTTGTAGTAGTTTCTTATGTGATGGGAGTTCGTTCTTCAATCTTCAGATTTTTTTTTTTAATAAAACACCTTTTTAGGCTTCTGTTCAGTTTTAATCCTTAAAGGAAAAATTAGTATTCATTGGTTGTACTTTCCTATATTATTATTATTTGTTTTGGAGAATTAGGAGGAATACTGACTTATGCAAATCATTGTATGAGTTGTTTGAAAATCTTCATCTGGAAATGCTGTATGGCATCACTGCTGCCACTGAGAGGGTAGATTAAAACTGATGAGCTTGACAGATTTTAGCAATGCAAGATTTGCTATACAAGCTTCTGATGGGTTTTTTCAGTCCTGTAGAATGATTGCTTGCAATACATAAAAGTAATGTCTAATATGTAGATTTGTAGATGTGTGTATGTATCTCTTTCCTTAGCCATCCATGAATATGCGTAGCTAGATGAAGATATGGATTTGTCCTTTGTCTAATGTATTTCTAAGATAACTTTTCAAATATTTATACAGTGTAGCTTTCTTTTATGTGGTGGTTACAAGAAGATATTCAGCAGACATTTTGCTACTCTGTATGCCTTCTGTTTAGGATTAGGAGCCTCATAAGGGAGCCAGGGCTGTGGTGAGTAAGAAGAAATGAGCATCTCCCGTATTTGAGAGGAAGTCCTGCTATCTGTATGAAAGCTTCAGTGCAGTAGGATGAGAAACTTCCGTGCTTAATTGTGCTCGTCTAGTAGTGAAACAAGATGAGGTTGTTATTCCAAGATCTTTCATTTTTTTTTAAACTATGTTTGTAAGAAAATAGCATCTCTGTCTGCTTCTTTTTCACAGCAGATGTGATGTATCTCTTGCCTTTTATGATTTTTTAATGAATTTTGAAGAATAAGTACTAATTACCATTTTTTCTGAAAGAAACCTGTAGAAGAGTTTTTAATTACACTGTATTTAACAATTAAATATGTTTGGCTTTCTGCCAGTCTGAATCCTAAATGCTTTTTGGGGAAATGTTTAAAACTATTTGTTGCATCAGTAAGTGGCTCTGTTTTGATGCCTTTATTAATGCCCTGGAGAATGCTTCTTTGTTGTTTTTTTTAATGTAATGTTTCAGCATAATTTTGGTTATTGCTAATAGATAAACTTTTGATAAGCTTTTGGTTACAGCTTTTTAGTTTTGTCTTTGTTTCTGTTATGTACCTTGCAAAAAGTAGTGGTCATACACCAGCAAAATAACTTCTCACAGTTACCTAGCTTATTTTCTTGAGGTTATTTAAATTCATTCAGAAGATGTGGGGGGAGAGCCCCAATAAAATCTTTAAGCTAAGAACCTGGAATATTTACGAGATCTCTACTGTTGGACCTGCTTTCCTTAAGTGTGTTCCTAAAGAGGAATGATGTGGCAGATAAAGATGCTGTTTTCTGCATTTCTTTTCCATTGATTTTGGTAGTAAATGCTGTGGATGCAGGTGTCAAACTAGCATGAAATTACTATGTATTTGTGACAAAAAGTTGTAGGTGGGTGTCCAGATGTGCATTTTCTGTGTCGTTACTTAGCAAAGCAGTAGCAATTTTTATGCAAAATAAAATTTTTTTAAGTGCAATTTTTATGGTTGCCCAGGGACAATAGTAAGGATTCTGCAGAGGTAAATGTATGTATGATATAGCTCAGTGTTTTGTTACTGGCTGTATTTCTGTCTGCAATTCTTACACCCTTGTTCTTTGAATGCTATGACTGTTTTCTGTTTATTCTGACTGCATTTGTTGGAATATGCAGGGATAATTTATCTCGGTAAAACAAATATGTTGCTATTTTCCCTTCCATTTCCCTTTCTATTTTTCATTATGCGGTAGCAAATGAACATAAATAAAATTGTTTCCTATTCATTTGGTTGTTCTTCAAAAGGTGGTAATGAAGTAAGCTATTAGAGAGGATCAAAGAGAAGGTCTGGTGCCAAAGGCCCTGTGTACCAAGTCATTAAATTGTGTATATAAAGTGTTTCTTTGAATTGCTCAGTGCAGTGTTGTGTTCTATAGCATCTGCATATGCATATAATTACACGGTAGTCCAATGCATGATAACATGTAATTGCCATGCCATACCATGCCTTACCATGAGATTTTTATTTTGGATGGTGTACCAGGGTCAGGGTGGGATGCAGCCATGTGGTGAGTAAAGAGGAAAGGTGAATGTGACCCATAAGTGTTCTTAATATCCCTTCCAGAGCTGATCACACAGGGAAGAGCCATTCACTTGTTGCACTGAGAGGATGAACAGAATATTGTGTTTGCAAGCGAGTGAGCAGTTCTGTGAACAAAACTGGGTTGAGCAGAAAGAATCCAAGCTGGCCTTTTGAAGAGTTTCACTTAAGCTCGAGTGGAATTTTCCATCTAGTGGGAGTAGAGCTGTGGTTGTTCTGACCGTGCCGAGATGAATTGCACATTATGAGCTGGATTAAATGCTGCAAGGACAAATCTCAATCTCTGTGCGCATAGTTGTTACTCCCTGTTGAACTAGGGCATTTGATTACCTATCTGCAGTTCTATTAAGCTTCTTTTCCCCCTGCAGATGTTTTATTTGGAAGGGAACACTTTGATTCACAACTTATTACCTCACTTTTTTTTTTAAAGAGCTAGATAGGTCTGTTTTAATGGTTACTTTCTAAGATGAAAGAATGTACAGCATGTTTTTGATTAACAAGGGAGGTAATCGGGAGGTAATGTTTTAAGTATGAAACAAAAACATAACCTCCCTTTTGCCTCCCTCTCCCTTCTTCAAAGACCTGTAATCTCTTCAGAATGATCTAGAATTGAGTTACCTTATGTCCTCTCGTACCATGGCATTGACAGAGTGTTTGTTTATTGTTAAATGTTCTGGGCTGAATGCTCTGAAGGAGTAAAATGGGTATTGCTTTATTAACTGGAATACTTTTTCACTAATTGAAGTCTTGCTCTATTTAAGAGTGTCTTCTTAATCTTTTAGAAAGTTTTAAAAAAATTAGCTTTAAAATGTCAAACAGTATAAGTTTTTAAAACCTTGTTGGATGTATGTGCCTTGCCTTCCCATTGACAAAACTTAATTCTTCATGAAATTTCCTCTTTAAAACTTCAGCAAATAGATTTCAAAGCAGTGCTGCTTCTAGGTGTATTATGTTGCAAGAAATGTGAGCATCTTCTGTTGAAATTAATAGTTATGAAATAGACACTGTTTTCTTGGGCAGAATTTTGTAATCTGTAATGTGTCTTCATGCAAAATGGGGGAGCTAAATTCCCAAGTGCCCTGATGCTGTTTCCAGTCAGGGACCTGGGTGGGTGGCAGTGGGAAACACTTTACAGCTGTCCTCTTTCCCTTTCTGCCCTTCTCCATGCACCACTCTGGACTGATAGGATTTTGGTTTTGCATTTGAGAGCTTGTTGTTGGTGTACAAGGATAATCACTGTGACAGTTAGTTAATGGTAGACACTAAGATGCAAGGAAAACAAAACTATGTGTGGTGAGGAAAAATTTTCCGTGGGATGGAGCATTGTCATTTTTTATTAAAAAAAATAAAAGAAAAAACTTGTAGCCATTCCTAACAGTGTTTAGGGAAGGAGAGAGAAAATTCTTTTCACCTATGAGTTTTGGAAATAGATTGATTCAGGTTTGTTTTAGCTTTCTAGCAAGCAGAGCAGCTGACCATGAATTCTGAGGTTCTCTGTGAGTTTGTCTTTCTGTTTCATAAATGTGAGAGAGCTCACTTTTTAAGGAAAAGGACTCAGATGTAGTAGTATTAATATTGCAGAAGGTAGTGTGAATTTGAATTTTTACCAGTCAGTAATGTTACTTGCACGTAGGTTGCTCATTTGAATAAGTTACCCTTTGTTTACTTGTGCTTGTAAGTTTGATTGCACTGTATTGTGTTTGATTATGTTAAATTATATCCAGTCTGTCAGGTGACTGGTTCTGTTCCACTGTAGCCCTGTGACAATGTCTGTATGGGCTACAAGGAAAAGAAGTACAAGAAACAGGCAATTGGTGAAGTTCTAGTAACAAGATATCCTCAATTTGTTTGAGAAGAGCTTGGTGGAAATAATTCATGTATATGTATTTTATAAGCTGAAATTGCTGTTTATGTAAGTTTGAATGCAGATTCTCTGGGGTTTGTTTTGTTTCACACATGTACACTTGTGTGGGTTTAGTATATCATCCTCTGTCTGACTTGAAAACAGCCATATGATTTTCTGTAGGCTGAGCACTGGTATCTTTTCGTAAGTGGCCAAGCAAGGTAGATGACTGTGCTAACTAAGTGTACTTCCTCTGCCTTTCTCCTCTTTCCCCTGTATGTTAGTGTGGCATGGTAGCACTAGAAGAATTAATATTGAAACTTCCCTGGTTTCAGCTGTCATTTCTGTAAGACTGGGAATCTTACCAGGGGTCTGATAAGGAAAGAGCTTTTGTGGGAATGTCTTTTCATATTAGATTAAAATATACAACCAACTGTTTGTTACAGCCTTGTTGTATTAAAATAATTGCTTTTGATTACAGTTGTTTATGAAAGCATCTTCCTGGCTTCCCTTTTCAATTGTACATCTTCTCAGCCTTTGGTCTCTGTTTCTTTGATTTGTTTTGGATTTTTTTTTTAGTTCCTAATGTTTGTTTAGTATAACTGCTCAGCATTATAACTGTCTGCAAATACTGCATTATATGGAATCCCTGTGAGACTGGGAGCAGGCTCTGACTCACTGGAGTGCCCTGTCCTTCTTGAGGAAGCTCATGGGGCTGGCCAGTCATTGCAAGATGAAGACAGATACCCTTTTTATTATGGGCAAGGTTCCCAAAACATGGGCTGGTCTAGACATTTGAAAAAAAGAAGCAACGTGCGCCTCTAAAGCACATTGTTGTCTTTTAGATTTTATTATGTTAAATCTCTTGCTTGACATCTAAAGTGGAAATTTTGAATAGCTGGGGGAGAAGGAGGGAAGGAGAGGAATTCATTTTCCCACTGAGCTTATCACTAATGAATTGGGACTGTCTTGGAAGTCTCCCATTTCTACTTAGTCTATTCTCTGTGCAATCCTGATTGCATAATGATTAATACTGATCTGTAAAAATATTTATGGGTCACTGTAAGTATTAATTAATAAGAAGAGTTTCAGTCTTTTTTGTCCTTTTAGCAATTTTAAATAAATTGTAAACAGGCTATAATTTTCTCCAATTTTATTAAGTTCAAATTGTAATGCTAGAGTAGAATGCAAAGGGCTTGATTGGCAGTAGGCTGCTCAAGACCCTCTGATTTATTAAAACTCTTTATTCATCTTGTACATTCTTTACTGTGTTTCTGTCTTTCCTCTGAAACTGTAGACAGATGTGTCATATCCAAGTGGTGCTGATGGGAAATAACACAACCCTTAGGTATTTGTTATTAATTTCTTATTCCAGCTGTCACTGTGTTCATCAGTCATTGGCAGATTATTGTCTGAAGCAGTTTAGGAAATATTCACAAACTGCAGGGAGTTGTCAGATTCATGGGAAATAAAGGGTGCCAACTAGCAGAGAGCCATCCATAAGTACTGAAAGTAACTCTCTTTTTCCAGTGTTGCAGACTCCTAAAGAGGATCAGTGGCTGGGATCCTGAGTTAAAGTCTGATGTATGTTGAATTTGATGTATACTTCCTTGAAACATGATCCAGTAAAAATTATGATGGGGTGCTGAACTGTCAACATATGATTGGTGAAGTAGTTTTATTATTCATTTATGTACTTTAAATTAACCCGCAGGTACTCTGCTGGTCAAGATAAGTATCCAAAAAATAACATTTAGCTTATTCTGCAAAAGTATTTGCAGGAAGGAATATGAAAATGGAGAGCAATAATACATTAACTATCCAGATGATGATAAGGGAAACCAAATATAATTATATTAAAAAAAAACCCCAATATTCTTTAAAAAGAACAGTCTGATTTTGAGAAGAGTCAATGCTGGGAAGGCTTTTTAGTCATGGGCCAGGTACTTTTGGGGGGATGGCTGAAAGGGAAGTGTCTTTGAGAACCCAGATCCTTTGGATGTTTACATGGGTTTGATGATATGCTTTTTAAATTGCTCATGTTGCAGTTTTGCTTACAATCATCTGAAGCTTTGAAAGTCATCACAAGGTGCTGAGACTTGGTTTTTCCATTTCCCTTTCACAGAGTTCAAAATAATGATAGAGTTGCTAAGAGAGAAAGTACTCTTTGTTTTGGTTTTTTCCCAACTGTTTGGATAGTAAGTGGTGTGTTTTTCTTTCTGTTATTCTGCAGTCGTGAAAAATCATGGTAACTATTCACGAATTAACAAAGTAGAAATATGGTTGTGAATGAGATTGTCTTTTACATGATCTTTAGTTAAGAGTAGTTTTTATTTTCTCTAGGGTACTGTGAGCCAAAATGGAGGCTCTACCCTCATGTAACTTCAATGATAGTTAAGTAAACCTAGAGGCTTCCTACCTAGACAAACTCTGAGATTTCTTGATGGGATTTCAAGAACAGATGCCATTTAAATTGCGTCAACATGTTCTATAGGAAATCTCCATTTGACAAGAACTTATTTTGTTTCTCTGAAGTTTATACACAGTAATAGTTTTCACAGACTCAGATGTGAGAGATCCTAGGTGTTTTGGCTTGCTAAACCACAACAATTTAAGTTTCTGATGTTGATTCAGCTTGGTATCAGTTGGCTACTTATTTACATTAGCCTGGACCTTGGTGACAAGAAGAGAGAAATGTCTATAATTTTTCCTTAGAAAGCCCTTGGAAACATATGGAGAAACAGCTCCTGGCAGAGATTGTGGACAGCTTTCACAAATAAAACCCTGTGTACTTTGCCTACATACCTTCTGCAGTATTTATGGCTACTCTGCTTCATTAAGTGCTTGTGTGGAAAATACTGCCCTTACAAAAACATAGGGTTTTATCTTAATTGCCCAAGTTGGAAGAATAAAACACTTAACACAGTGTATAAAGAGACTAGAAGTTTGGGCAACCATTAACTTCACTTTAAAGGAAATAGATAAGAATTTAGAGGATTAGTACTGCATAAATAACAAATTAAATTTGGCTTGTTTCTGTCCATGGTTTTTGTTCAGACATTTTCTTAGCTAGATTTGTGTTGATTGTAGATCTAAAACCTCCAGCAAACTGTTGGTAGTTCTGTAATATTTTTCTACTCTTCAGGTAAGTAATGAGAAGCTATATCAAGTCTCAGATTTTTCTGGGGTTTTTTTTTTAATCTTAATCTTAGATTAAAGAACAAAAATATCTTCAGGACAATTACAGTACAGGTTTCCACAGAGAAATAAGTTTTTTTAAATTAAATGCTTTGAGTACTTTAATTGTTAAGAAACATGAAAAAACAAAATAGAAAATGGTTGTTTCCTTAAAAGAAAAACACATACCAAGGAAATCAATAAATTAACTAAAGAAGTTGTAGGTACATGTGTAGCAAATTATCATTGGTATTGTAGGAAAGCTTACTCTCCCAGTAGTAAATAGGTACTGTCCTGCTGATTCACTTACAGTAAGAAGTCCGGGTTGCTTAGTTGTGTGGAAGCATGAGTGTTGTTTTTAATTCTATTTTTGTACCTCACTTACCTTGGGAACCTGTCACACGGCATTTGAAGTTGCTAAAGGTATTCCTTTAGGAGATTATTTGAAGGGGGAAAAGTGAACTAGCATATAATCATGAGGGATGTATACAATGATCTTGAATCTTAGTAACCAAACTCATTGTAGTAGGAGCTGAATTTGTTACTAAATACTTTTCTCTCTGAGCTTTAACTACCATCCGTGTTTCCCCCTGCTCTAATTTCTTGTTTTTAATTCTTGCTTTGAAACTGATGACATAACTTAGACTGTACAGCTGCGTCGTGGAGGAAAGGCAAAATCTTCTCATACTGTCTACCCTGTCTATACAGAATCAGAAGACTTACCACAATTTTTTCTTAGAGTACATTTGTTAGGACCTTGTGGCACAACTAGCTCAATGATTTAAAGAGTACCATGTATGTGTTTTTGTTTATTTATATTTTTCAATCACTTTTATCTTTTAAAAGCCCTGGTGGCTTTTAAAATGCTTTAACCTGCAGGCAGAGGGGGTTGAATTGCAAATCCTTTCCTGTCTCATGCTGCACTCTTCTCCCAGACTCTTTGTGATGGTGGTCAGATGCTTGGTTTGACTTAGAAGCTCAGAGGCCCCTTCTGAAGAACATTCACTGTTTCATTAATAAGCAATGACATTGATAGTAATGCACAGATCGTGTGACAACAGCCAGTAAACCTGGAAATAGACATTCCTCTCCTTGTTAGTCCTTCTCAGAACTGTAGGAATTATTTGGTGAATATAATGAACATATTTTCAGCAACAGGTGTAATTTTTTAATTAATTCGACTAATTTGTTTCTGTGACCTTTATCTAAAAGGTAATCGTTATTTGCGTGGTTAATTTGGGTAATATGAAGTCTGTTGAGGGGGAGAAATAAGAAAGGGTGGAAAATAAGTGCATAGGAAACACCTGCAGGTTAGTTTTTTTCTTTTATTTTCTTTTTTTTTTTTTTTTTTCCAAAAGTAGCTTAAGATATTATTATTTTCAGCTAGTGTTCTGTTGTTTGTAGCCAGAGTAATAAATGAGATACTTTGATTTGTGCAGAGGAGTATGGAATCTTTGTGCCTTAGGAGAGCAGGTCGTAAATCACATCAGTTGGGAGAGTGGTTCAGGATCTGAGTGTTGAAGCTGGAACGGAGCAGTGCAAATGCTTTGAGTTGAATCTACGGTTACATGGAGCGAAACCTTCTCAGATTTATTGACTTTTTGTTCTTGATCATGGACTGTTTCAAGTAAACATGTTTACTTCCAGTTCCTCATGCACCTAGATAAACAGTACTGAGTTCAAGGTGAAATACTACAGTTGCTAATAGCCCTCAGGATTGAAAAGAAGTATGTCACATGAGGATTGTGCAAGTTTCGTTCTTGTTGCTGCCTTGAACTGTAATAAAATTAGGTTGGCATAATGTATGTTTTTACATATGACAACATTTTAGATAAATCTTAGATTTTAAAGTCTACTTATATTAGACCTGCATGTAAAGGTAGTGTGGCATACTTGAAGCACTTCCCCTCTACCCACCCCCAAGCACTTCTAAAATCCAAGGAGATGGAACAGTTTTAAATGCAGCTTTGCACAAACATCCATGTGTGCAAATGGATGCAAGACTCCATTGCTGGTATTTCCTGCAGAGAGGATGAGCCTGCAGCAGATTTGCATTGTGCTGTTGCCAGGTGAAGCTCAGAGTATGGATGGTGAAGTGCAACTTTTGGAGGTCCTTTTCTGCCAGTATCTCCACAAGGCAACTGCCATCAGATAAATGAAACTCGTCTCAGAGATGGCAGTGTGCTAAACTGCTGCAGGAGGAGTAACCCAAATAATTTCATAGCCTTATAATGCTTCTTTTTTAAGCTGCTGTGTTTTGCTGCAGATACAAACTAAGTTACTGTTATTGCCAGAATTGTGCAGTATATTTCTTGATGCAGTTTGTGAGATTGCTTCGTGTAATGGTTGCTAAATTCAAGATAAAATAAATTTTTAACAATACAGGTAGTAGACTCAGTGTTAAAGTAGACAGTTTGGAGCTTGGTATAACAATGAGCAAAAAGCTGCTACATTTGGTTAGAATGTTACTTTTCTGTGGCTCAGTGGTTTTATTTGCATTCAATCTTTCTATCCCTTTTTGAGAATTGATCATGTTTAGTTTTATTTACAGGTGAGAGGTAAGTGGGATCCAGTAAATATCAAAACTCTCTGTTCTAAGGTGCTGCTAGAGGATAGAAAAACTAGTGTATGTTTTGACATCCTTCTGGCAAACTTCTTGCATGATTCAGGAAGGAAGCCAAGTGCCTTCAAAACATGAGAGATGCACACCTAAGTGCCTTCAGGGCATGCAGAAGTTCAGGGATAGGTTACTAGTGGTGACTTGGCATGACATCTGGCATATGCATGTGAAAAGAGTATTTTTGAAATATTATCAGTGCTGTTTCTTGCTGGGGGATGGGAATTGGAAAGAAGTGATTTTCTTTGAGTGTTAGATTTATAAACAAATAAATATTTTAAATAAATGAGAAGACACAGTAGGAATCTTAACCCCTCTAAGATTTGGGAAGCTATATGTTGATGTGAAATACCTTCCATATGTTCCCATACATATTCCTATAAAGCAGATACTTTATTGTTCCTAAACTTTTGTGATGTTTTTGTTCCTTAGTATGGACTTCATAGGCCTGCTCAGGCCTATGCTCAGGCCCCTGTTCTCAGGGTTCCCACTGAGGTGTGAGTCCCTGCACCCTGGAGTGTGAGAAGTGTGCATGAATGTACAGTAGGACAGTGGCAGGCTGGTGGCTGGCTTGCCCTTCGGGCAGTTAGGAGCTGTGGGATTGCATTTTCCTCAGGCACAGAAGGTTGCAGAGCCAGGTCCATGGCATCCTGGGGGAGTTCTCCATGACTGGGCACCTGTGTGGTTGCTCTGCAGGAGGACTTCAGGCAGCTGAGGAAGTTTTGCCTGTAACGTGAAACTATTTTCTTCTTCCTAAATATAGAGCAGTCACTTCTATTTTCATAATAAATTTGATAAAATAATAGAGTGGAACAAAATTTGGCATGTAAAATACTGTATCTCCATATATGTAGGTGCATGTGTTGTAAGTCTTTGTTTTTACAAGACAAAGAAGTTAAAGACAGGTAATTTAAAAATATGGAGTAATTAATTGCATCATGTTTGAGGGAAAAGAAAACCCTTGAAGCATGTAGTGTTGAAAAGTACCCTTGCACAAGTTAGAGGAAACCCTGGAATTTTACCCATTTTCCACTCCTCCTGTGAAAATATGTCAGATTCTTCGGGATCTGTAAAAGGCCATAAACAAAATTAAGAAAACATGGTTCAGCAGAGCTGAGTGGATGGTTACAGGCAATCACTTCTTAGGTTTTAGTTCACTGTGAAGTAGAATGAAAATGATTTTGTTATTAAAAATAAAAGGGAAGTTCTTTTAGGAATAGCCAAGGTGAATTTCTTCTTGCACCTTGTCAGTATAGAATTGAAGCTTATCCCTATGGCAGAGCTTCTAATTGTGACTGTTCTCCTTTAGCATCCTGTTGTGAAGGATGGCCAGTCTGTGAAAAGGAAATGTAAAAATCATATTAGAACATACAACCTTATTTTCAAGGGTGAAAATTGCCTCAAAAACCTGTTGTTCTGAGAGTAGTTCCTCTCTCTAGTTCCTCTGAAAGAGATCTACGTCTCTCAGGCATGCCATGACATAATAGATCTATTTCAGTTAAGACTGTTTAGTTTCTTAGTCTTCAAAACCCTATTAATTTGGTTGCTGGTTCAAGATGGAACCTGTTCTCTGTATTTCTTTCATTTCAGCTAAAGTAAACTACTGCTTTGAGTATTGATTTAAATTTGCTACAGATACTTGAAAATTTAGAATACCTTTTAATTGCTTTTAATTTTTAAATATGTAGGCATGACACTGCAGGGTTTTTTTGATTTTTTTTCAGCAGGGGTCTAAATCATTTTGGCAGGGGATAATCTCATGTAGATGGGATTGTGTAAGCTGAAAAGACATAGGAAGCAATTCAGGAAAGGGGTGAGAGTATGGGAGTAGGGAAGGCCATCTCTCGAGTCATCACAGTCGTCAGAGAGGTATCAGAGCATAACTTCAGCCATACTGCATTTTCCATCACCTAAGACAATATGTCTAAACTGTGTAGTAGTTTTCTCAGTTTTCTGGGTGGCTCAATTGTACCTGCATTACCAAAACTGACACATGCAAGAATTGCTGGCTTCGAAAGACTTAGCCTAACCTACTAAGCTGATTAAGGACTCTTACTCATGTCAGTTCAGTATAGATGCTACTGAAGTAGTGTATGACTGGGTAATATGTTATTGTTAGTTCATTCTCTATGTATTTTCATAAATCAACAGCTAGTCATCAGAATCTTAGTAGCACTAAGGTTAAAAGATAAAGGATTATTTTTGACATTTGCTTTAGAGTCTTTATAGAGTCTTGCATCTTAGCAGTTAATTTTAGATAAAAAGTATTTTTCATTTAGATACTAATTATAAATAATGAGAAATTATTTTCCAATGTGTTTTCTATTTCCTGTTTTTAAATGTATTCTAAAAACCAGTGGGACATTTGGCCCAAAATTCCGTAGGTGTTGTGTTGTGTTCTCATGGAAACATCTGATTAACAACATGGAGCTAACAGTTTAAGTCAAACTCATAATACATTTGAACGTGATCAGTAAGTAACATAAACATCCAGAAAGATGCTACAGGACTATATGCTTACCTGTTTAATGGCATAATTGCTTTATTTCCTTTTTATTTTTTCCTTTATGTAAACACCAGAACTTGTGAATGACAACAAATCCTCTGGCACAGCTCTGGTATGACTTATCTTTCACTACTGAGAAGACTGTATATTGGATTTGTGAGAAATGTTGTAGTTTTCATTGCACTGTCCTTTGTCCTGTTACAGGCAGCCCACTGGCTTGCTGGATGGCACATAACAGGTGTCTCTGGTTTTTCCAGGTGTGGGCACTCCCCCGTGTACTGCTGCCGGGAGATGTCGGGCCGAGCCCTGGTTCCCTTCGTTATGGCCACCGAGGTCCCGCACACTGTGCTGGCCCTGCTGCGGGGGCTCCCGGACTCTGCTGCTCGTGGCATGCGACAGAACAGCGTTCATGGAACCCTACTGCAAGTAAGCTTGGGAGGCTTGTTTTGCATTGGTTTGTTTTGTTTTGTGAGGGTTTTAATTTTTTTTTGTTTTTGCTGTAGGGGTTTTTAAAAAAAGTTTTGGTTGTACTTGACAGCCAGATAACATACCATGAGTTGTGCTTAACATTCACACGTTGTCAAAACATACATGAAGACTGCTTTTGAGTTTATTCTGTCAGGTGATAAATGTGGAATGCACGTTTCAGCTGTCATTTGAAGGAAGTCAGCTGTAAATAGTAACATTTACATTTCATATAATGTTTCATCTCCAGACATTAAAGTGCTTTAAGAGCAAATATCCCTATCTGAACGTATTTACAGAGAAATCTGTGTGACTTGCCCAAAATGACTGAGCAAATCTGAGGCAAAGCTGAACTTCATGCACCAATAGCATTGTATATATATTCAGAGTTGTTACTGACCCACATAATTATTTATTACTTCATTTGCTTTTCCTGCTACACCAACAGCTTCCTGTCAGTGTGCTGTACAACTTGTGGTAAGCTTTTATACTGTTGTCTTCTGGAAACATTCTGGAGAGCAGCTCACTTATCAGAAACTTCATTCTCCATATATCATTCCCCTGGTTTATGGCAGTCAGTTCACTGTGTTTCATTTTAAGCTACCATGGTTATATGTTACTGATTTTTATTGCCTGTTTTTCACAAGCAACCCTCCAACAAAGGCATATTGTACACAGTCAGCTCTGTTGGTCTGTCTTAGCTGGCAAGCTTTCTAGGGACATGTTCCCACTGTAAGCTGTGTGCTGGGGTGTGTATGGTTGTTTTGATTTGGCTTTTAGTTGTATCTTTTCCAGCATATTATTTCCTTTTAAAATCAAGATTTTCAGGAAATCTAGGAAATTAGGGAAGTCCCTCTAGGGCTGTTAATGTCACCTTTACCTTTAAAGGGTTTCAGGCAGTTAAATCTGGATTTGAATGATGGTTGGTCACAGTAAAGGGTTTTGCCGGGTATGGGATGGGCTCCTGCTCTGAAAAGCAGTCGATGCACCTGATGCAAGGGGTTGGACCTGTGAGCTGCTTGTGTCTGTGTGGGAAGGGGGAGGTTGCCATCCTCACATTAGCTGTGCAGCCCTTCTTCTGCTGTGTCACAGCTCCTGAAGTGTTAGGAAGAGAAGGTTGTTCCAACAGTGAGAATGAAATGCTTTCTCAATCCAAAATGATTATAACTCTGCTCATGAGGGTGTGGACTGGCCGTAGTGCATAGAGTTAATTGCCTTCTTTTCAGTTACCTGGGAAAAAATTATAATAATAATGGACGGTGGATATGAAAGAGCCCAAAGGATGATCTAGTTTTTTAATTCAGTATTGCTAACATGTTCTTATGCATAGATGTAGCTTTCCACACCTATGAGGTGGGAGATATTCCCAGAGCTTTAACCTGTTTTTTAATCAGTTTTGAGCACCTACTAGGAGCTACTACTTCAATTTGTACTGCACAAGGAGAGACCATGCTGTCAGAGAATGATATTCTTCCAAAAATGTCAGTGGTACCGTAACAGTTCAGTGGTTTGGTATCTCACATTTGTCTTGGGCTTTGCTGTTATCACTTAGGAGTCAAGGGTACTCAAAATCTTTATTTAATGCTTAATTTAATTTAGTGTATGGCTGACATGTATGGCAGCTATCTGTTGCTAGTTTAAAATAAGAAAACATTCAGAAGAAATACTTTAGGGTGGTAAAGATGTGCAAAAAATGGAGGCACAGCAGTGGTGTTTGTTGTAGCTCTGAATTATCAGTGCCAGGTAGTTTAACCTGTGGTTAGCTTGCACCTCTGGTAGGCAGTACAAAGAGGAAAGTATTGTGACTTTTTAGGGGTTGCTGGATGCCTGGTTTCTGTTTTCCTTTTATCATTGTTAATTGGGACTTGCAAATCTGGTGGTAAGGCTTATTGAAACGTAGAAAATTATGTTATGGGGACTATTGGTTAAAGCGCTGTTTCTCAGAAGGCTTACTTGAAGAGATGGTGATTTGGCAGTGTTCAAAACTGTTTGCACTGCTTTTCCATGACACAGTGGAGAATTTATCATCTTTCTTGAAATAAAACCAAAACAAAAATCCCTACTAAAAAGTGGAAGTCTGTACAAAACTCAGTAGAAGATACATTTTTCCAGCAATACAGGGCCAATATCTTATGAAAATGGAATTCAGTAATTTGACTTGTTCAGTCACATGAGAAGCTACTAAGTTCATGGCTCAAGTTCTTTCTTTCAGTGTTCATATATACTGTCAAGTTCTGAAAAGGAAGGCTGGAATTATTCAGAATTAGGTGGCAGTGCCAGGTGTAGTAAATCGTGAAGGTATATTTCAGTTAATGTTTCAGAGTTATGTAATTTATAGAAAGATCATTCAAAAACAGTTCAGCACGTAGTGCTTGTCCAGACATGGCTTAGTTTTCAAAATGCTGAGATTGCCAAGAAGTGCTTTTTTGACAGTGGATGTAGATGTGTTGTGTTTAACTTCAGACCTCTGCATTATGTGAAAACATGTTTTTCTCCATATGTTTTAACTGTGGCTCAATTTGCATAGGAATATGAATGTCCATGAGGATAAAATAATGGTATGCTTTACAGATTTTACAGAAAAATTATTTTCAAGAATTATATAAGAGGGTGTTGTTGTTCTGTGACATTTGGAGAGCTGATGATATTCTGCAAGAAGCAGTTCTGCATCATAAGCAAATGCACTGACTTGAATAAAGCTACCAAAAAATCTTTTCTATGCTTAATGTTTCGTTTATGAGTACAGTTTCTGCTTTGCTCCGTAATCCAAATTGGCATGGGTTGGGGGAAGGAAATCAAGTTTCTAATCCACAGGAAAGTGCAGAAATTTTGTACTAGCTTTCTTGAATAATGAAACATTTCTGGCTTGTTTTGTTTTAAGATCTAGGCTTTTTAGCTGATCAGTTGAAAGGGAGGGCTCATCCAGAGCTTTATGTAGGGACTTCTGGAAGAGTATCAAAATTTGATTAGGGAAGCCTTTGTGGATCTTTCTGACTTTCAGCAGTTGCCAAGGAACTTAAAAATATTTGGTAAGTTTGTGAGGTTTCCTTATCAGAGGATCAAATATACTTTCGACCTTCTGCCTCTTTGGGATTGGAATTTCTGCAGTATATATTCCATCTTTCCAGAAAAAATGAGAAATTCGGAATGAGCTAGGCAAGGCTGCCTTTCACCTTCACATCCTCAGTCAGTCATGTGACTGTGATTGAGTTTGAGCAGAGCTCTTCTTGTTTCCTCTGCTGCTTTTACTGGGGAGTTGTCATCAGTGCTCTCTCAGGGGCCTCTGGGTTGCTTACACAGTGCTGTGTTGGCCACCCAGCAGCTGCCAGGGTGGTTGAAGCCCCCCATGAGGAGCAGGGCCTGGTGACACGAGGCTGTTTCCAGCTGTCTACTTGTTCTGCCTGGTTTGGCAGCTTGTAACAGACACCTCCTGTAGTGTCACCCACACTTCAGTTCTTAGCTCTAAGCTCATCACCCATCCCTAGGCAAAGCTCTATGCATTCCAGTTGTTCTGCCACGGAGAGGTCGACCCCCATCTTCTCATCTCCCCTACCTGTCCTTCCTGAAGAACTTGTATCAGTCCATTACCCCAAACATGTCAGATATTGTATCTTGCCTCTGTGATCCCATCAAGATCACAGACTGCATCTGCACAAGGACTTTTAATTCCTCTAATTCTTTAAACCCTTCCTTTGAGTGCTTCGAAGTGAAGAAAAGTTACAGGGACCCTATAAAGATTTGTGCAGAAAACAAGAATGCCTTTGATTCATCTGGCTGTGGGTTATTTATGATGATTAAAAAAACATCCCAAATGCATAAACTTTCAGATTGGTTTGCCAGGGAAAGCAGATGTTAGACTTCAGCTTTTGTTTTTATCTTGAGAGAATCAGTTAACATGATTGATGCTGGATTTCAAAGCCTGTGTGATGTTCATAGATGGAGAATCCAGTTGTTTTTAGTACACTGGAATAGCTATAGTATGACTGGAACTTTCAGTCACAGTTCTGCACTCATTAGTTTCCAGAAATCTTTTTCATATTTGTATACTGGAAAAATCTGTACTCCAATGAGAGTGTATGTACCCTTACATGCTGTTCATATCAAGAAGAATCCATTGGGCAGCTGCCATTAATCATGAGCATATGTAATTACTGTTAAGGTTTATTTGTTTTTCAAATGAATGAATCTGCACATCAATTGACTCATTATCTTGTGTTTTATCAGTTTGATCTTCACATTCACTTTGGCAAGCCTACAGTTACATATTTTCAGAACACAGGGGATTAGGTCAATGAAAGTTATTAAAAGAGACATTGTGTTTTCATTAACTTGTCTGTGCCTTGTTCTGAAGTGTTTAAGGTGCTGCCTAAATTTCTACATGCTGACAGTGTCTAGCTTGAGATTGGGACAAAAACCAGTACAAAAAGGTTTGCTTCTCTTATTTGGCCATTCTGATTGAAGAGCTTGTTGCGTTCTCTTTGGCATTTTTAAAGCACGGATTAGGAAGAAAGAGTATTCACTGCCTTCTCCCTTATGACTTGCTGCTTATATATGGAGGGAACTACATGACTTCATCTCTGTGCCTCCATTTGCTGCCTTCACCAGGAGATGGATTGCACAGTTCAAAATAAAGCTTTTGATTAAAAGTTCCCAGCTGCACATATCATTAAATAACAATTTCTGTCTGGAATCCGCTTTGGTCATTATGAGTATTTATATTTTTGATGGGACTTTGTACAAACAATCAAACAACTACATAGAATAAAATTTAAAAAAAATCCTCTGCTGGTCTGTCATGTTCTTGCAGGTGAATCCTTCCTGTTGTGGCTGGTTTTGATCACTGCTGTAACCCAAAAGTCACAGAAATTCTGCTTGCTCTGCTGTGGTCCCTAGGAACATTTCTGTTTATCCCCCGTCTTCTCATCTGAGGCCTTGCTGGTAGCTTCTCCTCACTGCCATCTTCCCACTTATTCCTGTTACTTTGTCACTCCTACTGATTTATCCTGAGATTTGTTCCCTGAGCATATGCCAATGTTTTGTATTGCAAGAGAAAAGCTGTATTCCTTCTCTCTGGGGATCTGTTCTTAAAGACATACAAAATATAACTGGCAGATGAAATGGAGAATTTGTTATGCTTTGGTGCAGGGTTAAAACTTCATGAAGATAAAAATGGAAATTCACTCACTTAATGTTGTTTTGAGTTTCAGCAATCAGCAGTCATTTGCTCTTCACAAATTTTTATGTTTAATATTCAAACTTTCTCCAAACAATTTTCATCCACGAAATTCTGTGGTGTTAAAGCAGCCAGCTGGTTCAAAGAAGTGTGTGTTTGTGTGTGTGTGGGGTTGATTTTTCCTTGTTTGTTTGTTTTTTGTGATCACTAATTCAAAGAGTTCTGTTAGGCATACGAATGCAAAGTCTCGTGCAAGGCATGCTGTTTTGAGATTTTAAACCTTTTCTGTTTAGTTTTTGAAACAAGCAACACTTGCATCTCAATTCTGAAGAACAGAATTGTCACATTGACTCAGTTGCATGTGACAGAAATTAGACTTATAGCAGCTACTGGGTTTCATAACTCTTTACATTATTTAACATTCATTTTAAAAATTAAACTTCCTACTGACTTCATTAGGTTAAGAAGTTGACAGTTACTTTTCAGGGAATAGCAGCATCTCATAGAACTAGACCCATCTCTTTGAAAATTCTTTAAAATGGAAGAATCTAGAGCCCTTGTATTAAAAAAAATAATATTATTAAAACACTTGCATGGTTGCATGGTAGGTTTTTCTGTACAGGACTTTTATCATAAAATCATGGAATTGTTTTGATTGGAAGAGACTTTAAAGATCAGGTTCCAAGCCCCCAGCCCTGGGCAGGGACACCTTCTCCTACACCAGGTTACTCAGAGACCCGTCTGTCTTGGTATTGAATACTGTCAAAGTTATGTACGATTTCTTTCTTTTTAATATTTCTGAAGTTTATTGAATACATCAAGGTTTGTGCAATGGTAGAACTTTAAATTATCTGTATCAACTCTTTGGATATGCTGATTCTTTAAATCTTAATGGAGAGCTGGAAGAAGCGATTTAAAGATTAAATAATTGTTTTAAAGGATGGTTGGAATCTTCATTAGAGCAGCAAGAAAATCAGGAAAAGAACACAACCTTATAACAGCCATAATGGGTCATGTAAAGATTTGTCTGAGTCAGGGTGCTCCCTCCAGCAAGGACTGATAGCACAAGCCTAGGAAAAATAGTAAAGCAGATGAAGCAGCTGGAGAAACATCTGCATGTGCTGTCTTAGCTTCCAGCACTGTTGAGCCAGAGATGTATGGATGTGACTGTTTGGAAGATAAAAATCCAGTACATGGTTGTACTAATGAAAAGCAGCAATTCATGATGAAAACATCAGTATGTTAGGTAGTTTAATTATCTGGCAGAGTTGTATTAAGACAGGTTGTTATTGATGAAAGTAATGAAAGTAGAGTCTGCCTAATGAACACAGATGCCTCTTTCCTTCCTTTGAGGAGGAGGATTTTAGCTGAAGTGGCTCCAAAGGAAGGTCAAGCTTTAGATATTTCAGATTGTGATCACTCTCGTGTTTTATGAGTATAATACTTGAATACTTACTCAGAGGACTAAATGCAGTTTAAATAATTTAAAAATAAAGCAGGGAAGAATGATGCATGAAGGAGAACTCACAAGCAGTCACTGGACCTGCCTTTTATTGGACTGAATAGGTAATAAAACCCCACGGACTCCAGTGACCAGGGTGTGAGAGTATGAGGAGACAAGTCAAATACATTTTGAAGGTCATTCTTGGATGCTGGTCGTTGTTGCTGGGTAAAAGAGAGAGGTGTACTATTTGAATTTCACCTAAAAATCCTTCATGTGAATTAGCAGCAGTGTTGTCAGTGACCATATTTTTTTCTTGTTTTGTTTTGCAGACAGAGGATCTCTAGATTCTGAGAGAATGAATGAGGAAGTAGCATATTGTTTACTTGGTTTTATTCAGTAGCCTAGAAACATTGTCTATGGTGAATTGCATTTTATTTGTCTTGGCAGTAAAGTTTGAAGTGTAGTAGTTCAGTGTTGGCTTATAAAAACTCAATATAGTAAACAAACCTTACACTGTCTACTGATCAAAGAAATAAACCTGCTAAAATTAAATGTTTTCCAGTGAAACTTCCGTTCAGCTGTTTCTTTTTTAACCTCAGTTTTCAGTGTTCAAGATAAGCCTTACTTTTAAGATAAGTAAGAATCAAACAGAAAAATACCGATGTCAAGTTGGAAACATTCATTTATATGGAGCTGGCAATAACAGAACAGTTGTCTCATTTCTTTATGTTGTAAATTTTTATTGACTGTTACATGAGGCTACACTGATACAAGGAGGCAGTAGGCATTTGAGAATGAGATTTGTATCTATGAATGCAACAGAAATGCAGCTGAGTTCCAGGAATGGGAGGAGGCAGTCTCTGAAAGAGAGTCATAGAGGAGGTTTTGCCAGAGGTTTTCTTTTAGCTGTTTTTTTAATTAAAAAAAACAAACTGAGAAAAAGACACGTAATCCGACTGATTGACTGGGCAGCTCTGCTAGTTGTACATGGCTTTGAAGTTGCTTTAACTGTAATTAGTAATGCTCCCAAATATTGTCTCTGACTTCCTAAGACATATCAGCACTTTTCAAAAGGACATAGATGTACACAGCTCTTAAAACTCTACTAGGTCTTTTCGGTTTCTGCATCATTATTGAGTTCCCTCCTTCAGCAGCTAAGAGTATGCAAAGGTGCTGTTGTATACCTTGTGGGGTCGGTCACATCTTTCTAGTGGAAAAAAAAGGGCGTGGTTTAGTACAGAATGAGCAACATTCATCAGTCAGTGAAAACAACTACTGTTTTGATTGAGAGGTAACTATAATAATGATTACTCTGGTTTGTGCCAGGCAGAGGTGCCAGTTGCCCCCTCTGTACAGGGAGCGGGATGTCTTGATGGATGCACTGCTTCCCTCTCTCCCATACCCTAGATTTTGACACTTGTTACTCTGATTATGGTAAGCATAATTGCTTTGCAAAACAGTTGCTTTGCAAATGTTTTGGCCTTCCTGTTCTAGTGCACCTAGTTCCACTCCTTTATGAATAAAAGCTCCTGCAACCTTACTAGCAGAAGTTTTGGGTGCCTTTTGGTGTGTATGGGGCCATTTGAGTAACTCTGCCCGGTGCTCAGTTACAGCCATCTGTACGACCTGGTGTCTCTAGTTTTGTTTGTGGATAATTGTACAGTGACTGAAAACACTATATATGAATTGTGGTTATATAAAACAACTTTGATAAAACAAAGATAAATCCTCTTTATAGGTACAGTTTTTGCAGTGGATACATTATTTTGTCTTTAAATGATGGGCATATGAGAAACAATTGTCAGCACAGTGTTTTGCTTTTCATTACTGAAGTCTTCCTCAAGAGAGTTGAACTACTCTAGGCACTGTCTGAGTAATTTGATTTAGACCTCCCAGAACAACAATTGAACTGTTGTGAAGTCTGAATTTTTAAGTATTCCATTCTGTGCATATTTCTTGCACCTGTTTTGTATTATGAATCTATAAGTATCCCTCATGATTAGTCAGGAAAGCAATCCTATCACTCTGTCACTGGCAGAGGATGTTTTTTCAGTTGGGAAGGGAGAAGTTGAAACTTGTAAAGCTTATTGAAGATATAATATTCTCCTAGGTGGTGCAGTGGATTAATTTAGTACTCCATGGAGTACATTTTTCATCTCCCAAAACATATTTTCCATCCAACCCACATAGGATTTTTTTCTCTTCCTTTTGATCTAGGAAACATGTCTTAAAAACTTTCAGAACCAAAAGAAAGACAATCCTGAATACCCTTTCTGGATATACTTTTAAAAATACCCATCCATGATAAGTTCTGACTGCTTGAGGATGTATGAAAAATACTTATATACAGTGAGGCCTTTTTAGTATTCTCTGTGTTTTCAGAAGTTCAGGCTATAGTGATAAAAAGAGGAAGGTGCCTTCTATGTTTTTTGGAAGCTCTCTCAGCCTGTTTACAAAAGAGAAGAATATCCTCCATGAAAGGAAGAGAAAGCTGGGAAAATGGGCTTTCAAAAGAATGCTGGATGGGAGAACCGAATGAGGAGGGAAGAGTGTTTGTAAGTGGGCAAGTACTCAGTAAGGGCTTAACAATGTTGAAGACCAGAATGCAAAAATCTTGAATATTGGAACAAAAAAACTGAAAGGAAGAAAGGAGGAAAAACCTGGAAGTCTAGGGAAGTGAGACAAAATAAACCAAAACAAGAAATAAACAAAATAATAAAATAAACAAAAACAAATAAAAATAATAAATAAATAATGAAATAAACAAAATAAACCAAAACACTTTTCCAGTGTGTGAAAGTAGATATCAAGAGTGTTAATGCATCAAATCACATAGTGTGCTTTCTCTGTCTTAACCAATTTAATGCATGTTAATTGCTTTGGTTTTTTTGAATGTTTGTATGTCACAGGCATTTCTTTCAGTAGTGTTTCTTATTACTGTTTTTTCTTGCCTTTAGATATTTAGGTATTTTAAAATACCAGCATTTTTTAAGTAGTTACTGTTGTGCTAAAATTTTCTAGGAATATTTTTTCACATGGCTGTTTGACTTAAAGTGTGTTTCTTTTACTGAGGCTCTAAATGGCTGGATCTGAACTTGAACGTACTCTGTAAATGTGTTCCTCTGGTTTTGTTCCTCCAATGCAGTTAATGCATAGGCAAGAAAAGAACAGTAAATGGATATCCAGGCATAGGAAGGGTTGTACAGACATTCGACAGACATAAAGAAAGTGCATGGGACAGAAAGTTTATGTGGGTATGCAGTTAACGAGGAGAAGTTGTGTTATGGTTGTACCTAGTAGTGGAGAGTTTATTTGGAGGAGTAGGAGTGGTGCCTTGCTTGTAAGGGTCTGTCTGCATGTTTTTGCTTTTAGGTCAGGGGCAATGTGAGGAGCAAAGCTCTACTGAAGCGCAGTTTGTTTTCCACTGTTTAGTATGACATGCTTCCAGATCTGGGGCATTTCTGCTAAAACCCTCCACCCTCAACTCCCAGTGACACTAAACTGGGAGGAGCTGTCAACTCCCTTGAGGGCAGAGAGGCCCTGCAGAGAGACCTCAGGAAATTAGAGAGATGGGCAACCACCAACTGTATGAAGTTTAACAATGACAACTGCCCAATTCTGCACTTGGGACAGGGCAGCCCTGGTTGTATGTATAGACTGGAAAATAAGAAGTTGGAGAACAGCTCCATGGAAAGGGACTTTGGGACTTTGACTCGTATTCCACTTGGTCAATGGCAAGTTGAATATGAGTCAGCAGTGCCCTGGCAAGCCAGGAGGGCCATCCCTGTCCTGGGGTGCATCAGGCCCAGCATCACAGCCAGGGGAGGGGATTGTCCTGCTCTGCTGTGCTCTGGGGCAGCCTCACCTCCAGTTCTGGGGGCAGGTCTGGGTGCTATTATATGAGAAAGATAGGAAACTATTAGGGAGTGTCCAGAGGAGGTCCATGAGGTTGATGAAGGGCCTTGAGGGGAAGCCATATGAGGAGTGGCCGAGGTCACTTTGTCTGTTGAGCCTGGGGAAGAGAAGACTGAGGAGAGATGACATTGCAGTTACATCTTCTTGTGAGGGGGAAGAGGAGGAGCAGGTACTGGCCTCTTTACTTGTGTGACCAGGAATCAAGGAAACAGGATGAGGCTGAGTTGGGAGAGGTTTCAGATGGATATCAGGAAAACAGCAGAGAGTGTGGCCAGGCACTAGAACAGACTCCCCAGAGAATGGTCACAGCAGCAGCCTGACAGAGTTCAGGAACCGTTTGGACAATGCTCTCAAGCACGTGGTGTGACTCTGGAGGATGGTCCTGTGCAAGGCCAGAAGTGATAATAATGTGGATTCTAAGTTGTGTGATGTAAAAATGTGGCTTCCAGTGGAGCTGCAGGCAGCTCTTGGACTTGTTAAACCCTGCAGAGCCTTGCTTAGGTGCTGGAAACAGTCTAGGTGTGGTCTAACTGCAGAATAGAGCAAGGGAGATGCTGAGAGGGTGAGGGATGCTTCTAAATTTATCACCTGTCAAGATCCCTCCTTTTCTCTACTTCATAAAAGGTGCCAGTTGTCTTTGGATCATCAGAGTCTCCTTGGTGTTAGGGAGTGTGGAAACCTCCTCCACAGCTTTAAGCAACCAAAGAATTAATAAGGCTTCTGAAGGAATGATAAGCAGCAGGTGCTTCTATTCTGCCCTCCCTAGCTGCTTGTGCCTCTGTTATCTCTACCCTGTTTCCTCTGGCACCCTCACTATCAACTCCCTCCCACCAGCTCTTGTTTCAGATGTCTGCTCCTTTTTATCTGTTTTGGACCTCATCCTCTCTTACAGAATAGCTGCTGTTGTGGTATTTTGTTTCTTATTGCACTAGAGTAATTACCATGCTGTCAGAAATGCAGGCCAAATATATCCATGTATTGATTTTATTCAGAAGTGTAAACTTCAGATTCAGTTCATCTTCACATCTGCAGTGAATCTCTCAATCTATATTTGGCAGGTAACCTCTGCGGATTGTAGTTGTTCATTTTGGCCTGTTTTTATTGTGAAAAATAAGCAATAGTTAATATTTCCCCCCCCCCCCCCCCCCCTCAAATACACAGAGGTATTTTCAGAGTTGCAGGAAGGTCTTTGTGACAGAAGTATGTATTGGGAAAACTTTAAATCTTGAAAATCTGATTCCTCATTTTTTGGTGTAAATGCATCAACAACATTAAACCTTCTTTTTCACTTTGAGAAGTCACTTACAAATTCAGCACTAAAACATAAATGGAAGATATTGAGCATTTATAGTTAATACTGAGTTTTACTTGAGAATGGTTGAATTCTCTTAGCAGCTTTTCTTCCTTTCACCAGTCCAAATGCATGCATTTGTTTAGCTTTATAATATTAAATTTATAGTCTTAAAAGAGAAAAAAATAAGGTAGGAAAAGATAACTTCTCTCAGTTCCTACAAAGCACTTCTATAGCAAACAAAACACCTGTTATGTGCTCATCTCACATTTGTAAAGTGCAGAATATCTTTCATTTATTCTTCCAAGGTTCTGTCCATCATGTTTCATTGGTGAAACAGACACTGCTAGCAAATAGAACAGGAAATGGTAAAGAGCACAATGTTCACTTTTTTTTCCCCACTGAAAATACAGATGGAGACATGCTTGAGTGCATGCTTGATTTTTGTACCTATTGAATTATTTTGTGCCGTAAGAAATAAGAATAAGGTAGAGCCTTCGCTCTTTGGAATGAGGTCACTTTTGACTTCAAGCCAACTCAAGACAAAGAAGAAGGATTAAATCACATTGTCAGTATGTTATCTGAAACATGCTACATGCTTAATACTTTTTTAGGTTATTATGTTAATATAAAAGTATATAATATCAGCATAAAAATATGTGTGGGCTCTGGTGATTCTCCTGTTTTCCCATCTAGTGAACGCTACCCAGTTCCATAAAAGCCTCAGGAAGATGTAGAGATGGACACAGTAACACTCTAAAAGACTTCACATATACACCCTGTTGTTAGATTTTTGTTAGGCTTTGTTATTTCCTTATGTAATGTCTAATAAAAAGCATATGCTCTGTGTGTGTAGCTGTCTTGCAGCATAAAACTGCAGCCCATAGAAAATCCTGAAGCATTTCAAAAGGAAGGGATTGGTGTAATCACCTTGGGGTACCACTTTCTTATGGGAGCCTTGTTGAGCATGTAGGATTTCAAACCTCCATAGCAGTACTAATATGAAAAGTGGCCATAAATAGAATGAAATGCATCAAGGGCTTCCAGCAATAGAAATACTTTTTTTAAATTTGCTGGTTTGAGACAGTAATTTATATGTCTGAAGTATCATATTCTAAGTGTTTATTTTAAAATTAATCAAAATAAAATAAGTTCATAGATATTAAGAACTGAGGAGGGAATATGGTTCTGAAGTTATTTCTCTTGGATTATTGTACAATAATTAGAAACATTTAAAAATCATATTGCAGCATCAAGCATCTTCAGTTGTCTGAAGTGAAAAAAAGCTTATGAAAGCCAAAATGAGCTTTTTATGTTTAACTAGTTTTGAAATATGCACAATATGGCCTCTTGGTACTCAGTGATCACTGGTGAGGAAAAAAGTGCTGTCTTTGAAACCTCACACTGCCTTTAGCAATGAAAGGAGAATATTGTTTTCTGTAAGAAATAGGAAGTGATAGAGACACAGCATTAAAGAAGGAAATATAACTATAGAGTAATGTAGCTCTTAGAGTTGTTTAATTTTTGTAATTTTTCATTTTTTTTTGAAAAGCTTTATTGTAGAGATAGAAGAAAAAAATTGTTTAATTTAGTCTTTCAGACAGATACATTGAATATGTAGCATTTAATTTGTCATTTAATCCAATTTGACACAAGAGTTAATAGTTCTAATGACATTTAAAGCTGTTTTCAGTCTTGTATGATGTGGCACTTTGTGAACAGTTGGAAGAAGTTAATTTCCTGTAAGGTTGAGTTTTTGAAGTTCTGTGATCACATGGTCCAAATAAATGATCTCATCCTAAATATTTCCTAAGTCAAGTTGCGAATGTTCCGAAACTGGTCATGTTCAGCTCTCAAATTATTACAGCAGTAACTTCTTGGGTTCTTTAGTGTCAGAGTGCAGTAGGTATTAGATTTCCTCAGAAAGGGAGAAGCTTGTAACCATCACAGCCTTTAAGACTTTCTTCCATCAACTCTTTGACTAGCTGAGTCTTGCTAAAGTTCTTCCATCAGCCTTTTCCTTTCAGAGGAATTAATGTTCCATTCACATGTTATCTTTTAATTCAGTTTTATATCAGTGATATTTATGAAGATTGGATATGACAACAGGAAGAAAGGTTTAGAAGCCAGGAGTCAGTTGTATATTTTTTGCTTTCAGTCATGAACAAGGTTTGTAATGGGGTTATCTACATAAAAAATTCCTGGGATTTTACACAGACAACTTTGTAGAATAGAATTACATCACAGTGATTATGCACCACAAAAATCCTCAAAACAGTTGCAGTGCTTCAATTACAGAAGCATAAAGCACTTGGGAGGTGTCCCTGGATGATTCCATTCCATTGCAGTGCTGTGAGCAGGAGGTGTTGTCACAGAACTGAATTAGACAAACTTGATTTGGGTCTTTTTCTTTAATTATCCTGGTTTCTTGTGAATAAAATGGATTATTTTTGGGTGACACATACAAAATTTTCACAGTTTGTACAGTGACTAAAACAAAGGTGATAAATTTGAGGAATTTTTTCATTTCTTTCATGGTTTATAATACAAAACATTCCTACTCAGTATTGCTACTGAATTTTAAACAATGCTGTCTGTAGGGCATCTCTTCACAGGTTTATGTAGTGGAAACTGTAATGTCACCAATAAGTATTTTATTTTTACCTTTTAACTTTTTTAACAAGGAACTTTTACTCTGTTGTTATATGTAACTAGAAGAGAACTCATCCTCCTTAACATCAAGTCAATAAATTTGTAAACAGGTGGGTCCACTTTTGCAGCTGGTTGATAATTTTTGATGTATTATAAAGTCAGCAAGACTGATCAAGTGCACAGAAAATGCACAATGGTGTTTGGAGAGGGAAAGAGAAAGCTTGGTTTCAAATAAAGTTATTTTGTTTTTCCAAGTGCAGTTAAACCATAGAATTTTGTGGAATTTTAGTCTAAATTTAGACTCTTAAACTACCTCTGTGGATTCCCTAACTTCTGACATATTCTTGCTAGTTCATTTTGTTGTCTTTTTTTTTGCCAAAGTGAAATATTTTTAGTGTTTGTGTTTATTTGGAGCGGTCATACTTCATACTATGTGCTTTATTGTAGTTTTAGCTCTGTAGTAAATTTTGCTTCTTAAAAACAAAAAAAAATGCAGCTTTATGGAATGATTATTCAACATAAACTGTCAATCCCCAGCATAATCTGTTGATAACCAGTGGATACTTCATGATCAGGCTTGAGGACAGGGTATGAAACAGACACTTCTCTAAAAATGGTGATAAGGGAGATGCACACAAGATCTATGTGCTGAGGAACCATTCAATGTGTGGCACCTCTTAGTTGCTTTGTGTCCGAGATGATGAACAAAATACTGGAAACATGAGCGAGGGTAGCAGGGCCTTCCACTCATTTCTGTTCTGCCAAATGCAGACTGTGAAGTGACTTGAAACCACAAGCTCTCCCGGTATTCTGATTTAGTTTATCTAAAGGTAGTAAAATAAAGTGCTTAATCTCTTAACTAAAGAAACTGTTGATTTTAGTGGGTGATTTTGCAACTGCAGCCACTGGTAAAATACAGAAGCTACGGGACATGGCCTGTGGAGTGGTGGGTGGAGGTGAACGCAAGCACGACCAGATTGGTACTGATTGCAAGGGGATAACGCAGTGAAGATTGAGATACTCTTGCCACTTATGTTTGGTATTTATTTGAATGAAAAAGGGTATGAAGTATCCTAATAGTCCATTCCATCACTGATGTAGGGTGGTTTTCAGCTGCCTTGAGCCCATCTGGCATTTAGTGAAATGGACATCTACTTTATGTTCTCATTGCCCGTTTTGAGGCCCTAATGCCAGAGGATTTGTGTAGGCTCATGCTCTGCAAACAGCTTGTGCACAGCAGTCTACATGCAGCTGATCATCACTGGTCCTCTGGCTGCTGAGTGTTGCAGCTGTTGCAGATCAGCTGGTGGTCCTCTTGGAGCCATTTCAGCAAAAACAAATAATATTTAAATATTCAGATGTTATTTAAATAAATTTAAATTCTCCAATTTCAACATTAGGCCTGTGCTAACCTAATTCATTTGACTGAAGGAAATGGGGAGCTTGCTGTCATTAGAAACCTGGGTAGGATGTTTGAAATTGTCAAACTTCAGCAGGATGTGGTATCGAAAAGGTGGTGGGCATGGTAACATCTGCCACTGGCACCAGTGTATTCAGAAGGCAGCAACCTCTGTGCAGTTCAGTATCCAAAGCTGAATAGAGGGTTAAGTGGCTTTAAAAAACTGTTCTTAGAGACAGTGAGGCAGCTGTACTCCTCTGGGATAATAAAATCAAAGCAAGTATGTGCAAATGTTGGAGAAGGTGGTCTTGAGTAAGGGAAAGCGTTGGAAGAAGTTTTCAAAAAAATATTTTCTGACATAAAAACTGTAACTGTTGACATTCCCTTATGTCAAAAACACATCAGTTGCATGCAAGTGGAAGAGAGAAGGGGGAAAAATGACAATAAAGAGCAGATCTTTCTGACCAGCTTGTAATTCCTCTGAAGAGAAGAGCCTCAGGAAATTTAATAATTTTATTCTGGATATTGTCTGTTACTGGTGGATTCACAAAAGCAATGTTCATCTGCTGTGGTGCTGCTGATTTAAAGCCAAGTGTATGATCTTACTAGAACTTGGAAAATGTTTGATAGCTTTGAGTTTGGCACTTGTTGCGATAGCGTAGGATGCTTGTTTGTCTGGGGAAAAAGTCCACAAGGCAATGAAGCATTGTCACTAATTGAAGTCAGAGGAATACTTGAGCTGTTCGGGGGAGATGTAATCAGCTGACTAGTGAGATTAAACTTTGGGAACAAAAGGCAAATACATTGCAGGTAGAATTCCAAATGTTCAAAGCAGAGATGAAAAATTCATTAACGTTGCTCTCTGATTATGCAGTTAGCCCTTTCCTTGCCCTTAAGTTTACCTTGGCTGGGGCACTTGCAGTTAAATGGCACTGTGGAAATTACTGGAAAACATTAACATTAACTTGTTATTGTAAGCTGACATCATGCTGAGCCTGATGGGAAGTGAAAATTTATAAATAGCTTGTCCATATGTGTAAGGCAAAAATCTGCTGATCTTCAGCAGTAGCATGATTCATGTATTTGCTGTAGTTTAAACTTCATTGTGAGTTTTCTATGTTTCTGTGAACTTTGTCGTTTTAAAAACTTCAGGAAGATCAGTTGTCGAAAACTGACAGAACTCTGAGGAAATACTGTTCATATTTTCAGTGCAGTTTTGGTTGTACAATCTATATCGTTCTGACACTTAGGTATTCTTCCCTCTGTGTTTTCTGAAGAGCCAAGTGCTTCCAAAAAAGTATACTTAAAGCATAGTTTTGGCATTTTTTTCTCCCCCCATAAATTCTCATGCACATGCCTACTATCTATGAACCGGAACTTAAAAATTCTGAATTGTCTGTCTCTGAGATGCATCCTTTGTTTATTTCAAATAAATGATTTAATCTCTGTTTCGTTGCCTGCAAGACCTTATTCTATAATCTTTTTTAATATGGGAGAGGGGGGGGTCATATTGAGGAACAATATGTGATTACATAAGTAAAAGCTTTATTTTTACATCATTCACAGAACATAAGAGATGTTGTGTATTTCAGGGAGCTGGTCCTCTTTCCTCTCAGATGGTCTTCCTTGTTGGAAAGTGTCTGGATCCACATACACCTGGGCTGAACACTGCTGCCATGTCAGTGAGACTGAAAATACAGGAGGGCTGTTAGGTTGAGGATGTCACATGTTACACCTAAGTGGGATCCTCTCACACAAATTAATTTCTAGATGTTACTGTAATAAAAGAAGAAAAAAGAAAAAGATTTTGCATTAAATGCACCTTCCTTTTTCCAGTTGTCTTATGTACTACCCTTGTAAAGCTGAACTCGTCATTAATGTTTATGCTTGGAATTCAACTTAACTTATCTGCAAGTTAAGCCCACCCATCAGCTATGCTGTCTAGACATAAAGATACTTTTATTGCATGTTTCAGTTGTATGTTCCCTTTTATAGGGATAATTTTGGCATAAGAAAATTCTTATGAGTTCTACTTGCATTCAGCTGTGTTGCTGTGTGTCAGAGGAGTTAAGCATTTGAGCTGGGGGTCTGGGTATCAACATGGATGGTGTTGGATGGATCTGCATAGCTGTAGCCCCCTATGTTCCCCTTGTTACCTGCATCTAACTGGGTGAGAATTTTCCTTAAGGGAAGGACATTTGCTCTATTGTTTGCACTCAGGTGCAGCAATCCCTGCCCTGGAAGAGCAATCAATCTTACCTATGTTCAGCAGGCTTTGAAATGTTGGCTTAGAGTTCAGACAAAAGAGTGCAGTTGCTAATATTGAGTTCCTCAAATGCAAATGGAGCCATTAATGGTGACAAAATTCCTGTAAATAAGCAGCAATGGAAGTTGATCCTCATGCACAGAGACACGTACAGTCACAGGTTATGACTGACAATGCACAAATAAGGAAAAGCTTTCAGAAGTTGTAACACGACCTTGAAAAACATCATCTCTTTTTAAAAAAAAATATTACCGTGGTTATAGCGAGCTGCACGGGACTTTTCATGTGTCAAATTATTCCTCAGACTTTAAAAATATTGAATATTTTTCCTATGTTTGAGAGAGACCTGTATATCTATTTTCTTCTCTGTAAGTTTAAAATCATTAGTTGAGAGAAGTAAATAATTTTCTGTAGCTGCAAGCTTTATTTTATAATGTGAATTGAGGAACTAAAAGCATCAAATTGATTTCGCTTACTTCTAATTATTTTCTCAGCTTGTGTGTTAATGCAGACATTCCTGAGGCAGAAGATCACCTCCGCTGAAACCAGCAGAGCTGCAGGGTCAAGTGGCTGTGTACTTCTGAGCACTCTTGATAAACATGTTCATACTGTGTCAGTGGGGTAGCTGACAATATTCCTCCTAATTGTAAATGTGATACACGTTATGGAATAATTCATGCTCATATGAAATATAGATGTAATAAGTTGTGCATGTATGGAAAAATCTCTGAAAGTTTTAAACCCACAAACAGCTGCCAGGGAGAGATTGCTTCACAGAATTACGAAGCCACTGATGGCAGCAGAGGGGAAACTTAATTAACAAACTAAAAGACGCGGCTCCAGCAGAGATGAATCCCTTCCTGGGACTGATTGGGGAACACCAATCACTGGTCGACAAGTACCCGAACCTCTTCCGCAGGCGAAAGAAACTGTACAAAAACCGACCCAATGGAGGCAATATTTGTGAACAGAGGGGGTCAGAGTTCACCCAGCGCCAATCCCGGGCTTGAGGTTGTCTCTTTAATTGTGGCTATCAAAACTGTATCTTGATCACGAAATAAAGTCTCAAATTTTTTATTATTAATTCGGCTGTATTGCTTTATCACCTATAACATAAATATCCTCCAGTAAACAGGAATGTGTGCCTTGGTCTTTTATTAGCATTTGTTTCCTTCATGTGGGTATGTACAGGAGAGCTGTTATGAAGACATAGCCTGGAAAAAATAATTTCAAATTGTTTCACTGCCACCTCTCAAAAAAATGAAGAGGGAAAAGAAAGCTGGGGTGTGTATGTGTTATAGGTAAATTAGTGATTCAGCCAATTTAGTAATAATAAAAAATTAGGATTTTTTTTCGTGATCAAGATACAATTTGGATAGCCACAATTAATAGAGACAATGCCGAGCTGGGGATTGGCGCTGGGTGAACTCTGGTCTGACCTCTATTGCATCAGAACCCCCTCTGTTCACCAATGCTGCCTCCATCGATTCACCAATGCTGCCTCCATCGGGTCGGTTTTTATACAGTTTTTTTCCGCCTGAGGCAGAGGTTCTCCTATTCCTTTGTTGCTCCATGTATCCATGAGGTTTCCTTTTCTCTGTGCTGGACTGGAGAAGGCCGTTTCTGGGAAGTGATGAGATCAGATGCCGAGTTACAGGAACCTGGCATTCAGATGCGAGGGTCTAACGACCCTGGTTATGACCCTGGTTATCTGGATTGTGTGCGCTTATCAGTCAATCATCGTCCAGGTGTTCCCCAGTCAGTCCCGGGAAGGGGTTCATCTCTGCTGGAGCCACATCTTTTAGTCTGTAAATTAAGCTCCCCTCTGCTGCCATCAGCGGATTCAAAATCCTGTGAAGCAATCCTCCCCAACCCCTGCCCGTGGGTTTAAACTTCTAGAGATTTTTCATACATGCACAACTTGTTTATGAACATGAGTTATTTCTCAGTCATTTCTGTATTTCATAGGAGCATGAATTAATCCATACCATCTGTCACATATGTGTGTGGCTTTCTATCCTGTGAGGTAGCTGGATTAAGACAATGGGTGGGTTTTTAGGATGGCAGAGTATAGATTTGGAAGAAGAGACTTCATTGTATCCTTGCTGCCATTTGTTCTGATCAGAAATACAGGATGAGGACAATTCTCAACTGCTCCCAGCCATCTGGTTTGTTCATTTCTCTAGACTTACATGTTTTGGTTACATGCTGTGGGAAGATAATAGGGATGTTTGCAGAGAGTGGAAATGCCACCAGCTCCACAGTAGCCTCTTTCATCTCTGGTCAGGCTGGCTGGTTAGGGGGATGTGTGTGAGACCCGCTCAGGTTTGCCTTTTCTTTCTTTGGCTCATCAGGCAGATTTGCCTTTTCTTAGCCCTGCCTGCTTATTGGGGTTTTCTCTTTGCTCATCAGCCAGTCCTTCTGGTTTGGTTTCTCTGCCCAGCACGTGTCCCTTTTGTTGAATGACAGCTTAAAATGTATCTTAAATCCTAATGCTAAAAAAGTCCTCATAATGATAAAGTGAGAACTCATATTGGGTTTCTTTGTGAATAGGCAAACCATGTACTTCTAAGAGAAAATTCAGATAGGTTTTCCAAGTGAAATGAATCTACTGTTTCCTGGCAGCAAATTTCTCAGTTTTATTTTCTCCTAATGAAAATTCTGAGTCACACACACAAATTTTAAGCTGCAATTCAATTTCATCAGACTGAAATAGGAAGAAATACCTGGATAAAGATCTAATAAAAATTGTATTGCAAGAATTTTGATCTGTGAAATTTCACATTTTTTGGGCTTGTTTTAGGCAAAAACGCATTTATCTTAAATGTGAAGAACACATTTTAAATGAGAGATGTTTTGTAATATATGTATGTCACTGAGAAGAAAGCTGCTTTGCTCTTTTTCAGCATCTTCTAACTTCCGTTAGTTATGGCACATTCATAATTTTCAGATTATTAAATAGCTGTGTTATTCTTGCTGAGTTATACAAAGTTAACTGGTATTGTATTTTTATTAATTAATTTAGATGTTTTCAAGCCTTTTTTACTTTTTAATTAAATCAAAACATGCTTGCATTCATTTTAATCAAAATAACTTTAATTAATGCATAAACCCAGCTTCATGAATTTTGGTGGCTATATTTGGAAGAAGGATTCAAGTGCCATAATTTCTCATGAATAATAAAGCAAAATGGGGTAATTATGTAATGAAATCTGCTTACAGAACAAGGCTAAATTTCTGGAAAAATTGAATTGTGAGCCAGCTGTTTCTTTAAAGAAAGAAAAAGATTTTATACAGTTTTTATAAAATAATTTGCAGAAGGAAATTGTTGAACCTCAGACTGCATTTGTTAGTCCATACAAAAACAAATTTAAGGAAGCAATATCCATATGCAATCACATAATGTATCTCTGGCAAAAAATAATAATCTGATCTGTTAGTTGTGAAACTACCATTATGTAATGAGAGACTTCTAAGAAAGGAAATGGTAGGACCAAAAGGGGTAATGCTGTAAGAATTTGGTATATCTAAATGATCTAGGACTGTGAGAAAAATGATGGCTTTTCTGACACATTTCTTTGTGGGTGACAAGAGAATTGATAAACATTTGAAATTCCTCTTCAGTATATTGCCATTTAAATGGGGAGATAAATTCAGAATATTTGCTCTCTCTCACAAAAATTAAAACCAGATAAAAACTTCTCTCATAATTAAATACCTCAGGTGAAGAAAATCCTTAATGACTGTAACAGAGTTGATCTATCCACAGAGTTGCTAAACCTCAGTATGACAGAGTCTGGGTCATGAGGACACAGAGCACAGGGTGTCGCCAGCAGTGACAGCACCTTTGTGCCCTGTGGTTCTGGACTCATTTTAAACTCTGCAGTGTGCATGGCAGCTTTTGTCTGGGAGATCAGCATGGACTGCAGGCACCATGTTCATACCATACTCTCTGGTGATAAAACATATTTCTTTTCCACAAATACCAATTTTTAACAGAGCAGGGTGGTAAGCAGATAGTTATAAACTCTCCCATCTATTTTTGCATGGATATCTTATTGGAAAATGGGGTGGGCGGGTAGATGAGGTTTTTTAGTCCCATTGTAATCATCACACTGGTGCTTTTCATCTTTAAGAGGAAAAAGGGATTTTAAAGACTTGTTTTTCTCTAGAGCTAATTATTCTAACTTTGACCTATTTATCATACTTATAAAAATGCCTTCACCTGTCACAGCAGCTTGCCAGTTTTTATCTACATGGTTGTAGTAAAAAACATCAGACCTAAGTTTCAGAATACAGAGATAACTTGGCAGTTGTATTTATCATAGAAGAAGAATAAAATTTTGTATGCCTTTAAATGAGAGAAGAAAAAAATTATGTTTGAGGGTTTTTTTACTAGCATGCTAATACTCAGGCAAAAGCTTTTGATGGGACTGTTCAGAAAACCCACATTTAGCTTAGTAAATCTTCTTACTGCTGCCATTTTGCAAACACCTTTCTTTTTTTTACCCTCCAATGTTACTTCAACCTTCATAGCTTCGTGAGTGGCATATTATTGAAGGCTCAGTATTTACACAGTGTTTTCTTTCAGCTGCTGAAACATTTGTATTCTTTGTATTTTTTTTAGGGAGTTAAAAGGATATATGTTGAGAATGTTAAGTTTCGGGTGATGTCAGTTAGGTTTTTTGGTTTGTATTCCCCCCCCGCCCCCCCCAGTAAGGACTGCAATGAACACTGGTAGCATCGTTTCAGTTTTGCTCTTCAGAATGTGAATATTTGTACTGTATACTTAACATAGTTGAGGGCATGCCTGAAAAAGTTTTTGTTGCTTCCGGTCATCTTAAAGGGGGAGGAAAGCTCAATGTTGCTACTTCACTGAGAAGTGTGCAACTGGATTACATGTTTTTGGAAAATCTCATTGTCTGAGAAATGCATTTGGTGCAGCAACATCCTGAAGATTGTGCTTTCTTTCAAATGCAAACATGTTCTCATGTATTCCAGGTATCCACCTAATCAGTGTTTTGTGATGGAAATCAAAAGTTTATTATGAATTTCAGAAACGTTCATTCCTCCTATAAAATTATTGCTAATGCTATGAAATGTTAATTTAAATTTGTTAGAAAGTGTGTCATGCTAGATCAATTTTGTGGCTATTGAAAGGTTGTGCTGTATTTGCAGTGTCTCTGTATGTATGCAGGAGAACTCTTGCCACCAAAATAAATTTGCACTAAGTAAATCTTGTGTTTGATACAAGTTCTCCTTTACCACTGCATTGCTTCATTATTTTAATTGTGTATTTCCCAGCAATTCAAGCTGGTGTGAGAGCTGCTAAAGATAATGATCTGCTGCATATCGTATCAAAGTTAGCGTGGGGGAAAAAAAGTCTTTTCTTGCTTCTTGTGATTTACATTTTTGACTTAGTTGACGTCTAACCATTTAAGTATTTGTTTTTATTTTAAAATAGCAATGTGCATTTTTTTTTTTTACTTAATCATCCAAGATGAACACTTAGAAAATAGCAGATGTTATGTCGTAAGGCCTGCTTGGGTACAATGAAAACACTCAACTTTCTCATGTCATGGCAGGGCGACAGAGTGTTGCACCTGAAAGCGCGCTGTTGGGTGGGGGATGGATGTGAACAAGACAGAAGGATATGCGTGCTGATTGACCAGCAGGGAACCAAGCTGGCTGTTCCTTTTCTTCTCTTCCTTCCCCCACCCTTCTCTGCTTTTTCTCCTTTTCTTGAGGCTTCTACAGCTTAAAAACCAGGGTGAAACATTGACAACTCCAAGGAAGGTACTGGAAGTTGGGAATGGCTGAAGAGAAGAACATGGCTTTGTTGGCATGCTGAGTCCTTGGGTTTTGCTCATTAGGATATGGTGTCAAACCTGGGCTGGCTTGGGGGAGTTTGTTTTGGTTTTTTCTGTCTGTTTTGTACTAAGTAGTCCTCCTATGCAGGTGGTTTTACCTGCAGCAGCTTAGGACATGCTGACTCGGAGTTAGAACTGCATGGACTGAGTGGTCTCAGAATGACCAATCACTGGACACTGTTACCCATCATGTGTCCAAGTATCTGGACTTCCCATGGCTTTCACTGTTTTAACAACTCTTGTCCAGGTTGATGAACAGTCTCTGCTGTCCTGTTTGTATATCCTCGCTCCTGAACAGTCTGCATAGGGGAGGAAAAGGTTTCTGGGCATTGCTGAACTCGCCATCTTTAATGCAGGATTCCACAGAACTACAAATGATACTTTGTCTCAGTGAAGTGTTATATCTATTAAAGAGAACCACTGTCAGCCAGCATAAACCTTCCTCCACAGATAATGCAAATCTTTGGTAAACCTACCGTTAAAAAAAGAAAAAAAAATCATTAATATATTGCCTTTCTGTAATAAAAAAACAATGCCACATACACAAGGAACACCGTGACCTCACTGCATTTATGTGTGAGGAATTCGGCAGAGGATTTTAAATCATGTAGTATTTTGGACTTGAGGACAGCCATGCACTGGAAAGCCTGTCTATTTTATTAGCTGTATCAAACAGTCTCATAAAACTTGCTACCTTCTCATGCAAACTGGCAAACTCCTCATTGCCTGGCTTGTGGTCTTAGATCATGGAAGCCAAAGAATGATGTGTTACGTGTGGTGGAATTGAAGAACTACTGAGGTTAACTTTTACACATTGCTTGTTTGGTTGCCTCTGGTTTTAGCTTACATAAAGTAAGGCTTTGTATAAAACATGCTGATGTTAATTACAATTTCCACTTTAGCTTAGGCATTCTAAAATCTCATGCTGAGAAAAGAATTTTTTTTATGGGGAAAGCTTTCTAGCTGTCTAAAATATGGTGAGGGTGCCTGAATAAAAGATAGAGGGCTTGCAGTGAAATAACAAGAAAATCAGGATTTTGTGTATGTCAGAAAAAGTCAGAACAGGCTAAATTGTAGTTGAACGTTTTCCTTGATGGATGCAAGCACTTTTCAAGAGTGCATCAAACTCTCACGTGAGTTGCACCTTCTAATTGTACTGTTCAAATAGGGCTCGTGTCCCCTGATTTTTACCATCTGAATAATATTGAAAGGACTGGTTCATACAAAGAATTAACTCCAGAGGAGTTTTGGTTGTGTTTTCAGTACTGAATTTCCTACCTGGATAAATTTAAATCCACCAATTTGACCTCCTTAGTATACACATTTCTTTCTCTTTCAAGACCTTTAGCTTGGGCAATCAAACTACTTAGGTTTCCTCTGCCTCTACATGGAAGGCACTTTGAGACTTGTTTTCAGTGCTGAAGAGATTAAATTGATTTAAGCTTCTAGGATAAAATATGATAGCCCCATCATAACTGTGAAACAGATTTTATATTATTGCTTAGAGGTAAATCCATTGTCATTCCTGGAAATGAACACAAACACAGAAGAATAAAATTGGAAAGGTTAAGGCACCAAATGGTTTTCAGTTAGCAGAGGATATAAAAGGCAATAGGAGCTTCTGCATAAATATTACTTTCCATTTTTGTTCTTCTTCTTCTGCCATGTCTATGGCTTAACAGGGCACAAAGGGCAAGCCACAAAAAATATAGGGAAACTATTACTAGTGGCAACTTAGTGCATTGGTTTTGATGAGGAAGGTTAATTTGAGTAGGTACTTACACAAACCATTTTAATAAGCAATCACTTGCACAGGCAAGAGCAGACTAAAGAAGAGGACAAGGTAGATGTCTCTGGTGACACTTTGAAATGTTTGCAAGCTTGCACTTCTGCAAAGTGTTTTGTAGAAAAAGATAAAGATTAAAAGGTTCAAAAGATCTTGGAATTGGAAGATATAGATTCAAAAAGATCTTGGAAAGACCATCGCAGAAAGATGCTATCAACAAAATTATGTTCAGTTCAGAGGACTTCAGAAGATTTAAAAAAAACAAAAGACAAGCTACTTCTCCGGGATGTGTCTTGCCTACAGAGCACCTGCTAACAAAGGGAGACAGGAGTTTATTTCATTCTTCCTGTCAAAAGGCCTCAGTGGGATCTCTGTGTTTAATAAGTGCCTCACTAGGAAAAAATCTGGACTGACTGAATAGTGTCCAGAGAGCAGTTGTTTGCCATGAGGGCAGGAGTGCGAGCAGACAGGAACACTTTACCTCAAGAGCTTGGATTTTGAGGGTGAAAGACTAGGGGAGTTGCCTACAAGTGTTCTGGAATCTGCTTTCTTGGTTGTTTTCAGGATTAGGACAGTCAGGCATTTGTTTCATCAAAGAATGTTTAGATCCTGCCTATGGATTAGATAGTCTCTTGACATCTCTTCTGTTTCTGTGCTTATTTGAAATGACTGCAGCTGTTTTTCCACTTGAATGATTTCACAAAAAATAACTCAGATGAAATTGTGTCAAGTTAATGCTATGTGACAGTGCTTGTGTTTCCAAAACAAGCAAACAAACAGAAAAATATAACCCCCAGAGCAAGTGACAGCTGGAATGTGGAAAATCAAGATCTGAGATCTAAAAGTTTGCATACAAAGGTTTTTCTTTTCCCAGAGTGAAGTGAAGGCCCCAGCTTGATCCATTAGTCATTAAATTGTCACTTTGCAAGTATGAAGTGCTAGTACTCTCACATATCAAGAGTGTTTCCATATCAAATGCTCACAATAGGTATTTTCAGAAATGGTCTGATAATATCTCTTAAGCTTCCTGAATTCTGCCCATGGTCAGTTTCAGTAAATAAGGGGGGATGTACTTTTTCAATTTGCATGGAAGCCCTTTCTGTAAACGTAACTTAGCTGTGTAAGCCAATTTTGAGGCTGTATGGCAAAATTCCTTACGCTGAGTATGATCTTTTCCATGAGGCTTCACTAGTGCAACACACATTTCCATGTGTTCCCCTTTAGAAATTACCTCACCCCTGAGAAAAGAATTCACTTGTGTGTGAGTGGGAAAAGTTAAAACCAAGTGGGATGATATGTGTGGTGTCACTCATGTCAAGTGTGTGTCATGCACTCTCTGCCACATGCAGGATGGGCACTAGAGGGGCTGGGCTTGCAGAGTCACTCTCCACTGTGCAGTTGGTATCAGCTTTCTTATACTACCCAATATTTTCATTTCATGCTTAGATGACTGTACTTTTTTTTTTAACAAATTTTTTTCTTAACACTTTTCTATATATTCAATGCTACTTGGAAAAACATGTTTTTAAATAGCAAGGAGGGTCTCTTAGAACATACATTTTTGTTTTACTTGCCTGACCAGAAAGCTATGGTCTTGCTTTCTATTCTGGTACCTGGAATTCTTCCCTTCATCAAAGCTTGGACATGTCTATTAGACTTCTATGTGAAACTCTGGAGGAGAAAGTGCAGAATCCCAGTGCAGGAGCTCAGTCCTCAGAAAGGGAAAGTGAGCATCTCCCTGCTCTGTGAAACCCAGCTGGCCACAGTGTTTGTCTGGGGCCTGGAATGAAGGTTCTCAGGAGCAGGAATAAAGATACTTTTCTTTAGCACTTCAGAGTGATTATAGATGGTAATTCCCTTCTCTGTCTCCTTGGTACAGTGCAAGTAGCCCTGCTCCATCCAGTGTGCCAAGCTGCCAGTCTGCTCCCCAGGCAGTTGTGCTGGCAGATGGCACAGCAAGAAAGTTGAAAGTTGAGGGATGCTTAAGTTGGAAAAGGCCAGAGGAGTGGTGTTCATCCATCTGCCTTCTGTTGACTTTGTGGAGATTAACATTTTCCAGCACTTCCTGTTGTTTTGTGTGAAAAATGGGTTTTAAAGATGGGCAAATTAAGGATTTAAGGATTCTATCTGCTGTGAGGCCAAGTGAATACATGTTTTTCCTTGAGTAATGGTTGTTCATTTTGGAGATGATGTTTCATCTTTCATCTTTTATTTGGAGGAAAAGCAGTGACTAGAAACTCTTTGTTTGAAATTTTCTTTTTTTTTTTTTCATTTAGGTTTTTCACTTGCTGCAGTCATACCTAGAATCAAACCAGTTTGTTAGTTTGGACTTCCAGCAGGGACTGCTTGACATCATTACCTGTATACGAACCAAGCTATGGCTGGCTAAAAGGTAAGATAAACCACAAAACACCTGATTTATAAGCACAGTTTACTATTTATGGAAGACTTGGTTGATTTTTTAAGTTACTATTTTAGCAAGGTGGACAGATGTATTTGTGTTGAAATATGTAAAATTTAGATGCCTTATTGGCTTGCTGATTTTTAATCAAAGTGATTTTTTTTTCCAAAAGCAAGAATGGAAAAATGTTTTAGTCTAGTCATAAAAGAAATAAATAACTGTGAATGAGCATTCCTACAGAAATAGACATTTTGAGGCTAACTGGTGCTTCTTGGCTAAGAAGAATATGTCACATATATGAGGTTTTTATGTTGCTATTTTTCTGACTTTGACCTTTACAGAAAATTAGTTGCAAAATGTCATAGCAGTTGTTTAAACTAAAAGTGTTTAGCTTCCCACAAACAATCCAAGATAGATTGGGAAACATTTTTTGTAAGTTCATTTTCAGGTGACCTACATATAACTAACTAACAATTTCTCTCGCACTCTCTTTCTTGCTCTCTTCTTGCTCTCTCTCTTTTTCTCTTTCTCTCTTTTCCTCTCTTCCTCTTTTTTCTCTCTCTCTTCCTCTTTCTGTCTTTCTTTCCCTCTTTCCTTCTTTACTTTATCTCAGCAGTTGCTTTTGAGAATTTTTACCCATAAGAATTCCTACCCAAAACTCTAAAGGAATCAGTTGTGAACAAGAGCACAGGTCCTTGCAGAGATAGATAGCTGGGAATATCCCACATTTGCACTGTGGTGTGAGGCCACCAGTTCAGCTAGTGTGGATCTCTGATAAAACCTGAGTCATTTTCTGATCATCAAAACCAGAATCCTTAGAGGTTTGGAGAAGAGTAGTATCTGGTGGGTGGGGGAAATCTATCAGTGTTAACTGAGTTGGGGTAATGAAGATAGAGTCGATTCTTGGGAATTATAGAAGTGTCTCCTCAAAGAGTGATAGTGAGAGTATGGCAGATAAAACTTGGTGCAAATAATTGGAAAATGGTGCTCATGAACAAAGTCTGGACTTTACCTGGGGAAAGAGTGGTTAACTGAGCAGACTTTTTGTTTGAAAAAAATTATTCTTGTTCTTGGTAATGCCCAATAGGAGAGGGGGCAAATATCATAAAAAGAATGAAGAATAACGCAGAAAACCCCCATCTGTGTTTGTGTATTAATGTGTTGTATATTTAAATGTTGTGTAAATCCCAAAGAAGATACAGTAGGAATCAGAAGCAGTATGAAGACTGACAAGTATAGAACAGTTTCTACTTGAGGACTGATTAAATAGGCTGAGATTATTTTTTTTAATCATGGAAAAAGGACAACTGAGGGATGTGAAATATGAGTCAACTAGAAAGGGACAGGAAATTAGCATTCTGTCCAAGGTGGCAGATGTAAAAGAAAGCAACTAATGAAGTTTTTAATGTAATTTTAATTTGGCTATGGAACTCTGTGATATAAGATAGTCTTGGTTTTAAACCTGTGTGAATTTTTAAACAATTTAATGGAGTCATGGAAGGAAAGTCCAGTGAGGTTACTGAGTATGTAGACTTCAAAATTGGCTCAAGAAATTCTTTAGCGACCTTGATGGTTGAAACAGAGGTTTTGGCAAATGTCACTATTGTTATGCTTCCATTTCCTGGGCATCTGCTCTCTGCCCAAATGGAGACATCATGGTGGATTTGGTGGACCTTTTCACTTGAATCAGTGTAAGCATTTTAAGTGTTTAAATGAGAATGTTATTTTGCATAACTAATTTAAATTCACTGACATTGTTATAAAGAGTAAAAACCCAAACACTAGAGACCAAATTCAGTAGAAAGACACTCATGCTAAGTAATTCAAACATCTTTCTCTTGCAGCAAATACGTAAAGGCCAGGCACTGTTCATTACAGATTTTAAATAAATTTTTATTTCCAAAGTATTTTTTCAGAGCCACCCTTTTTAACAACAATCATTGCTTGATGACTGGTTGCATTTTTAGTGAGGTTTTTTTAAATTATTTTATTATTTAATAAAAAAATTAAAAAAATATTAAAAAATATTTTTATTATTTTATTATTTAATTATTAAATTATATTTATTATTTTATTTCTGGAAATGAAAGCTTTTCAGGCCCTCTCTAAG
>WBNO01001266.1:0-46672 GCA_013400575.1 Peucedramus taeniatus | reverse complement strand
CCTTCCCTTCCTCCCTTCATAATTCCTTTAACTTTTTCTTTGTATTCAGTGTGGTGTCATTAAAAAAAAAGCAAAGGGAAAAGCCTCCAAGAAGCAGCCCGAACAAACAAGGGTATTGAAAGTGGTGTTTTCTGGTGGTTTTAGTGTCCCACATTCAGTGTGCAGCTTTATTATTGGTAGTTGACTGGGTGAAGGTGAACAATTGCTCTGTGATCAACAGTGGAGTGTGAGGGTCTTGTTCTTGCTTTTCCTTTTTCTTGTTTTATAGGAGTTTTAGAAGATTGTTTGGCAACTGAGTTGTGAAACTTTGTGTGTGTGTGGGTTTCTGGGTGTTGGGAGATCCTATTAGAAAACCAGCACTTTTTTCTTGCCCTCTTGTTAAATTTCTTGGTATGCAGTTGTTGCTGTCAGAGAGGGTGATAGCTGGCTGGAGTCATCCTCAGTCATGTACAGACATTCTTACCTTATTTCTGTTCAGGCAAAGAGAATGAGCACCACAGAGAGAAGTTAATGGATCCCCATCTGATTTTTCTGCCTTGTCCATAAGGAGATAATTTACCATGTCACTGATACTTCAGGGAAGACACTGTTTGAAAAGAGGGTATAAGAGGCACTCACTGTTAATCTTAAATGGTTAAAAAAAGTTAAAATAACAGGAAAGTGGTTTGTGAATCTGGGCAATTGTTTCCAAACATCAATTTTCAATCACATTTCTGTGCTAGTTCTGTAAAGTTCTTGCTGGTGTTCTTTCAACTATGTACTTCCTTTGTACTATGGAACAAACTTCTCTGAGAATCTTGAATTACAAAACTTTGGACTGCATATGTAGTTCTTAAAATGAGGATCAGTTGTCATGTGTGTGTATTTGGAGGAAAGATTATAGTTTTCAGTGGTTTCCTGAACTGGGTGGGTTTTTTTTTGTTTAGGTTTTGGTTTTAGGGTTTTCTTTGTCTTTTCAGGGCCAGAATGTCATTTCCTTTCATTAGAATTTATTGGTGAAGAATAGCTCTAGATTCTACTGCACATTCCATGTAATATACTAATCTCTTTTCTCTTGTCCATGCTACGCCCTGATTTTCCTTTAGAGAAGAAAATAATGGGTCACATTCCCCACACTAAATTTCATAAAGCATTCACTTTTTCAACTGGTATTTTCTATCTCTTGTGAAGGCAGACTTCTCATACTGATGGGGCATGATTGCTTTTTCTTCTTGGCTTTTTTTTTTTGTATCTTCAAAACATTAACTTTTCTGTATATTCAAAACCAGTATTTTCATTTTTGATGTTTTGAATGAGACCTTCCTTTCATCCACTTCTCAAGGTGATGGTTGAATCTTTTCACTTTGTTGTATGTTTATACTTCTCTTGGTGTTTTTTATTTTGTTTTGAATATACCTTTTTGTTAGTCTAAAGTGGTTTAGTAATGTTACTGCTTTCCTTCATCTTCACACCAGTGTTAGTTTACTGCATTTTTTGCAAATGTGGGAGATGCAGGGTGTTTGAAAACAGAAATTTTAAAAATCCATAAAATCTGTTGTGTTGGAGAACTTAGGTGATGGAATGATGTAAATTAGTCTGATGAAAGCTTTAAAATATGATCAGTTTATCAAGCTAAATCTTTGAAGAAGTTCAAAGCTCTGTCATATGAATATTTTTTTTTAAAAGTTTTTAGCTCAACTTCATACCAGGGAGTTACAAGACTAACTCGAGATGCCTTCTGCTTCATAAATATAGAACGCTGGAAGAACAGCCTTTGGATTTGGTAATGTGTTGTACAGAAGTCCCAGAAATATCTCTCTTGTTTAATTTTTAGCCTTTGGCATGACAAAGTATTGGTATTGGAAAATTTGAGAAATCATGTCATTGCTTTGCTGTAGGATGCTGCTTTTCAGCACTTGAAGTTGGATTTTCTTTTTCTACCTTCCTACTTACTGGAGACCACAGGAGGGGGAAAAGACTTTGAGGTTCTGCCAGAAGTCAAATAACATACTCTGGTAACCTGCAGCCATGTGCCATTTCTTAGCTGAGAGCTTGTCTGCACTGGGAGAGTTTACTTCTAAGAAGGTGGCTTTCTTGAAACTAACTTGTGAGGAGCAACCATGTATAAAACCAGTTGGCTTTGCGTTTTGCAAGGAGTCGCTTGTTCAGCTGGAATGGGCCACCTGCGGTGTTTTTATAACCCAAATAACCCGTGCTCTGCAGTGCTGCTGCTTACGGCTCTCTGCTTTATGGTTGGCACTGTTAAAAATACAAATGGATCCTGCACAAGATTTGAGCTCTTACAACGAATACATGCAGAAGTTATTTTAGGCATGGGCTCAAAACGAGGTTCACTGTTCACTGAGATATGTGCTGCTTGGTTTCCCCCCGGCTGATTCTCCGATGATCCAGCTATGACTGCTTTGAATGAGGAAAATCTCATCAGTATTTTATAGCCCTACAGAGTATGGTAACTTGACAAGTTTTGATGGCCATGGCATTCCATGAAGCCTGTTGTATCCCTTTCCCCCCTCCGCTTTTGGCAGCGCTAGGTGAGTGACAGTAGGCAGATGAGCAGTGTTAGGTCCTTCCAAGGAGGAACTTCATGCGAGGTGCATTTAGGTCATCTGTGTAGAAGGCAAGAATGCTTCAGGACTTCATGGCTCAGACTGTAACCTAAATATGCCATTCTCCTCATGTGCCTCTTAGGAGAGACAGTGGTGACTTGTAGTGAGCAGACTATTACAGACAAAACAGGGGCACATGCAGGCATACCTAGACAGGGGTGCAACATGCCCATGGCTCTCTGCAGCTTTGCAAGCAGCCTCTTTGTGATTTTTGAAGTGGTCCTTATTTGGGAGTTGAAAGTGGTTTTTTGTACTTTTAAAACAGCCAGAAGTGGGGAGAACATAAGGTTATCCTCCTTGGCAGAGAGAGAAGTCCTTCTCTTCGTTTAGTGCTCTTGCCTCTTCTTCTTCCACTACATCAGTATGAACCTTCTTGTCCTTCCAAGGCCATGTCTGCACTTGGCATCTCCCTGTTTTCTAACTTTTTCATTTCTATCTTTAAAACCTACACATTGAGAAGTGCAGTTAATTACCTTTGTTTGTTAGTGGTCTGTATGTGTTGTACAGCCAAGTTCAAAAGTTGAAAATAGTTTTATTGATTGAGCCTTTCTCTGCAGAAGTTTATTTACCAGGTTTCAAATTGAAAACTTAACTTTCTGTAAGCTGGAGCAATAATTCATGTTTACCCTTGTACACACAAAATATGAAGGGAAATTTTTGTTGTCCTGTTCCAGATGAAAATGAAGTGTACTAGTATGAACAGCTCACAGAATCACAGAACAAGCTGAGTTGGAAGGGACCCGCAAGGATCATCGAGTCTGACTCCTAGCCCTGCACAGGCCATCCCCAAGAGTCATACCATGTGCCTGAGAGCATTGTCCAAATACTTCTTGAACTCTGTCAGGCTTGGTGCTGACTCACCAGTAATTTGTTAATCTGCACATTCTAACCCATGGGCCTTGTTTAGCCTCATTTGTCTTTGTTTTTGAGAACATAGCACGTCATCGTTCATAAATGTATTCCTAGAGGCACTTAATTTAAATCTTACGTGCTTTTAGCAGGCTAATTTAGGTTTCTGTGCTGCTCCAAGTCCACTCTTTCACCAGTTTTGATAACAGTATCCTTAACACAGCTACAAACTGTTTATTTAGGCAGTTGGTGATTGCTTGTTTTGGAACATCCACTTTGGGTATCAGTAGAGATGTTTGGACTTCAGGCTGAAGTTTAAATGTACTTTGCATAAGATAAAATAGTGTTTGACTCTGGTTCATAGGTATGAAACCTAACTTAGATAGGAACATTCCAAGAATATTAAGTTTTGGATAAGATCATTTAAGGTGTTCCCTCCACCAGTGCAACATTTGGAGTAGGCAGAAACAATGTACAGTTACAGAATTTGGACATAAATCCTCACTTATATTTGAAAATGCTTTTCAATAAATAAGCATAAGAGTTTTCATAGCTTTTTCTTTGTAAGTAAGCCCCTTGATCTAACTGTAAAATTCATTAAATTTGCACATGGGATTAGTTTGGCCTCTTAAGATTTTTAGGATGTTGCTCAGGAATCACATGAGGTTCTCATTAAGAGAACAAAAAAGAGAACAGCCAGGATTATTTTATCAATCAGGTATGCTAAAAACAACACCAACAAACCACAGTCTTTCAGTATCATTCACCAAGGACAGCTGGAGCACAAATTAATTTTTCTTAATAGCTGAAACTCAGGATGTTCTTGGTGACATCACAGTGAAAAAATAATTTGTGTAGCTTCTTTTTGAAGCAATAAATTCTCTGTCTTTACCAGGGAAACTAATAACAACATAATAGTCTGGCTTTGAGGGTGGTAGAGAAACTTACATCACCAGACTAGCAACCCCCTTTGGAGACAATGCCTGCTCTAATGCTGGATGAGCTGTCCCTATAGAATGGGCAAGTGAGGGGACTGTGCACAGGTAATTACATGGAGAAGATCTCAACAGCACCAAGAAGGCAAGCAGATGCACTTTTACTAATGTTTGTATTTCTGTTTCTATGCAGGTGTTCCTGCACTTCCAGGAACTCAGCAAGGTTTACTTGGTAGTGCAGGCTTCATTATTACTTTTTAAAATGCTTTCCATTAAATGTAGGTCTGTTGGCCGTGATGTTCATTGATGTGCTGGTTTTGTATTACATGGTTAAAAATGCTACGGACAAAGTTTAATAATTAAATCCATTATTAATGTCTCCTTAAGAAGACAAGAGGAAGGCCATGCATGTTGATTCAGTGCTACAGATGTGGGCTCTGAGAGAAAACAGATTAAAATATGAAAGCTGCCCTCTAAACAAATACACCCCCAAAAACCTCAGTCTTTAGAATACTGCAGAATTTGAAAGCTAATAACCAAAACAACAGGAGAAGATTTAATCTTTTAATCAACCACTTGCTGTAGGTGTAGGAGTGATTTCCATAAGCTTTGTTGTCTCCATAAATGACAACTGATCCTTGACCAGATCACGCTGCAGGTAAAATGTGGTCAGTACAAAGCCAGCTTGGCCTGGTTCATCAGCAACCCTCCAAGGATAGAGCTCCCCATGGACAGCCCTCTAGGATTGTGTAGAGTTGACTCTACATAATCAAGACTCAGGACATCACAGATGATGCACTTTTTGGTGTGTTTAAAAGATATTTTAGCTGACACAATGGCAGGTCACATATCAGAAGAATCTGGCCTCCAGAAGCAGGAATACTTTTGGAGGTTGGGCATTCTTCAGCAAAGACTACGCTGGGAGTTGATAGAGAGGGGAAGATAAACTGCAAACCCAAAATTTAGTTGCCAGTGCGCCAGCCACAAAAGCTGAGATTATGGAAGACAAAGGCACAGTGGGAAACTCATAAGAGGAAGTTGCACAGATCCCATCCCCAAGTACCAATTTGGACATGTTGGACTTAATAAAAATTCTTTCCTGTGTTTATATAGAGCTAAAAATGAAATTCCAGCCTCTAATGTTTCTAAAATTTTGACTTAGCAGAAGTGTTTATACAGTTCAGGAATAGAAACACTTGTGCAATTGCATCCTGTGCATTAACTTGAATATGATGTTCAGGAAACAAATTCTATTGATTTGTTGGAATCAAAAACTGTATGTAATACTGGTGGCTAGAAAGTGGGAGAATTTGGGGTTTAAATTAATCACCATCAAGCTGATCTATTTTCTGCCAGCTAAAACATAAATTTCTTTGACAATAACATGTTATTTACACTGAAGAACGGGGCAGTGTTTAGTAATTACAGTGTTTCTTTTAATATGGGACTTCTTCTAAAATGATATTGATAAGTTTAATCACAAGAACAGGTCTTCTTTCCAGGAACTTTATCCCTTTTCAGCCTTGCTAAAGGCTCCAGAAACGTACAGCATTACAGTAAGAGTAACTTCTCAACTGAAGACCAGAGAGGGAGTAGGCAGTTCATTTAATTAATTGATCACTTTGAAAATTGAAATGAAAACAGTCATTCAAGTCATTAAGATGAATCTCTTCTTCTTCACAAAGTAGCTGTGAATTGACCTTTAAAGGGGTTGCCCTTGTAATCTTGCCAGCTCTGGTGTCTTTACTCTGATGCTTAAGAGTGTGTTGTGATGGTTTTGGACAAAATGCAAGGATTTGTAGGTGACTTTGTAAGTTGTATAATTTTGAGTAAAGTTCTGCATCGACTTGATTCATTATCCAAATCTTGTCATCAGTTTTTAAAGTTTGGAGCTGAGATGAACCAATCTGAGTTGCTAAGAGTCACTGTATTAAAAAAAATACTGTCAGACACTGTTAATTATTTACTGTTTTACTGTGACCAGACCTGTAATGTACATGTTACATTATTAGGAGGAAATTCTATTTTGTTAGTTATTTAATAAAGTTATATTCCCATTTCAGAAATAAGATTAGAAAATTAGATCATAAAGCAGCAATGGGTAAAAAATTTGCAGTCTTTTAGACTTTTTAAAAAGCTTGGAGATGGCAAAACACAGAGCTTTTCTGAGACCTCTTACAAAAGGTTTTAGAAATCCCTAAGATAGCTAACTGCACTAAGATACCTGTAGTTAACCTCATCCACAAGAGAGATATTATGGATTTTTATTTGAGAGACATTAATTGTCAGGTTGCATTTGAAATTTCGTAGTGCTCATTGAGAGTTTGAGGAAATACACTTTGATTTTTATGTTGTTAAATTTTTAGTAAATATTTTAAGTTGCTGTATATTAAATAGTGCTTGTTCTGCTAGTAGTTTTCCAACATCTGTTTCCTAATGAGGAAAAATATGAGCAAAATAAATGACCTCTTTGGAAAACATTGAATTTCTAGAATAACCAAAAGCTAATGTAATAAACATTAACACAAACTGCTTTGATTTCATAATCACTAGCTTGTATCTGTCTTATTTATGTAACAAATGCAATAAATTAATGTTACAGTTGTTGTTGCTCATCTTGAAGTGAGGTGGAAAAAGAGGAATGATCCAGGATAAAATAGCTGTCAGCTTCTTAAGTCATCTGTCATTGAAAACTGGGGGTTTGGGAAGATAATGAGAATCTGCAGAAGTTGTACATCAAAATTCTTTGGTATTTGCTATAAAGGGGTGTTGGCATCCTGACTTTAATACAGAAATCTCGATGGTTATAAATGATCCCCTTTAATAAGTAGAAATGCTGTTTAAGGGCCTCTGCAAACCTTATTGGTTACAGAAGCAAGAAATTGTCTTTTTTCCCCAGTGTTCTGACAGAATTGAGGCCAAATGTGTGAGCTTTCCATGTTTTTTGCTCCTTGTGTTTCTCTTGGAAAGCAAGCTAATTTGTTCTGTAATTAATTAATTAATTAATGCTGATCTTGTTTAAATTAAAGAGTAATACACGAGAAACTGAATTTTAAAAGTTAAGCCATGTGTTCCTGATAGAGTTGAAGCAATGAAGTTGCGGGAGCCAAGTACACAGGAGGTCTGTGACCACATATTGCTGATTTCTTCAATAAATGCCAGCTTGGTTTGCATTAGATCTTCCATCCAAAATAAGCAAACCAATGACTACCTCAAATTCAGCATGACTTAACTATAAAAGGTGAATCAAACATTTTAAAGATAATATTTGTAGAGCTCCAAGCTGTGAGAGTCTAGGATTGATTTCAGTTGCATAGACCTAAGCTGCAATCAGTGGTACTTAGTGGAAGTAAAAGCAGAGCAGAAATCAAAGCAGCCCTACTGCTACCATAGGTAGCCAAAGCCAGCTGGAACAAACCCCAGAGTTGCACATGGAGCTTCTGAACCTGCCCAGTCTGATTTTCATCTCCTGAAGGAAATGCTTCCTCATTCACCTACCAGGCAGTTCCTTGTTGAAAACAAATAGCTCTTTGTTACTCTGGTCATATAAAATTCTATAAGGGCTTAACCTAGCGCCCTTCAGAGGCCTGTGAACGGGAGCCTGTGAATTTTAACGGGCTCTTTAACTCCATTAACCTTTTTCTTTGAAAAAAAAAATCCCTGGACTCCTAACAGCTAACAAAAGGTTTCCTCCTGCAAGTGTCTTGAACTCTTTTTAAATTTTATATTCATATGCCAGAATTGAAAATGCAGTTGCAGAGAAGTCTGTCTGTTCTATCCCCAATTACTTGTTCAGCATTAATGACAAGAAGTTGAGTAGCTTTGGAAGACTTTTATTTTCAGGATCTAATCAGAAATCTGCTATGAAATGTCAAGGATATGCAAACTGGCACCTGTATTTTCAGATTTTCTACCAGTCAGCCAGGCCTACCTAAAATAGTAAGAAAAAAAGACACTTATTTCCAGCATAGTGAAGATACTATTAGGCTAGAGCTTTGGGCAGTTGCCGGAAAAAAAAAAAAAAAAAAAAAAAAAAGAAAAAAGTTTAAATCCTTTAAAGTCTTCAGTTCCTTTAACTTTATTGACTCATTTGACTCATGTTCTTTCAATGACCTTGTATATTCTGTGGGGTTCCATGGTCATAGAATCATAGAATCACCTGGGTTGAAAGGGACCTTAAAGATTAAAGATCACTTAGTTCCTACTCCTCTGCTGTGAGCTTGGAACACTTTAAACTAGAACAGGCTCTTCAGAGCCCCATCCAACCTGGCCTTGAACACCTCCAGGGATGGGGCATGCACAACTGCTCTGGGCAGCCTATTCCAGTGCCTCACCACCATCACAGCAAGGGATTTCTTCTTAATGTATAATCTAAGCCTGCTCTTGTTCAGTTTGAATCCATTCCCCCTTGTCCTGTCACTACAGGCTCTTGTAAAGCCTCTCTCTTGCAGGCTCCCTTTAGGTATTGGAAGGCTGCAATATTTTTGAGGCTGAACAATCCTAGTTCTCTTAGCCTGTCCTCATAGGATGATCTGGTAAGGACAGAGCAGCTCCTCCCATCATCATTTAATTCTCCTTGATTAAATTAGAAATATTACTTTTCTGCATCTTGTTCTTGCTAAGTAGTAATCCTTTCTGTTCCTGCCTGTTGCAGGAGTCTTCCTTCCCTCTGCCTTGCAGGTCCAGTCTGTGACAGTGCTTGACTTTCACATGTTACTCAGGGCAGCCTTTGACCTCTCTTTGGTCAGATGTGTTGAAGCATTCTGCAGCATTAGCTGCTAGTGAAACTTAATGCAGCAGTTCCCTGTGACCTGATTTTTATTCCCACCTGGACAGTCAAGTTCCAAGTGAGAGCATAATGAAGGAGTACTAGAAAGTGTGGGGCAAGCTCCTAAGTGCAATAAGATTCCAGGAGCAGGCTGGCTATAAGCTCTGTATCCAAACACAAAGCAAAAAATTGAACTTCTGAAAATTATGGTGTAAGGCATCTGGACAGAGTATGTCAGGTGGTCATTGGGTCTTTGGTGGCAGCTCTTTGACTTCCAGATGTGCTGTTGTTACACTAAACTACTGGCTAGCATAGACAAAGCATTGCTTTAATCAGGTATGGATCTGTGCCTGGCATCACTAGCCTGCTATTAGTATAAATGTGTAAGAGTAGGAATATTGTTTTGATAGCTCTTCTATATTTCTGGGTGGATATACCCTTACATATGAGAGTCCTGACCATCTCTAGTTCTCCCTCATTCAGAGTCACGTACAGTTTATCATGTGGAGTGAGCATATGATGTATTTGTTTCCATTAATAACAAGGTTGGAAGGGAAATGAAATAATTTTTGGGTCTTGGACAGAAAAAAGAAATGCTGTTCCAGATGTCTGGAGCTCCCACCTTTTGCTACTGCTGTGACTTTCTTGTTTGGAGACAGATTTCCTCAAATCTTCTTTATGAGAACACCACTTTATTGGTATTGGTGTTAAAAAGGAAACATCTTGTACTGTTCCCACTTGTGTTGCTGAAGTTGTGCAAGAACAGGTCGTGTTAAATACTGTGCAGTGCATCATTTGAAACGTTCAGTATTGTGATTTTTGGCTGTCAGATCTGTTACGTAAATCACAGTTTGATTGTCTTCAAGACTGAGCTTTCTGCTACAGTCTGAACAACACTGAAGTTTCTTGGTTTTGGAAAACTGAATTTCCTCTTGTGCCTGTCTGGCACATATGGATGAGAATTCACTAACATCACCAAAGCAACAGAACCAGCCAAGGACAAACGTTTGGCCTGTTTTATGCTGGAAAAGTCTGATTTCAAAATCAAAACATGCATATGCACATACTTAAAATGAAGTGGTAAGTGCTTAAAAGGTGGACCAGAATAAAAAACATGCCAGTGTTGCTGTTGCCCCTTCTTCAGTAAAAATTGCATCAGCCATGTTTTGCCCAGGGCACAGTTTGTACATTGGAAATTTTCTTTCCACTGAAAACACGGAATGATAAGTGAGTCTTCCATTTTTTTGAGGAAGCTGAAGAGCAGTAGACCCATTAGGTTCCTCATATTGGCTGGAAACTGTTGTGGCTGCTTTCATCCATTTGTGAGAGACCTCTTGTGGTTTGTTTTTCTTCTGAGCCTTTGACTGATCAGTCCCTCTGTTTTCTCATGGGTTGAGCTCCCAACTCTGTGAGTATTCCTTGGTTGTGTTTTCATACACATTTGTGAAGAGCAACTTAGGCAGCAGCTGGATGCCCAAGATACAGGAAAGATCTTTACTTAACCAGGGTGGATACAAATTAAGTCTGCCTTATATGACTGTCCAAAAATAGGCGATATTAAAATTGCTTTGGCTTCTTAAGGCTTTGGTTCTTGTGGATGTGCATCTTCTCAGCAGGCAGCTTGTAGCTCTTGAGCTTTAAGGCAAGTGTTAGGAGGCAAGCATGAAGAAGTTTGGGGTGGTATGAACCTAGACTACTTCACTAGTAAGAAAGTGTCCCAAAAGTCTCTTTTTATGCAGAAGGAGAAAAAAACTCTTCCAAAGAGAGATCCTGGTAGCACATATTCTGCTGTGTGTTATGTGGATACCTGGTATTATAGGCCATAAAAGAAAGCATAAGTATTTTAGGCTTCTTGCAGAGTTTATTACTGAAGGTGAGAGCAATGTTTCTGGTTGAAGTTGTCTTTTTTAAAAGGTTCATAGGATAACTCTCCATAGGCAAATACAGCAGCCAGACTGTGTAAGAGCCTCAAACCTTTCATTTTTATGTAATGATCACGTCTTACTTGAAAAAGCTTTTTTTTTTCTTGAATTTTTAAGATGTTAGAGTTCAGAATATTTGTTGGAACATTTTTAATTAACAATTTTTGAAAGAGTTTCAAACATTAAGATAAGCATACAAAGAAAGTGCCAGATAAAATAAAAATGAAATACTGAACAGAATTAGTCATACTTTAAGCTTGTGCTGCTTGATTCTGAAAGGTTCTGTTTTATTACAAGTCCCATTGGGCTCTTCAGAATAATTTCTGTGTTTTGAACTAGATTTTCTGTTTGTATACATTTTAAGTTATATTTTACAAAAGTTTTCATGGCTAAATATGTTTCAGTGATAGTAATACAAAGAAAAATGAAGTTGTTAACCTAATTTTATTTTTCTAATTGGAGAGAAAATAGATGTTTCTCACTTGCAAATTGAAAAGATAGAGCAGAAAGTAGCTTATTACCAATTTCCACTATATACACAAAATCCCAAATATTCTTGTTTGGAAAAAGAAATACCTAATTTTAAAAACATGGACACCTCTGGTCTTCATCAGAACACTGAAAGAGCTATGGCCATTAAAAAAGGTGTAGCGGGTACCTTGCAAGGGAAGTTTCTCTTTTATGAGCTGTAACAGTAAGAACTGAAGACTTCTTTTTGTTGATGCATTTAGTTACACACATTATCTATAAACAAAAAGACCTAGTAGGTGCTGCCACGAGCTGATTCATCCAGTAACGAAATGTATCAACTGCCATTTAGTGGAATGGCTGGGGGAGGAAGGTGTTGCCATTCTTCAAGGGAGACTGTCACTCAGAATGGACCAGGAAAATAGGCTTGGATAACTTGGCCTAATTATTTTATGTATGCATTCTAATTTGACCAGTACTTTATCTTCATTAATTAAAACAGACATGCCAGACTAATTTGTTTTACTGCTGTTTCTGAGCATAAGGTTATAAGGATTTAAACTTTAAAAACGGGATTTTTTTTTTTAGGTTAAATCCTTGTTTGGTGACCAGAGCTGCCTATCTTGATGTGCTTGTGATATTGAGTACTCACCTGGAGAAGTTTCAAAAGCAAGGTAAGTCAATAAACTGTTCTATACATCAGATTTAATATTTATATCTATTTCTGAGCTCTGTTGAATCTGGAGAAATAAGAGTATATTACTTGTGCTCAAGGAATCTACTGACTTCTGGAATCCTTTAGCTGCTTTATAGAAGGCCTTTTATTCTGCCTTCTCAAGAGCTAGTCCTGGGTTTTTTTCAGAAGAAAACTGAGGTACAGTTCCATGTCAAGGCTTGAAGTGATGATCTTGTAGTGTTCCTAGTCCTGGAATGGCTAGCAACAAAAAAGATCATCTCCATGTTCCAAAATCCAAATCCTGGACTATTGTGACTTTAACCTTTCCAGAAAGCCACAGAAGTGTTCTTTTGTGAGGCACCTGAAATAGTTTCTAGGAATGTGTTTTCTAATGTTTAGAAGTTTAATAAAAAACAGCTCTGAGAGGTTCTTTCAATTTCTTTTTTTCATTTTGATTCTTCACAGTGGGAATTTTTTGAAGGACCAGTGAGAACTATCAGTGATCTTAATGCTGTAGATTATAGTTAGCAGTAAAAGCTGTGAACAATAAGAAAAACAAAGGTATGGAGGAAGGGACACCCTTTCACGTGTGCCAGTGTGTAGGCAGCTTTCAGTCAGCTGTAAGTAGCTTCCTTGTGGGCCTGTTTTTTTTCATTTCTTATGAACAAGTGAGTAATAAATTACCTTGTCAGTCCAGGAAGGCAATTAATGAATAGTTCTGTCATTTCATTAAAATTCTTAACACCGCATTTAAGTCACTGGAACCGTTCTTTATTTCAGAGAGTCATGTTGTGGGCACTGTTAATTTTAAAACCAATTCCTTTTGCTTTTTTGCCTAGACCTTTAATTGGTGTAGTTCTATTCTAATTCTAAAATTGCTGTTGGTGTGATTTCTTGTGAATGTGCAGTTCAAATAGGGATAGTTGTTAGGAAAGCAAATTGGTGATAAACATGTCTGAAATTACCTTCTTCAGACAGGTTGATGTAGAACTAGCCCTTACAACAGAAGGACAGACATACAGAGTGACTAGGCAAGGGCCACATGCTTTATAAGGTGGAATGCACCACCTTATCTAAAGCAGTTTCAATATAAGATGTCTCTAGTGATAATTTTTTTCCTGCCTCTTTACGAGTTTTTCTGGGGCTGAGCTATATCTACCAACAAGAATTCCTATATTAAAAAATATGTTTTCTTATTTTTTTTTATTAGTACAGAATAAAGCTTTTAAAATCCTCATATGCCATTGGCCTTAGTGATAATCCTTTGCAGTACATTAAAAAGTCTAACTGTTTATCACAACTACAAAATAAACAAAACAACCCCCAAAGCCTCCTTCAGCCATATTTGGGCTCATCATCCTTTTACTTTTGAAAGAGAGTTCCTTTTGGGAATATGAATTTTTACACTTTTTTTAACAGGATCCTCTACCACTGTTCAGCTCCTTTGTGGTATGAATCATCCTGGTTTTTCTGTATTCTCTTCATCTGAAGTTTTTTTTCATCTTCTGATTATTCTTGTCACTCGCCCTTCAGCTCTATTTTTGTATTTTCTTTTGGGAAGGAACAGCCAGTACTCCAGGGAAGAGCTCTTCGTTTTGCTTACTTAGTGGGCATTGCATTTCCTTTATCAGTTTCTTTCCTATTTCAGTTATCCTTGGGGTTTTTTAGTCTGTTCTGGTTTTTAAACAATTGCTGCACATTTGCAAAGGCTTTTATGGACCTCTCCACACCAGGAAACTCCCCTTCCTTTTTTTTAATGCCCCTGACTTGTGAATAGCCCTTTGAGCCTGAGGGACTGCACCATGCTGTGTCTGGATTACCAACTCTAGTGAATTCATTTATTTTTCAAAGCTCATGTGGACTGTACCAAACCTGGGTGCTGTAAGGTACAATTTCTGCAGAAGGAAAGTAATTATTTTTGCAGATTCTCTCTGCTCGGGTACAGTTCATTAGTATTGTTTTGCTTAAAAGTTTCATTCCTACGTAGGTTTAAAATTACATACTTCAGGCAGTGTCTACAGAGAGTAAAAACTTAGGCTGGAAGAACTGTTTTGAAAACTTAAAGATACATGGGGGAGAATTTTATGCATCACAGGCAAGAAGTCCTTCTGAAAGGAAGGAGTTATGTGTTTATATTAAATAGAAACTGAGTGTCCCATGACACAGTAAGAGAAAGACTAAACTCACCAGTTAAAACTGAATGTTTTGAGTCTCCTATTTAAATGTTTTAAAGATATGATTATTAATTAAAGTGTTATACTTTTCTGACATTAAATATCTTACTCATATATGCATATCTCTGGTTATGAGCCAATTTTTCTCCGTTCTAATCTTGATTTGTAAAGTTGTTTCAATGAATAAAGGGTGAGGGACAAGTCCAAATAAAACTGTTTCTTGATGTGTTTATCTAAGAGGCCCCAGGAAGTGCTGTATATGAGTTCCAGGCCACAGGCTGAAGCTGATTTTCATCAACAGAAATGGGAATGCAATGTAATGAGCCTGCAACTGGTTAAAATCAGACCACTTCTAATTGATTATGCCTGTCTAAAGAGGCTACAATTACAAAGAGGTTTTCAGAGTACAGCTCTGCCTATGCCTTTCCTACATTATGATTATTTTCTGTAAGTGATTTGTTGTTTTCAATTAATAAAATCTGTCTCTTATAGTGCAGGATAGCCCTTAGGGAATTTACTTCACAAATTCAAAAAATGTCAGCTTTAAAATGTTGGCCGAGGAAGACAGGGAGTAATGGATACCAAAAGCATCTTGTCCAGCTAAAAATTTACTGCTGGTTAAATGATGATTATTTATCTTAAACAAAACAAAACAACCCAAACCCCATAGTTATTCCTATTTGCTGGACTCGATGGAAGTGTTGCCTGATTCATGTCACTGGGAAAAGATAGTTTTCTTTCCTTGAGGTGATAGGCAAAATCTAGAACTTTTTTTCTGAGCTCCTGATGTGCCTGAGGGCTTTCAGATATGCTGAGACAATACATAATGTCAAAACTATATAAACTTAAAAATATTTTTATTCTGTCACCAGTTGTGGTTGGAAGCAAGCCTTAAAAAAGGGAAAAATTTAAAATATAGAAATACAATTTTTACCTTTATTGAGAGTAAAGAAAGTTCTTACCAGGTATAGGATTATTTGATGAGCTACTGTCTATTGTCACTGTTAATAGTTATTAATAGTGTCCAGGGAATTTGTTCTTGCAGACCTCTTTGATGTATTTTCTCCACATTAACTGTTTTTATAGATCAGAAATCACAGGTATCTAGGGCCTTTTCATGCTCATGGAAGAGCAATGCAGTCCTCTTGCAGAGGATATTCTGGCACTTGTACCCTGCTTCAGATATTACAGAGGAATAAAGTAGCATTTGTAGGCATATTGGGGTGGGAAAAATGACCTTGAGTCCAGGTGAGAGCATGTTCAGCCTTAGCTGTGTATGTGATTATTTGCAAATTCACAAGTTTTGATCAGAAGGAGTTAGAAGCAGAGGTCTGTGGAGCTGTAGAGCTCCAGATCCATGTGTGCATCTGAGGTTGTATGCTTTCCTATGCACTCAGGGATGGGCTTTGCAAGAGGTGGAATACAGGACTCTGGTGTGATACACTGTTTCACTAAATAAGATTCTTCTGTTGAATATATGAACTTCTGAGAGGAACCTGTCATAGACATTCTTGCCTTCAAATCTTCTGGAAACTGGTGTTTGAAGCAAAGCAACAAGATGAGAGTATTACTGTGATCTGCAGTGCTGCTAATGCAGGAGCCAGAGTATTGAACTGCAGTGAAAGCTCAGATCTGGGATGCTCTGTCTCTCTGTAACAGATGAAGAATGCCACAAGACAGAGTGGTCACATTTTCCTTCTTGCTCACATCTTGAAAAAGTTTTCTTGTAGTATTTGTTCATTTTGTGAGGGGAAAAATGGATGCAACTCTCTATAATGTACTTGACTAATCGAAGTGCATTTTGGCCAGGGTTGTGTTCCAAAAAATGGCACTTGTTGATAGAGCTCTGTCAATGTAAGTAAAGTAGGATGTAGAACAGAAGAGGGAAAAGATGAAAGAAAGTTTTGCTAAAGATAATCCTGCCAAATTCTTGCTTTATCCTGTATATATGCTGTCTATCTTCTGGCTGGTTTGGCCTGTTGTCAATTATAGTGTCTTCAAAATTCAGGTTTGGTGGGAAAGAGAAAACATTTAAACAGGATGTCAAATCTGTGATTTAGGAAAAGATGCCACTTGTAGTCTAACTAAGCATTTTTCCTTTCTCCATTTGAAGTGGAAGAATTTATAGAAGTTCTTGAAATTAACCAAACTCCAGTGTTGTGGTCAGCCCTGGGAACAGATACTTTGTATTTACATGATTAATCCTGTTCATAAAGAGATTGTTTTGATACCAAAATGGAGTAGTCAGTATTCTACTCTTACTTATTTTCTTTTCTTGAGTTTTGCAAAAATATAATTCCATTTTCTTGCTACTTTCCAAATACTTATGCCATCTGTAGATGTAGGTTAAGATTCTTAAATTCTGCTCATAAAGTAAAGAAATGGTTGCAGAAAATACTGTGCACTACACACGTGTGTGTATGTGATCAGAAACATATTATTTCAATTTTCTGCTGGTTTCATCCTCAAATACAACAAAATACTGTTTTAAATAACATACAGAGCAAATACCATTCTCTTGGTTATATTTGTCCTTTTTAATTGGAAGTTATAAAATACATTGATAGAAATAATATGGTTTATCAAACCTCTGGATGCTTTGCAGTGCTTTGCAATGCAAGCACAAATTGTTCTTTACATATGGATCTCTTAAACGTTTGCCTGAATTACATGCTTTTAAACAGCACTTGAAGGTTGTGGCCACGTTGTTTTCTGTATCATACATCCTAATCTTTTCTTATCTTGGAAAGAAGCTAGATGGTAGCCAAGTTTTTCCTGCAGGCTAACTTACAAACTGATGATTTTTGAGTGATAAAAATTTGACTGGGATAACTAGGTTGATTGTTTTAGCCATACTTGAATATTCATTACCTAGATCCTTAAGAAGTGTGACCAAAGAATTACTTGAATAAAAACACTGGCAGCTTGTTAACGTGTGTTTTAGTTATTTGGTCTAATTAGATTATACTTAAATTTACTCGTAACAAATTGAAGGCAGTTTTTGTTTATTATATCAGAAATTATATAAAGTGTGCTGGTATATTGACTGTGGCACTGGGTAAATGTTTTTATTTTGAGTTAAGGAAGGTAAAGGTTTAAAACAATTAAAGGATGATCTTAATGCACAATGCCTACTAATATTAAATTAGACAAGTCGAAAGGAAATATTTTTAGGTACTCAGTGTTCTAATTCAGTGCAGACAGGAGAATGAAGAAGTTGAAAGTCCAAGACACAGGGAGTGACTGGGAGTTGCCTGGACAGTAAAATGCCAGGGGCAGAACAAGTCAGGGATGTTGAAGTGGTCCAAAAACTGACCAAAAGTTAGTGTGAGACAGAAGAACAAAATGGGCCAAGGCTAAAAAGAATAAATTTTTGGAGAAAGGAGATGAATATGTGCAACACCAACAGGTGTCAAAGAAATGTTGGAGGCAGAACTTGTGACACAGGTGGAGGAGGAGGAAAGTAAAAGTGTTTTTAGAATGATGGCAGAGACAGTGGTCAGAGGAGAGTTGTGGAGGCATGCTGTGTTGAGCAGGGAATATGGAAAGGTGTTTCATGAATTAAGTGACAATAGGGGACAGTGGAATTGATCGTGTTCATTAATGTTAGCAGTTAAAATTCTGTCTCTGCGTGGAGACAGAGACTGCTCATCCTTTCAAAATCAGATTCTCTTTAGTTTCCAACATGTACCACTGACTGACTTGCACTGTCTCTGTGGGGTTTTATGATTTTATATGAATGCAAAATACTGGAAAAGTCAGTGCTGGGCCAGAGAGAAGCTGTAAGAAAAAATACCTGTAAGAAGAAATAGCTGTTTCAGTGTCCAGATAGAACGGAGTTTTTTTTTTCTTCTTTTTTCCTTTGGAAACTTTCTCTTATGCTGTACAAAATGCAGTGGAATGCTTGTGTCCTGAACAATAAATTATCCATGGATTCTGGTAATCAGTCATGTTTGTAGTTTTAAATTGTATTGTGAGTTCTGATGCCTAGTCTCTGATGTTGAAGAAGTTGCAGATGTCTTTAAAAGAAAACAACCAGCTTAAAAGACACCCTTTTTATGATCAACAGTCACCTTAGTATGGCTGTGTAATGAAACAGACTTTTCTGTTCTCTTTGTGGTTTTATTTCCATTTAGCAGTGACTTTGCCTAATCCACTTTTAATAAAAAGGAAAAATAGGAAAGAAAATACTTTTCCTTAGTATTTGTCTAGGAAAATTTCTTCTTGGCACTGATTACCTCTCAGCCTACTCCCTATTCATATGATCTGTTCAGATGTCCGTGGATGGTAGTTAGGGAGTGGATTTTCACCTCAGTTCATAAACAATTGTGCTTTCTTGCAGGTCTTCTTGAATAATGATGAATATCCAGATTTTTGATGCTCACAGCCCCTTCCCATAACAATATGCTGCAGGCACAGCAACATTTTATTGCTGCTCTTGCAATTTTTATCTGCCATTGCAGACTGTCAGTAAGTTTTCTGATGCTGGTAGTAATTTCCCCCCTTTTCCCCTGCTTTGTTCTTTTTATCTGGAGCCTCTGGAAGGAACATGGAAGATGGTTTGGATGCTCAAGGGCCTGCATACAGGTTTTAATCTCAATATTTATCTCGAAGTGTGCAAATACTTAGGGCTAATCACATGTACAGAAGGAAGCCCCTCACACAGTACACCTGATGATCAGGAGAGTTGTCCACTTGGCAGTAGCTAAATAATCACTGTGAAATTACCAAATCCTACAGAAATGTATCAACTCTGCAAGGAGCTGTAGCAAGTTTAGATTTAAATATGGAAGGAATTCAGATTATTTCTCTCACTTTTGAAAAAACTGTCATGCCTCTGAGATAAAATATCAGCTGAGCTGTCCATCACCTGATGGTTTGCTACTTCCTGAGCAGGGACATTTTTCTGTCATTGCTCTATGTATCTGCTTACTCTGGGAACAGACTGAACAGGTCCTGCCTGCCACTGCAGGGAAGAGCAGAAGAGAGACAGGCAGAGTGCGGGTTTGGGAGCTGCTAAATTTTGAGGAGGTTTATAACTGGAGATTCATCCATTTTACTAATTCCATTCTGCTCCTCTTCCTTTCCTCTTTATTTTCAGATGGTGAAGGACCATTTTACTTCATATACATGACAGAACATTAGTTGATCACAAATAGGATTAAAAAAACAGCCCCTCAGACCTAGATGCCGTGACATAGATGATGTATGCATATACCAGTGTGGGGGACACAAAGAGATTGAGGATGTTTGTGTTGGGTGTTGAAGAGAACCAAGTGGTTGTGTAAGATGTCTCCTCTACTAGAAGCAGGCTGAAATTCTTCCTGTCCCACAAATGAAGCAATCCTTAAGGGGGAAAAAATAAAAATAAATCCACTTAATTCTGGAGGGCTCTTTTGCATCTGTCAGCATCCTGGAGAGACTGCTGTTTGCCAGGACCCTTCTTTGGTCAGCCAGAATTTGTTCTCCCTTCTCACAGCAGCTGGTCATTCAAACTTACAGTGATGTTTGTTTGTGAATAAAAGTGTGTCGTTACTGTATCTTAACATCAGAGGCTGACATTTACTTTGTGAACCAGTGTGGTTTTCTGGTTTAGTTGGATATTTTGATGTAAGCCAAAGGAAAGAGTTTACTTAAAGCTAAGCAGATGAGAAAACATTTACATGAAAGCCTGGAAAGACTTCTTAGTGATGAAGTTGAAAGCAGGAATATTTCCACTGCATTGTAATAAGACAGGGACATTCTTTCCTTTTGTACATATTTGTGTGAAAAAAGAGTGTTGGAGAGCATGTGAAGCACAAGATGAATGCAGAAGGATTTGCTTTCTGGTGTGCTGAGGCTAAGCAAATATTCAGGCAGTCTTATTTTGCTGACTGCCTTGCCATTGAGACATCCAGTTTTAAAGAGACTTTCTGTAAAATAGATGAGCCATAGTGTCCAGTCTTTCACAATTGCATGGGAAAAAAAGAAGTCATCCAGAAGGCTTCCAAAGCAGAAGTATTTGATATGTACGGAAAAAGAGGATCTGTTGCCAAAGACTCTTGTATCACAGTCTCTGTAAGCTGGGAGTGAGTTGCAGTTCTGGGAGTGAGTAGCTCTGCTATGATTTTTATATGCAAGTAGTTTTCCCCTTCAAAGATGAAGACATAAGTTGTGCTGGCCTTGCAAAATAAAAATGGAAGTTTGCTGGTTGGAAGGTCAGTTCATGGCCAGCTCCTGGAGTCCATGGGAGGTCACCGCTCTTTTATGTTGAGTTGCAGGCTCTGGCAAAGTTGGTGGCGTTGACACCAGCAAAATGGAAGACACCCTCCCCCCTTCCCCTAATTATTTTCTCTCTCTCTCTTGCTTCCTCTTTATCTCTTTCTGTGTGCCCTTAATACTACTGTCCCTTTCCGTCCTCTGGAGCTTTGACCCTTCCATCCTGTCAGCTTTCCCATTACTGCTTGCATGGAGCTTACCTCAATGTAAAGCAACGTGGATAGGAGATGAAAGCATTTCTCTTGCAATATACTTACAAATACACCCCTGGTTTGGAGAGTTGAGCCAGTTGATGTGTGTTGCTGAAAGGCAGCTGAGAGGGGGAGCAGGCAGGAGCCCGACAGGGTGCAGTGCTCTGAAACTGTTTCTCTTCTTGAACTGAGGTGTTTGACCTTGAACCTTTTTCTTTCAGCTGCCTGGGATTATTTCTGTTGTTAAAACTGCTGTCTGTGGATTCAGGCTGTGTAATAACTGAGCTGAAGGCCTAATCCCTCTCCAAGGCAACCAGACAGTTCAGAAATTAAGGAATTCTGGCGGTTGGATACGTGTCATGTGACACAGGCATTAATGCTAGTTTGTGCTATGATGCCAGTGTGTATAAGCAGTGTGTTTGGAGGTGGTTTAAAAATGTAGCAAATATACTTGAAATATACAAGTTTGCATTGTTACAAGACGGAAGTCAGCTGTGTCATGTAGAGGATAAGGCTGTGAGACAGCTTTGCAGTGATACTGGAGCTCCTCTGACTGCATCAAGTCCCTTCAGAAAAGAACTGTAGTGAAAATGTGAATGACAGAGCTAACAGTTGGGCAAGATGTCTGAAAATATTTTAAAAATACTGGATTTCTTTGAAGAGTGTCCAGAATTACTCAGAAATGGTTCTGTCTTATGTGCTAGACAGTGTACAACCATGTCAACTTTCTGTGTAAATGTCAAACAAATTAAGATGGCTTTAGAAGAATCTGAATATGAAAGGGCAGGACATTTAACTGTAAATAGAAGGCTTAGGGAAATGTCTTCATGAACAACAAAATGAATCTATATTTGTGCTGTGGCTTCATGTCAAATTCAGGAATTTAGTAGGACTACTTGGACAGGCTTTTAGCAGTGCTCAGTGTTTAATTATAAATAGCAAAGTTACATGGCAAAGAATTGTCTTCTTGCAGATACTGAAGAAATGTAAGGTTGTTTAATCTTTGTATTTGCCTTTAGTGCATTTTACCTTTAAAAAATGTAAGCTTCCAACATCCCCTAGAACAGCACTAGTGGTACTATTCTCTGTTCTTTTGTGATTTTCCCCTACGTGCTTTTGAATTTTGTGGAGTATAGCATGTTCATTTTCTTGCAGTACAAGCTATGTAGACACCAAACTGGGCAAAATAGTTTCAATATTATAAAATGGTTTATTCATGCTGTTGATGGAGAAGGTTGAACTCAAGGCACATGAGTATTTCAGTCTATGTGGATGTGAAATAGGACCACTGATGACTTTTTTCTTTCATTTTGTGTCTATATTGCCAGCTCTGCTAAAGCCTGAAACCCTCTGGTATCACACATGGCAGTGGCCTCTTTGTTCGCTCCAGGAGGTGGCCAAGCACTAAAGAAGGTTCTCAGGCTGTGCTGGGCCATGTGGACAAGGTTGCACCAGTGTAAATGGCTGAAATGTCACAGTTCCTGGGCTGATACATAACAGGGGTTACAGTGCAGCTCTTTGTTTTCTTACCTATGTTAACTGTTCAAAATGAATAAGAATAGAAAAAGTATCCTGAGTTTTTTAATTCTTTAGACTGATACACACAGGACAGGTCTATTTATCTCAAAGGGACATCTTCTTAATAGCAATTTTTTCTTACTAAAACTGCGAAGGCGTGAGATTTTCAGTGTTATCAGAATGGCCTCTGTCGTCATTCCTCCTGATTTAGGTTGCAGCTGAGTAGTCTGTCAGACAGCACTTTGTTCAGTCTGGTCTCTGATTTTAGACCTAACTATCCACATTTTTTCCACATATATTTAATAGTTTATTTGTGTCAATCACTTTCTGCAATGGTAAAAATGGTAGGCTTATACAATTTGCAATATTGTATTACTAGCTTGATTGAAGGAAATATTTACCAAACATATGTAATTGGTAAAGATTGCAGGCAATCTGCAAGGTACTGTAGCATATTTTAAAGTTGTTTGAAACTTTCAACTCATGTGTTGAACAATCATAGTTCTCAGAAAACTTTGTGTCCTTGATTCTTTTGATTTAAATATGAATGCGTGTGATATCTAGCAAAGCTTTTTAATAATTTGGAATCAGTTTAAAATGAAGGAGAACTCTGATTTTTATTTCATGCCTGATATTTACCTTAGGATACCTTTTGCATACCTAATATTTGTCAGCTTCATAGTCTGGAGCAGATGGTAACATCATCTATTTGTTCACTTTACTGTTACTCTCATTCCAGGAATGCAATTGCTTGACTTTTGGGAAGAGATGAAAGGAGTAATTTCAGATTCTGAATTGATGTCTGGTATTCCCTACTCATCTGCAGTACCAGGACTGATACAATATCTCCAGAGCATCACCAAACTTGTAATATCAGTGCTGTCAGTGACTGCAGGTCCTGACATCCAGAGCTGTGGTTCAGCTGCTGCAAAGGAAATGGCCAAGCCCTCAGTGTCAGTAGCTCATCTCCTGCATTGTGAGTTCCATGAAGTGCGTCTGCTGGCATTGGAAGCAATACTGCTATGCCTGAAACAAAGAAATTCCAAGCAGATTGCAGAAGGAAGAGGAGTTGTATTATGTTTACCCACTGATTTGGAAGACACTCTTCTCACAATGGCTCTGAAGGAAACAAATTCCCAGTGTTTTGGCAAAGTAAGAGGCTGCTTTTTAATTGACATTTTGTAGGTTTTCAGTAAATTATATTTTTAATTTTTAGATCATAGTTGTAATTTTCAAAAATATTGATATATGTAATTTTCAAACATGAATTATGCTTTCTAAATATAGATGAGTAGTTTGGGTTTTTTTACACAGAACAGGAGCTGTGCAATAATTTTGTAACAGATGTTCTTGTGTAAAAGCAAGAACTTCCTCTTTCCTTTCTTAGAACTTTCCAGAGAGAATCTTTTTGTTCTTGGAGTGGAGCTTAAGTCAGTGTTTTATTGATCTCAAATGTGCACATTCCTGTTGAGACTTGTCTGTAAATTCTTTCTTTGTGAATTGTGTCTGCAGGTGCTGGAAATTCTTTATAATATGGATCTCAGAAATGTGCTTCCAAAGACTGAATGCTCTATGAAAATGAATCCACATGAGCTCTTAACCTGGAGTTTAAACCTTGCAGATACCTCCAGCAGGTATGGTCTGTCATGCATGTTGAAATACTTACATTTTAAAAACTTTCATCATTGAACATTAGTATATTGGTTTGGGACTGCCCATTCAGTTAAAAATCTGTGTTTCAGAAAAGAGAGTGTGGCTTATTTGAACAAAGTGGGTTCTTGAGAATTTTTCAGCGAAGGAAGACCGTTATCTGAATTATTCAAAAGGCCCACAAGTCATACTAGCACCCTGTAAATGTCCTTGTACAGTTCCTGAAACAAGAAGTTACTTTGGCTGTCCAGTGATAGCCAGTGAGCACAGTTCTTCCTGAATGGTAATTGGGAAACACCCACTGTATTGTAGAATTAACAATTGGTATTAATGATCCAACCATACACTCATTTGCTGTGAATCTGCCATCCCTCCTATCCTGTGGGCAGATGGTTTGTAGAAAGAACAACAGATCTCACTTAACTTGTTGGATTGGCAGAAATGGTTAATTGTAATCCTGAGGGTTTGCACTTTTATACAGACTGTAAAGTCAGCAGAAAACATTGAAAATCTGGAGCCAGATTGTAGGTCCTACTGAGTTAGAAGCTGTGCTCATGCATTCATAATGGAATGCGCAAACAGGCTTACAGTGTCCAGACTAAGGGTATGACATGCTGTTTCTGATAGTTTTTTAAGCCATGTAATAAACATTGCAGTCCAGTGTTACAAACATTGAATACAGAGGGTACAGAGTGTAGAACAGCATTTTATAGCTGTGCATATTTGCTGCTGATTTGCAATAAACTGTTCAAGTTCAATTGATGATGATGGGAAGTGGTCATTTCTGGGATGAAGTAAGGTACTGGTGGTCAAATAACAGACTGGTGTTGTTAGAGGAAAGTGGCTGAAATAGCAGGCCTTGCTGCTCAGGTGTTGCCATTCCCTATGGTGGGAATAGGCCTCAGAAGCCACGATGCCAAGAGCCATTTCCTTAGATCCTGGTGGGCAGCAGGGAGGCTTGGAAGCTAGCAGTAGGCATATTCTGCACTAGGAGCATTTGTAGCAGCTGTACAAGAGATATTCCTGCTGCTAAACACCAGCTTCAAGAGATGTATTTGTTCACAATTTAAAATAATGTCTGGATTATTTGACTCAGGTTCCGTTTTCAAATGGGTTTTTCTATGAGAAGTATGTAAATAGAAAGTAAACATGAGACAAGTGAAAGTAAGGGCATGTTTCATTTGCATGTCAGCTGAGGAACTTAGCTAACATCTACATCTCTAATGTAAAAACTTCAAATGCTCAGCTTGAAAAATATCCATTGGTGATAATCAGAAATAATTAAGAGGTGGCTGGTTTTCTTCTAGAGGTGAAATGATGACAGAAATAGCTGGCTTTTTGATATGTCCTTTGCCTTTTTTTTTCTCAGCCCTGAAGGTCAAACTATAGCTCTCAAATTTGCCTCCAAATTGATCATCCACCATTTGCAGAACCATCAGCAGGTAAGGGAAATGGTTTAACAGTTTTGTAATCCTGGAGTTTTTAGTGATTGCAGCAATGTGGCTTCTTTTAGGTCCAAGCCCCAAGCTTGTGTTTTCTTGTGTCCATTCATCATTTTTGACATTCATCATTGTCTTCCTCTCTGAATACACTGCCATGTTCTGAAATGACATGGCCATGAATATAATTGCAATTACTCTTAAAGTAATTTCAAGTTAAATACATACATAAATATTTTTGATGGAGCAATTTCAGCTTCTGACCTCATCCAAAATGGTCACTATAATGTAGAAAGGGAAATGCCTGTGGTGTTTAATGCTTGTTCTAAATCCAGCCCATTTGCTGAAGTGCAGCTTTGTTGTGGTGGTTTCTTGATTTTTGGAGAGCCCACAGGAGAGCACATTGGGTGGGAAGGCATGAAGCTGAAGAAGTGGTTGGGTGCAGTTCGCAGCCAGCTCAAATTTCTTTTGATTTTAAATTGTCAGTCTGTGATGTCACATATGTATGTGTAGAGCAGTGCAAAAGCAGCTTTAGTGGTAGACATTTTAAAAAATATTTTCAAATACACTTAGTGGATATTTTAAACAAAACTCTCATGATCTGTTTTAAAAGGAAGATTATTTTCCTTACAAAGCTATTATTTTTCATAGAATGAGCAGCAGAATAGATTTTTATATATGCTAATAACCATATCTCATTTTAAAAAATATTAAATCAGATTTGCACGGAAGAATTGAGGAACATGAATTATGATATTAAATCTGTTTTGTTAAAGGAAAGGCATAGTGTGAGTACTTAAAGTTAACATAATAAAGATGAATTAATGAAAAATGCTCTAAAAATCTTAAATAGAAATGCTGCAACAACTTTCTCTAATAAGCATATAAATCATGGGAGATCTAAGATATACCTCCACAGAGAGCTTTTGACTTTGGGAAAGACCAGGTACATCAGATTTCCATCTAAATGCTTTCTTTGGGCTTGCATTCAGTATTTACATCTGTGGACGGGATTTTCTCTTCCATGAGGTAAAAGTTAAGTTCTTTCTAGATAAGTCTTTAAAAAGTCTTTAAAAAGTTAAGTCTTTCTAGATAGTTTGTCCACATGTCTGCTTGAAATTTGAGTCATTGTAAAGTCTTGGGAGATTTTTATTTTATGTTTTCACCTGTTATAGAATCTGTAGGACACTCTCTGGCTGTGTCCCTTTGTGCAGTGCAGGTACATGGCCCTGTACCAGGCAGAATGAGGCAGAGTATGACTGAGGTTTCATTTTTTCCTCACTCAATGAGTTGGGTTGAGAACTGACTAAATGGCACATCCCAGAGGTTCATAAGCCTTGTCACAGGGTCTAGTTGGAGGCCTGTCACTAGTGGTGTCCCAAGGGTCAATACTGGGCCCAGTATTGTTTAACTTCATCAATGACTTGGATGAAGGGGCAGGTGCCTCCTCAGCAAGTTCATTGACAACACAAAGTGGGAGGAGTGGATGATACCCCAGAGGGCTCTGCAGCTCTTCAGAAGGCCCTTGACAGTCTGGAGAGAGGGGCAGAGAGGAACTCTCTGAAATTCAGCAAATGACCAGCATATTTGTCCTTGGCTTGCATGTGTGGAAGCAGTGAGGACACAAAAACGTGCTTTGACTTGTGTGGTCATTGGTGAGTCTGCTGTGAAGGGACAGAGTGAAAGACTTGCTTGTGAATGCTGCTCTAACTAAAAGAAAATTTCCCAGCTTTTAAATGTTCACGTGGATTTCGCCACTTTGGAAAAACTGGGCATTTACTAATGAGCAGTATCTCTTAGGCAGGCCATGGTTCCAGGTGATGATAAGAGGTACAGCACACTTCTCACATGTTCTGTGCCTTCAGATTTCAGAAGAAGTCTTGAAAAAATGGATTCAGCTGATAGTGTATTTTTGTGGAGATGAGCAAGAGACAGAGATGCTGTTAGCAGCTGCTGAAGTTCTTAAAAGTATAACATCGTTCCTTCTGAGCAGTGAGAAACTCATTCTTGGTAAGTAGCTTGGAAGTAATTTTCTGGATCTTTTTTGATGAAATCCATTAATACATTATTTGAAATGTATAGTATGTGTATGCACAGTCAAAGCATAATTACATAATACAGGGTTTTTAAAAAATTTAATAGGATTTAATTACTAAACATACAGATTTATTTAAATTCTGGTAGAAGAAGCACATGTACCCAGCCTCTGGCAATAACTCAGCAGAAGGGGCACATGAAATATTGTTATATCTCCAGGTCACTGTACACTGCTGTACAGAATTACTGGCTTGCAGTTCTTCTGTGACTTGAATCTTTCTGTAGTGCTCTGTTGGTGAGCTGGACATAGTTTAGTTTAACACTGGAAGTGTAACAAAGCAGTGCAGGCTGGATGTTGAAATGAAGGTCTTCAGTCTAGAAATGAGAGACATGTTCTACTATGAAAATGATTAAAAATTGGATCACATTATATCTCCAGGTATAAGGATTTTTGTTTTAAGTTAACATTAGACTGTCTCTAGAAAATGAAGAAATAAGGAGAAAAAACAAAACCTACATGGCCTTATTCAACAGTACATTAGTGACTGGGAGGCAAAACTAAGTGAAACTCTGTTTTGTTCTGGAGAATAGATGGGGTTTTTCTTTGAGCATTTTTTTTTCCCCTGCCTTCTGTGAAAAGAGAATAGAGGGATTTTGTGACTAATGGCCAGGAGATATGCAAGAATAGGTAGTACTGGATGATAAAGAAATTATTTATCCTGAACAGGACAGACAGCTTTAGATACTTTTAACTCTGTCGTACTTTGTTCCAGTGTAGTTATATAAGTGTTTTTTTTAAGTAGCTTCAGTCCATCCATGTGGCCTGGATACAAATATCTCTTATACAAAAAAAGCAGTCTATTTCTTAATCTGTAGACAGTGCTTTTGGGAAAAATTAGGTATTATTTTGAGATGTGCTTATTAAGAGGTATTGGTAACGTTTACCAGAGCTAAATCTATGTGAGGTAGACATTGCACTATTAAGTGTTTAATAGTATCAGCTCTGGAAATCTTAACCTTCACCATCTAGACAAAGCTCTTCATAATACAGACATCATTACCATTTTCTGTCAAATGGAGACAGGGGAAGTATTGGAGTGAAAAACTCTGAAATGCTGTGCTACTCATCTGTTGTTATTTGGACATGGTCCACAGATGGTGGACAACAGTTTCCTCTTTGATCTTGTCAAAACAGTTGCTGATTTCCATGCTTTCCAGTCAGGCAGATGTGAAGGTCAGAAATAAAAAATAGCAGCAGTTTGTATCCTGTGTAAAATCCTAACAAAACAAATGAAAACAGACAAGAAAACAAAAACAAATGCTCCCCAAACAGTCCAGGAAAAGGAGCCCCAAGGCCTCAGTGGGCAAACCATATGAATTAGCTCTTTGCTCTGAAAATTGATCCAGGGGAAGAAAGATGCAGAACTGACCCTTCATAGTACCTAGAATTCTCAATCTCAGGATCTTCAGAACTGGGAAACTGTCAGTACTGCAGTGAGGAGTTTGGCAAATCAAGGAGGGCATGGGCTGGTGATCAGTTGTAGTGATATAAACCCAGAATAATTCCCTTAAAGGGTTTGTGTGCATTTAAACAGCTGTGATTTCTGTGCCTTCTTCTGCATCAGCTTGCTTGACCACATATAGAAAAAAGTAGGAGTTAAAGGAAACTGTGGTTGTATTAAATGGGGTTGTAGTAATTCCCAAGAGCTTCCATTACTCTGTTCCTAAGAGAAAGAGGGTGAATGCCAGTCTGTATGTTCTGGGTGACCCCGTCATCTCTTCATCAAGCTGCTTGAAGGTTCAGAAAAAGTCTTTATGCAAATTCCCTTTGTAGACTTCTTCTGCTTCTGGAGACACAGTAGAAACTTGTTTAGGTGGGAAATCTGGCAATTGAATCTCTAAGAGAATAATTATTCTGCCCTACCTGTACCAGTATAACATTATTGAGTGTGTCATGCTGGGAAAGAAAGCAACTTCTTTCTGAAATAATTATACTTCATGCCATTGCCACATAGGGAAATAACAGGTAATACAGGAACACTTCTTCTGCCTGTGTAGTAAAGCCTAGAGCAATTTAGTTTGGCCAAGCAGTGAAATAGAGTTGTCTGACTAGCCTTGTAATACAAATCTCTGACAAACCTGCTGAAAACATGGTAGAAGAAAGCCAGCAATGTGTTGTCTGTAGTCACCAGAAAGTAATATCTAACAGCTGGCTGGATCTAAAAGTGAGCTTCCAGTGGATTCCTTTAATCAGGATGTTCAACAAGACCTGAAAAGTCAGCTGAAAAATACCCCAGGAAACCTAGGAGTACAGATGTGTGACTTGAGCTAGTCATGCATGGTGTGGCAGCAGTAAATGGCACGAGGGTCTGCAAGGGAAGCATGGCTTGGAGGTGTGGGTTGCCACTGGGGTGATGTGTGCTGGCTGCCTGCTTGGGCATTACCAGATCAGCACCTCCCTCTTGGCACTTCTCTCTGGTTCATTTTAGTGGTGTACATGTATGTAATCACCCCATGGATTAAACTTGTTTCCAACCGAGAGTGGGTGTAAGGCTGGCAGGGCCTGCTGGTGAGTGCTGGGGACAGGTGGATGTGGGAGAAGGAGGTGATGGGTAGATCCCTGAAAGGTGTGGTCAGTTTCTGGCAGGGAATGGCACTTCTGTCCAGCACTACAGGCAGTATCAGAAGAAAGCTTGGTTTGGCAGCCTCTGCTCCAGGCAGATTGCAACAGCAAATCCGTGATCAGTGTGGATTCCTTTATTCAGGATGATCAGTGTGTTGATCAGTGATCAGTCTCCAGCCACAGAATTTTTGAAGTTGTCGAACAGGAATTCTGCACTCCTAGAAATAGTAGAAAATGGAGAGCACTCATAATTAAAGTTGAATCCAGACAGAGAGGCCCATTCTCTTATCTGTTGCCCATTGTTTTAACCAAGCTGAGTCTGCCACCTAGATAAGGTTCACACATGCTGAAAATACTTTGGTAGTATTTCCAGTCTTTTTCCCAGTGGTTTGCCAATGCCTTTCATGTCTTGTGTTTAGGTGTGGAAACAGAGCTCTCTAACTTCTTTGAATGCATATAAGAAATAGAACTCTAATTTTTCTCCACAAATAAATATAGGACTGTCTGATACCCTTGGTCTGTGGAAATGTGTGATTCTACTGCTGCAGAATGAAGACTTGGTAGTAAGGGATGCTGCTGCTGAAGTGATACAAGTGGCACAGTTGGAAAAAAAGAACAATGAAGGAACAGGTATGTTAACATGACTTTTAAATTTTATTGAAAGTTTGGGAGGAAAAAGTATTCCTCTTCTTATCACAGATTTCTTGCTAACTGTAAGGTGTTTCATCCATCTCCTAGAACAATGTACCATAAAAGATAACAGCAAATTTGATGCCCACCATGCTTTATTATTTTGCTTTTACTGTTCTTGGTTTAATTTGCATATGATTACATGGAGATGTAGAAAAGACAACAGGAGGACTCAGCTTTATGGTTCTTGTTGTGATGAGTCAATATTTGCATAATTTCAGTTTGAAAGTTCTTTAATACCAACTCTGGTCTAATAATGCAGTGCAAGACACTCCTTGAATCCCACATTGTTATAAGAGCCTAATCACAGATAGGAATCTAGGAAACAGTATTCAACTCATTGATTCATTATTAGACCTTGAAATCCATTTAGATCCAGATCAACAAGGACAATTCACAGCATACCCACAATGTGCTTTTAAGGATGTGGGCCTTTTGTCTACTTGCCCTAATTTACTCAACCCTGTTAATTTTAAAATCGCCACAAAACTTGAGTAGGCTTAACTAATTAATATGCTTCACTTTGAGAGTCTTTGCTGACGCATTCTTCCATGTGTTGTGAAAAAATCAGAGTTTCCTACCAAGCTCATCTCTCTCTGGTGGTCCCTGGTCTGTGCTGCTCAGTAATGCCTGTACCAACTTGTTTGCAGTCAGTTCAAATTAGTCAGTCCTCTCCATGTGAACTTCTGCTAGGCTGGAGATAAAGCAGCTCTGTGGTTTAAAAAAAAATTAGGAAAAGGCAGTAAAATTATGTTTGCCACTGTTGTAGATAGAAGTAGCCAGGAATCTGCTCTTGTGGCAAGTATGGTTTTGAGCTGGTGCTGTTCAGGCACTGAGCTATGGGGTAGAAGAAGGTAAAAGGAGGGATATGGCATGGACAGCTTTCATCTTCCTATTAAATCTCACAGCTCTGATTCCAGCACTGGCATCACAGCTCAGTTTCTCTAGTCCCAGCTACAGCTCTCTTGAGTACCAAGGGGCTCTCTGTGCATGTGCCTCAGGTCCCCAGTGCTGGCCTTTGGGGGCATCCTCAAGTGGCTCAAGATGGTACTTTCTTTGGAAATAATACAGTGCTGGATTGTCTCTCTGACTCCTTGTATCTTCTCCCTTCTTCCCTGTTGTTTCCTGGTGCCAAGGGATATTTTCCTGTAAGTGGATAAGAGCTCTGTCCTTTGTCTCCTAATTAATACTAAGGTCACCTCAGTGCTTGCTCTTATAGCTTACCACTTTGTAAAGCTGAAGTGACCATAATTGAGAAGATAACATAATAATTGTTTTTTATTTGCCATGTTCCTAATTAGGGTAGGGACCTTGCTCCCCAAACTTCTGTTAACCCCTTACTAAGTTACATTTAGCTGTGCCTTCCTGTTTTTTCATTTAAACTTCTTGCAGTGAAATGAATGTCTGTGACTAGAATGTCTTCTGTGACTAGAAAAGAATGCTGCATTTGAAAAGAGATAATTCAGTTTCCTCTCATGTCCATTTTTCATCATTGGTGTTCCTTCCTGTGATCTTTTTTTCCCCACTAAACTATTTTCACTTCTTGTGATTTGCTTTCTAGTTTTTGGAGGAGCAATTTTGCCCTTGTAGTTTTTATTTAAAACCAGATTAAAATAAGCTCATCTTTGTATGTTGTTTGTTTACTTTCATTTACCCCCTTTCTTTTCATGTTCATGTGAGAGTATGCAATGTGTTTGTGTCTGTGGTTTAGACATTTCATGGATCACCAGACCTCTCTGTCGTGGGAATTTTTAAATTACATTCAAATATCTGCTTATTTTTTTCAAGTTTTCATACCATGAAAACTGATTTTTCATCATAGTACTGACTTTAAGATAATTGAACCCATAGATTGAAATTCATAGAAGCTGTGAAACAGCTCTCTTTAAAATTCTTATTTTATAACAAATTATTGGTAAATTAACTGACTTTTCATTTCCATTATACGATGATAAATTAGTATTGTGGCCCAGTAGTTTTGTCATGAGATCAGAAAGATGACTTGAGATCAGAAAGAAGAATGGATGTTTAGAAACCTGTTTTCATACGTTCTGTAATTGTTTCATGTCATTACCATTACCACTAGCTAGCATGAGAGAGTAAAGAGACAATTATAATTTCAGCTTCATTTGTGCATCAAAAGTGTTGCGTCCTAGTAGCCATTGTATTTCCAGAAATACTGCACTGTAGGAATAGGTTATGGTGTGTTTCACCTTTTACTGCTGTTAATTTGCTATACAGGGAAGAGGAATGCTGTTCACAAAATACAAGCTCTGGACTTGCCAGAAATTTTGGTGCTAGTGTCTTCATATCCACTCCTCACAAAATCCTCTTTGCTCACTATGTACACAGCATGTAAGAGAGAAGTAGCCTACAGCTGCCTGCAGAAGAACTGCATTTATTGTCAGCTTAGGGAATCAATGGCGTAAGTGCCTCATTTATATTGAGATCCAGAAGAATCGGTGATTACAGCCTGGTACACTCCCTGCCTTTCCTGTGTAATACAAGCTGGCATCTTGTTTTCATGTGGAAGAGTAGAGTAGGAAAGGTTATGTACTTGTGTGTTACAGTCAGACCAAGGCTGAGTTAGCATCCTGTTCAGCACAAGGTGAAGTTGGACTGTTGCTAACAGTAGAAAAGTTATTTGCATAGACTGTTCATAGAGTTTTTGTAGCATGGTTCTGCTTTACACGTGTGTTGTTGAATAACAGCAGAAATGTGTAGCAGTATGATAGTGTCAAATAATAGGTATTTTCATGTCATTTATAGGTGGTGAAACTGGAGGCAAATGATCCTGTCTATTATAGTGTGCTTTCACTTCCAGTAACAGCTCCTATCTTGTGTAATTCTTTGAAATGCTCCATGAGCTCCTGGAGGAGAATATGAACTTGGTATCTTGTGGTTCCCTCGTGGCTTTTGGTGAGGGCAAAACCCCCAGTCTCCTCAGGTAGCTAATCCATGCAGCTTTGGATCACTCAAATCATGAAAGCAGTAAGCTTGTGGAGTCAGAAATGTGTGGTAATGTGTGATACAAGAACGCTGTGGAAATTGCAGCCCCGTTTTTGTTTGGAAGGAGAAGAGCTCAAAAGACCAAATGCTAATACACCACAGGGCCCCTATTCTCACTCTACCCTACTATTTACCCCCAAGCAAAACCCTACAAGCCCTACTGTTTTCTTACAGAAGGCAAGGACTTCTACTGGTACCAGTAAAGTTCACTTTTAAAATTTATTCTATTCATACAGAGAAGCTTGCTTTATGTTTTTAGTATTTTCAAAATCTCATATGTAGTAGGGGAAGCTAGTGAGGTTGGATGATGGCAGTCATTTGAGCAGAGCAGATCAAACAGAATCCTGTCTCACCAGAAAGGAGAAAAGCTTCTGTTTTCCTTGCTAAAAATACCAACTTAGCAAGTAGTTAAGGTTTTCCTAATAAGTGGAACAATATGAGCCCCATCTGTAACTCAAGGTATTGTGTGTACACTTTGTTGTTTTTTCCTCGTGCATTGAGGTGTAAACCTCTGGCAGATTGTTTTATTCCTTTTAGTATGAGGGAGGGTACAGGAAGTTTTGTATCCAGTGTAAAGGTAGAATAGTTGCTTTGAAATCTAATTAAATTAGTGACCCATGGCTGTGTAAAGTCTAGACCTATTCACAACAGCATTTTTTATACAAGAGAGTTACTCCTTACAAGAAAAATGATTTAAGTTGGGGAAACAAGAGTGCTTTTTCCCTACTGGTGATCGCTTTGCTAAATATCCTGAAAAATTCAAGTAACTGTGTTAGAACAAAAACTGTATTTACTGGTGTCCTTTTCCTCTATGTCTTTTTTTTTAATCTAGAGAAGAATTATATGAAGTAAAGTTTCGAGCTTGTCAGTATTAGAGAAGTTTGAATAAACAATATTTCTACCATTATAGTCAAGCCAATCAAAAAAACTATAAAATTCTATATTAAAAAAACCACCTTTAGTCAGCTTAACCTTTATGTTGGTAAATTACCAAATTGACCTTAAATGAGTTTAAGAGCATTTTTAGTGTCATCAGCATTAGCACCAATTGAGCTGATTTTTAAAATTGAGCTGAATTAAGCTTACATGAGCAATTAGATTTGCAAACTTGAGGAATTTCACACTTTTGAAAGTGCCTGGATGATTTAGCAGCCTAAATACTCTTCTGGAATATAATTGAGGACTTCAGGGACTTTCTGCTTCTTTTGTTGTGAAATAGCAGTTTTGTACAGAGATGAGCAAGTTAGCTCCTGGGCTCAGCTGTGTGTCTGCAGCAGAGCTTGTGCAGCCCAGGGCAGGTAAACAGTCCGCTCTGAGCACCACCTTCATTGGGCGCAGTGAGAGCATCTTTGAAAATTGGTCTAATGTTGTTACTGTTACATCTCTAAGTTTTTGAGTAATTCTGAGCATGATGCAGTCAGTTTTAATCCACTGGCTAAAATTTCAGATATATTAACTCAATTCCTTTGGTTCCATTTCACATGCTTAAGAAATAAGCAATAGCTGATACTCCTGTGCCAGGAGTTTCTGAGCAAAAGGCAATTGCAAATGCAGTTCTCTTTTCTCCTCTTGATGGTTGCTCCCTTCTTGATAGATTCTACTATTTACCTTTGGGGAAAATAATCAGTGAAGGTGACAAGGGTCCTGTTTTTTTGATTCACCAGCAAGGAAAAATAAATTTATTAGCTGTCTGGTTTAAAGAAGCAGACTCCAACTTCTGAACTGACTTTCTACCATCCTATTGGGAAGGGGATGGTAATACAGAGCAGCTTGAGTTAAGATTCCTGTGGAAGTCTTCACCTCTGGGTGTTGACTGTTTTAGTGGCCCATACTACTTCAGGTTTATATTACTGTTTCAGGCATGTAGGAGCATTTCAGCAACTTTTTTTTGTCTATTGGCCAGCAAGTATAAATGTGTGTAAGGGGAGAAGTTAAAATGTGCTGCTTGACGTGGTGGTGGGGGAAGAAAAAATATTATTGAATTAGATTGAAGCACTAAAACATTTTCAAGGTGTCTCTGAATTCTCTTCTAGACTTAGAAAGACTTTAGACCTAACTATCTGACTGGGTAGAACCTTTCTCTGTGAACCATGCTGTCACCTCGGCATGGAGAAGAGCAAAGCTGTTGTTACTTGCACCTCGATTACCTCGATTTTCTTTTTCACACATCAATTAGCGTAAAAGTCAAGGCAAATTCAAACCAAACTTCTTCATGAACCTAGAGTAGGTGTGGCTGTCATGACTGTGAGTGGAAGAAGGTTTGTGTGGGGTTTTTTTTTTGGCACAGTGATGGTGTAAATAAGCCTTAGCAAGGTAGGGGAAGTTAAAGGACAATCAGACTTGCTATATTAACATACAAAAGAAACAAGGGGAGAAAAAATTCTGCTCAGATTTGTTTCTTGTTCCTGTCCTCTAATATTCTTCCTTGGCAAACCTAAAGCTGTGCAAAAGGTTTCATACATATGTGCCCCAAGAAGATCTAGTAAATCACTTGAGGAAGAGATAAGAGCTAAGCAGTCTGTGTGATGTTAATGCAGCACAATGGTCTGGCAGTCATCATCAACACCACAGGTGATATCAGCAAATCATGGGTAACTGGCATGATCCCAAAACTTGTACCCCAAATGTCCTTTTCAACTAGTCTATGAAGCATTTCAGGACAAGTGGCTCAGATTTCATCTACTCCTAGTGAAACAGCTTTGAGTAAGTGCTGGGCAAACCTAAAATGCTAAATGGACCTTGGTAGTGTTTAAATGCTAAAAATACCATTAACATTGGTGGTGTTTAGCTGCACGATAAAAGCATCCCACATATTGCATGGGAAACAGTAAAGATAGATATTTTACTTCATTCATTGCCTCATTTGCTTGTTGGCATTTGAAACTGTGTTCAAACTGTTCATTAAAGTAAGTGCCAATTTTTGTCCATAGCAAAAGGAGCTTTTCTTGCTCATGTTTATTATTGGGTAAATGCATTAAACAATTTTCTTAAAGCTTAATTCATGTCAAGTTGCATGTCAAGTTAACCCCTCTCTCCCCAGACCTGTTTACTTGCCAAGTGGTAAGTCCATGCTGTGGGATTGGAGATGGGAAAATAGCTGGGGGTTTGAACCTGTGCCTCACTGCTGTGTGCAATATGCATGATTTAAATCGCTGTGTCTCTCTCGATGAAACATAAAGAAGAGATGCCAGCAAACTGTTCAGAGCTCTCCTTTTCATGTGATTGATATGTTCATCCTCTTGCCAGACTAGGGGATGGATTAACCACCTTTTGCTCCACTGCTGTGCTGGTGTAGCCTTCCAGTGAGGCAAGTGGGAGGACCGTGGTGAGTAAAACAAATGTCAGGTTACTCTGATCCTGGACAAAGATTAGTGTGTAGGGTTCTATTTTTCTCATGCACTAGGTGACTTGCCCTGATGTTCAGGTTAAGCTAATGGGCCTCTGAGGCCCCAGACAGCTCCTTTAGTTGTGGCTCTTAAAACCAGTCCTGGCAGCTGCCTGGCTTTGAGGAATAAGTGGTAATTGCCCAAACATAAACTAGGGAATTGCATGCATGCAAGCTGGTTTAAGGATGCATTAACTGGCAAGATCACAGAGGATGAAATTTCCTTTGCTTGATTTAAGTCAAACTTGTGCATTTTATTCTCTATTCTGACATTTGATTTTCCTCTGTTTAGAGGTTTGATGGAGGGGTTACAAAAAGCATGAAGTCAGAAGAACCTGGCTGTAGAAAGAGCTTGCTGACACTGCTGCCTGGAGCTCTTCCACTAGCCAGCCAGTGGAGTGGTTGGTAGTGTTGTGGGTGGGTGGCTACAGCTGCATGCAGAAGACCTAACACTTTCATTCTAGACACGTGATTTGCTGTGATACAGCTGCTATGGTTTGGAAAGTTAACAGCTTCCCTCAAATGGATGAATTTCAGGTCCTTGCTAATGCTATGGGTACGTAAAAACAGTGCTTTGGAAAGACCATGTAAAATGCACTTATTGCCTTCCATGATTTTCAAGCTGACTTGAGAATTGCTTATAATTTTGGAATCTGTTGGTGAGAAAAATCTCCCAGACAGATCTTGTGATGTGCCACGGGTTCTTGGGCACAGTCCAGAAGTTCTCACAGTGTTGTCTGGGTTACTAATGGAAAACTGCTAATCATATTAGCCAAAATATGTTTATGTTCCCTGTACTGGGGACAATTGGAAAGAAAGTTAATGAAATTTTTTCTGGAATCAGCTCAAGGATTTCTTCCACTTTGTGAGTATTCTTGATAACTGCATTCTGGTAACTAAATGTGCAGCTCACTAAACAGAATTTCTAAGCCTGCTATGAAAGAGGAGCCTTTTGAGTTGAATGTTAGGATTTAAATGGGAGGCAGTTATCCAAATGGCCTTTAAGCAGTAGAAAGCAGAATAGACATAGACAAGACCCATCCAGGCAGAAGAGAATATGAAAAAGATGCAATACAGTTAAGAGCAGAAATAAATCACAGCAAAGCAGAGCTGCTCCTGTTGCAGAATGATTTTCTAGAATTTTAAGTTTATTTTCAGAAGATTGTGTGTGGAATTTGTGTGATACCCTGTTGCAAGCAATACATCTTGAGGCCTCAGTGGAGAGGTATAAAGCAGTGGCAGCAGTTTGCAGTGTTCTATTCAAACACGGTGTAGGACTTTGTACTGAGTCACTGTAAGGTGATGAAATCTCTACAGTTCCATTAGATAAGGCCTGTTGAGGACAGGGGGAAGGTCACACAGCTGTGTATGTATTCTGGGAATGCTCTGATGTGGGCCCTGGCAAAGGAGGCAATGGGTGCTGCCTGGAATGACCAGAACACTGCAGGGTGAAGTGTACCACATGTTACTGAAGAGCAGTGAAAACCATGAAAGGGAACATCACTGATAGACACCCTTAAGCTGTCTGTAATTGTAGGATCCTAAGTAGATAGGGTTCAAAGAGAAAAAAAGACAATATTGTCCATAAAATGTTCAGTGTTGAACCTTCTGCTTAAGGGACCCTGACTCTGGCTGCATCATTTTATCCTTTCCAAGCTTTTAATGGTCAATACTTCTCATGCACCTGCATGGAGAAGGATTTATGTGGAGAGACAAATATGTAACGATGACCATTTAAACTGAATAACTGGCAAATACCTGTACTATTTGGTGACTACTTGATGACTGTGATGACCTCACATTTAAGAAGTTTCTTCCAGAGAGCAAAATGACACGTGGTAGAGATTATGAAACACTTACTGTGGCTAGAAGCTGTAATTTAGGTTTTTTTTTTTACATCCTCTGTAGTAATTCTAAGAAGGTACCAATTATAGGTCAGTTGCAAGGATGAAAGAATTGAGGTCTAGGAGTGTAAATGAATTCATCTGGTCTTTCTGCTAGAATAAATTCAGGGCTGTTTCAGGAGCAGATTTGACTTGCAGCCTGGTTGCATTGTATTTTTATGCTAATAGGTATATTTTGGTCTTTGTAATAGTATTTCTGTTATGTGTGACATTCTACTTTTGCATCCTAAAAATATCTCCTATTGTTATGAAAACTTTTGGAAGATCTGATTGGAAAGTAATTAGGTCTTAAAATTGCATTTGTAGTAAGATCTCTTCCTGGTTTAATGGTGACTCTTGAATAATGTTTAACTGTCTTCTTTAGATACAGAGGAAGAGTTGGCTGAAAATATGACTTAAATATTTTTGTTCAGAAAACTCTTTGGTGATTACTTTTGGGCTCAGGGACCCATCACTGAATTTGCTGACTGCCTTTTTTTTGTGAGTGTAGAGTAAGGCTGTTTGTTATCCACAGCTTACATCCTAAACTTGGGAGTCTTTGTGTGTGAGTAAAATATTAATGAAGAAGCATTGACTTGAAGCCAAAGTGAATACACATGCTCCTGCAGTTATTTATGGAACTTCCTAAGGTTATTAAGCCAGGTTTTCTGGTGAAAGTGTTGTTCCTATTAGCTTAAGAAGTGTGTGCCCTTTTGATATGAGCAAAATAGCACCATCGACAATCATCTTCTGCTTTGAAAGCATTTCAGTTTATTTCTGAGAGAGATCGATGGTATTTTAGTCTAAAAAAATTGCTTTGATTTTTACTCCTGATTAATTATAGAAGAAGTAAACAGCAGTCTTAATTATCTTCATTGAAAAAGTAATTTTGCAAACTAGGCCAGTAAACTGTGCGAAATCAGCCACTGAAGAAGTAAACAAAATATTCTTCTGAATAGAGCTATTTTGTGCTTTCTCTAAACAAGCTGGAAGTGCAAAAAACTCAGTGCTTTGGAGCAAATGTACTCTGCTCCACAAGAGCGTGACAGATTGTCAGGGAAGGCCAGGGGAGAAGAAGTTGTACTATTCACCCTACATTGGCTAGTTTTTACAGCTAGGCCAGGAAGAGTTGTGGGGGTTTGCTGTTTTGGTTTCCTGTTTGCTTTTTGTAGCTGGCATTCTACATTGCTAATTGTGGGCATGGTAATAATCAAGAAAAATGTTAAGCTCTTTAATCATATCTAGACTTGTGAAATATTATTTTAACAGATTTATTTAGAGATGTAATTGATGTTATGTGATTGATGAAATTTGCAACAGCTGGCCAGTAGTCTCTATGGCATTTTGCTACTGTATTCAGCTCTTGTTACACCAAGGTTCAGATGTTTTATTTGAATAAATTGACTCCAGTTTTATTAGTTAAAAATACTGAAATGAAACTTGCACTTACAGGGTTTTAGCTTGTCCTTTATCTGTAAATATGAAGTCTGGGCACAAATGGTGTTATTTTGCTGACCAGTTGCTGCAGTTCTTTTATTTAATACTGCTTCTTCTGTTTCACTGATACGATGACAGGATAAAGATGTCCCAAGCAGTTTCTTTTTGAAAAAAACAATGGCTACCTGAGTAATTTAATATAGGGGACAGGTACTATTAAAAAGTAATTTTTAAAGCTAGATTATATTGAAAAGTAGCCAAGCAACAATAGAAAAGAAATCTTGTTACTTCAAGAAGAATTGTTCATTGGTTAGGAATTGAGAAAAGGGAGTAAGGAAAAGAATACTGGAGGAATTTAGGGGAGTTGCATACAAATTAAAGTAAAATAATTTAATTTTAAATGGAGCTAACTTTCTCAGAGCATCCAGCTAGAGGTTAGGCATAGTTAGAAACTGGGATATGGAAGTTCGTGGTAGCTTTTTGATTCTTTGTTACCTGACACGGGTCAAAGCTGGAACAATTGGGGTGCTATTCTAATTGGGACTGCAGAAAAAGGCTTTGGTTATCCACAGCCTGTGACTGCCCCACTCCTCCTCAGATTGCTTAAGATGCAGGAGTCCAAATGGATATGGACTAGCATCTCTGGTATTTTTGGTATCCTGCATATTAACTTCCCACACAGTGCAGTTGAGTACTGCATGCTAGAAGTTCTGAAGGGAAGGGCTTGGGAGAGCCCTGGGCAGGCACACCCATACACACATGGAGTTGTTTATAAAGGCTGAGCTGGAATGCCCATCAGATCCCATAGGTATTTCACCAAGAAAGATCTGTTACTGCAAGCAGATTTTTGCACACAGAATTTCATTTGTGTGTTTGTGGGTGGGAGTGAGGTAGAGGATATAAATACCTTTGCAAACTAACCTAAACCACCACCTTGTTTTCACGTAAGTCAGCACTCAAAATTTTTAATGACCAAGATAATTCTTACCTGTGATGGAATCAAAGTGGCACCTTAGAATGAAAGTTGATATTATTATATTACTGATTTCCTGTGCCACAGCCTTCCCACTGATTTGAATTATTTTAATTCCTGGTGTGTTGGTAGAGGGGAGGTGGGGGAAGCAGCGGTGGGACACAATGGGATCTTACTTCAAAATCTGAGATGTGTAAAGCTCAGTATCTCCTTTTTTTTTCCTACAATCAGTTCCAAATGAGCGCTTACGAGGAGAACTCGGAACTGGCTTAGTTGAACAAATTGATTTCTCATGCTTGAGAAAGTAAAGTTAAACATCCTTGGGAAGCCTAGAAATTTAAATTTTGAGAACTAGACTTATAAAGGGCTTTTGATTTATTAGATTTGGAGCAAGACTGTTGAAATCACCTTGAGGAGCAGAATTATTTATGGCAGCTGCTTACAGTACCAGTGTAATGCCACTTTTGCATGTTTTTAATTTGGTTCCTTCACATGGTCTGTGCTGTGTTAATGATCACCTTGTCATGCTGCCAATGGAAAACAGTTTTATAAATAATTCCCACTGGTAAGATGAACGTGTCAACATAAATACTTCAGTGAAGGTCTTGATTAACTTATACACTTGGCTTGATCACAGTGAAGCTTAGACTTACAATATCTTGTTACCAGAACTAATAAAACCCATTCATTTTTTCATGTACTGTGTTAATTACTCTTTTACTTTCCCTCATGGGCAGACACACAGAGGCTGATTTCATGTTTGTGTTGAAGACCGCAGTTACACTTTTAGACTTCTCCTTGCTGTACTTAAAATTTCCTACCCAAACAAAACTAACCTTCCCTAATTCCAGAATCCATATATTTTACGAGTAGACCTTCAAGACTATAGATTCTTACACTTAGGTGCTCTATTTAACCTATCTTTACTATAAACAGCTGAAGAAAGATCTTTTACATTTTTTGTATTTTCTCATACTTACTGAAAGCTTGCTGCCTTATGTACGTGCATGAAGAAGCACAACTAAAAACTGAATTTCCAGAATATCTTTCTTCTTTAATTCAGATTCCCCAAATGTAAGTATTCCAGTCAATTGCCATTTTGCAGTAGAGAATACTAACATACTATATTCCATCACCACCATGTCTGAGAAACATCAGGAAAACAGGCATGTGCCACATTCTCTGAAGCTTAATAGCAATAGGATCACATAAACAGTGTTAATGAAGCGTCTTTTAGAAAAGATGTTTGCAATACTGATTTCCATCCCCTAAAGCAAACTCCTTGGGGGTTGGACTAGGTGATCTCCAAAGGTCCCTTCGAGCCGTGAGGATTCTGTGATAGCAACGTATGTTGGGTAGATCAGTTTAATTAGGTAAGATCATACTCAGATGGGCAATAGTCTTTAAGGATATATACCAAAATACGGATTATTTGATACTTTGGAGTCACTGACCTCATGCTCCCCTAAAGCAAGGTCAGCACAGATCTTGGAGTTCAAATACAGTGGGTGTAGGGAGAAGCCTAGGGATAAAATGATTTCAGGGTGAAGTAGTGCTTACATACACACAAACTGAATTATTTTAGGCTGGTCTGTAGAACTCAACAGTGGTTTATTTTCAAATTTATAGGAGTAGAGGCAATACAGTCAGTCTTTGCTTGTTTGCTGCCTTTTTTTCCTATGTGTTTTAGTTTTTAGCAGGGTCATCTGTGTGCCGCTGTGAAAGGCTGTCACAGGGTAGAGGTAAATTCTCCAAATTAGGGGTTTTACTTGATTCTCACAATTTGTGATTAAGGCTCATGTAGTGCCATGGCTAGGTGAAGTAGAATGTAGTCTTGCCTGAAGGAAACTCATTTGAAATATACCGATGGAAAAATAAGATGTTAAAGACTAAAAGAGTCTTTAGGTTAAAGACACATGTTTCAGTCATAGTGGGAATGTAACTTCAAATGACATTACTAAGTAAAAAAGGTAAAAAGTTCCTTGAGCAGTGAAGTGAAGGAATCTTAGGTTTGGTGGGTTTTTTCATGGATTTGTTTTGCAGGTAAGTGGATTTTCTCATGTCTGATGACTCAAGTTTAATCCTTTCAATAGGCATTACCTCAGTAGGGTCTCTTTTCTTTACCCAGCTGGATATTTCATAGAAACAAAACTTAATGTTTCATATTCCCGTATCCTTTTTTGTCAAACTGGATTGAAACTGCCTCACAAGTTGTAGTTGGAAACACATACACAGAAGTATGCCTCATGATTTCCTTATTTTATTTAAAAATGGGGGAAAATCCCTTTGATGTTGTTTATTCTTTCAGATTGCCAGTCTGATTGAATAAAATATAATAAAGCTGTTGTTTTTTTCTGTGCACTGAATGCTCCCTTCCTCTCTACCTGCACTTACATTTCATTCTCTGTGGTTCTCTCACCTTTTCAACGTATCTTGAATTGACCTCTGTAAACTTACAGCCTTCTGCTTTTCTGTCTCATTTGTCTCTTCGTAATTTGCTTTGTAAATTTAATTGTGTGAACTGAATATTTTTATAAGGAGCGTTGATGGGCTGTTGTTATTAGGGTTGCCTAACACTCCTCATTATAAAATCCTGGTTTTCAACTACTTGTGTTAATCCTTACTAGTTGGTACTGAGATTTTTCTATACTGTGAGTATTTTTTGTAAACTTGAATTATTTGGGTTTATTTGGGTTTTGTTACTGTAGACATGATTCTACATATGAAATTAGGAGGAAATACTATATTTATGCAGGCTGTGAAAAAGATTGAAGGCCTTTGAATGCTGTTACACATACATGCTTTGGATATGCAGGATATTTTTGGTAAAATATGTACAAATTTGACTGAGAAACAACTATAAAATGCTATACTTTTCATATATATACACACACACACACACACACCCCCTCAATAGAGATTGAAAGGAGCCTAAAAGCTAAAACCTCTGAAGATTTTTGTGTTCACAAAGCAGCTTAAATGTCTCTGCTCCTGAAATGCTTACCCGGATTCTGAGCAGGGCTGTTGAGGATGCTTGGTGCCAGAAACACTGCCTCAAGATTGTGAACCTGTGGCTGACCAGGAAGCTCTGGTCCAGACTGCGTTTAGATATTTGAAATGATGAAGGTATAGATTGCTTTTTCTTTTTGGACCTTGGCAAATTATACATTTATGTTGCCATCTTCCTCCTCCAGCCTTTCCCAACACCAAGAATATTTAGAAGATTGCAAGGTCAGGTATCCAAATGTTAGGAAATTCAACTACTACCTCAGCTGCAAGTTGAATGTGATAAAGAGAGTAGAGCAGGATCACAAGAAGGGACATGCCAAAGCTATTTAGTTTTGCCCTTGTGATTTTGCATTCCGTCCCTGCCTCTCCCAGAAAGCTGTTTTGTGCAGGTAAGCAAGTCATTCTAAGCAGAGTTTGGAAAGGAGGTCACCATGCTGAATGCTTAGCTGGATACCTTGCAGGCATGATTTGCAGGAGTTCAGAGCACACACAGCTGAAGCCGGAGGGAAGTGCATTTTGAATACTAAAGCATTATGGGGTGCTGACTCCTCAGTGAAACAAGTCATAATGTCTCAGATCAGACATCTAAAACTAGTCAAGATTTTTTAATCTTCATGACTGGGTGCTCTTCCTGCAGAATAGATAGTGCCATTCCTTCTTTCCATGCACATGGTTATAAGTGATTTATGAAGCACTCCATATCGTGATGAATGACTGAGAGCCCCAGGTTACTTAGCCATTCTGTCTTCCACGCCTATTTAGAATATTTTGGAATATTTTGAATAAGAAAGGTTCAAAGCCATGTATTAAATATATGGGGAATAGAAAGAGAGATTTCTTCCCTGTGATGGGGAAGTCCCTGGTGTTGCATAGTTCACGTCTGCATTACTATGTGAGACATGAATGTTTTTAATTTTTGTCTTGTGCAGGGAGCACTTCCATTCAGCACATTGGGGAGAGCACTCAGCACTTAGTTCCTTCTCAGTTGAAGAGACACAAACCAATTCCTCAAAGAACATTGAAGGAAATGGAAAAGACAAATGTAAAATCTGTATTAGACAAATATATTGGTATCTATGTTGGATTTTCTCTTGAAGAACTCTGGTTACTAACTTACTACTTATCAATTAAAGAATCTGTGTATGTATTTACACTTTATGCAAAACTAAGCAGCTCCTGCTCCTTACGTAAATTTACTTGGACAAAGTCCTTGAAGTAATTCATACAAACCATGCTACAATTTACTAATCCACCTGAGCATGCCAAGGCCTCTGGAATGTCATGTCTGCTGAAGATGCAGATGAAGTTGCAGGGAGCCACCCCACCAATATCTGAGATGGAGATACACTATCCAAGTCCCTTGGAGCCTGCTAGAGGATGCCCTGATGACAGCTAGAAGTTTCCTAGCAAATCTTGAGCCAGCTGTTAACACATTCAGACTACAGCTGTATGGAAATGCCAGAGCCTGCGGTATTTCAGTCAGAGAGATACAAGTCAGTCATGCGACTTACAGAGAGGTGTAGACTTGCCCATGTAAATAGAAGTGTCCTGGGTCACTGAAGGTGCAAAATCCAGAAGTCACCTAGGTGGCAAGAACTGTGTGAAGGAAAAAGGGTGTGAACCACTCCTTAGGATTTCTTTAATGTGAACATCATGTTGGGAAGAAACATAGAGTCCTGATTCTAGAAATGCCTCAATCACAATAGTATGGTTAGGATCAGCAGGTCTTTAATGTGAATCAAAACTTGTGGTAGTAGAGTGAGGAATATGAGTGTGTGATCTCATCTCAGAGTATTTCTGAAAGAAAGGGCAAAAACCAATTTGCTCTCAAGTGAAATTACTGGTGCATCATCCTCCCCATGAAAAGAGCCAGTGGTTCTCTCATGGAGTGAAAATGCTCTTGGAAAAAGTCTTTGGAGATAGATATTTTCCATTCAAGATTGAGACTTGGGGCTGTTTACCTGTTATGCACCTGCAGGGAAACTGCCCCTAAGTTCTCCTTAGATCACTGCCCCTAAGTGACCTGTAATCACTGAGTTGTTGAATAGGATAAACAGCACCTGCCTGTCTGTATAACTGCAGCTCAATAGCCTGGCTGACTTTTTTTGTTGGAATGTCAGAAAAACTTACAACGGGTCCCACTATACTGCAATGAAAGCAATTTGCAAGTAG